>BMAU01021318.1:0-339012 GCA_019973935.1 Trichonephila clavipes
GAGGTGAAGTGATTCACTTAGAAACAAGATTCTAACTTGTTTAATTAGAAAGAGTTCTAGCCTCGAAAAGATGGTGAAGCAAGAAATGAAGCTATTTGAATCTATAGAAAATGGGTTGTTAATTATTGTAAAACCGGTTGAGGTGAAGTGATTCACTCAGAAACAAAGATCCAATTTTGTTTAATTAGAAAGATTTCTAGCCTCGATAAGATGGGAAGCAAGAAATGCAGCTATTTGGACTCAATAGGAAATCGGGTTTAATTTATTGTAAAACTGGCTGAGGTGAAGTGATTCACACAGAAACAAAGATCCTATTTTGTTTAATTAGAATGAGTTCTAGCCTTGAAAAAATGGTAAAGCAAGAAATGCAGGTATGGAAATGTGTTTTTAATTATTGTAAAACCGGATGAGGTGAAGTGATTCACTCAGAAACAAAGATCCTATAATTTTTTATTTAGAAAGAGTTCTAACCTCGATAAGATGGGGAAACAAGAAATGCAACTATTTGGCGCATTAGTGAAAATCTGGTTTTTAATATTGTAAAAACTGGTTGAGGTAAAATTGTTCACTCAGAAACAAAGATCCTATTTATTTTAATTAGAAAGAGTTGCAGCTTCGATAAGATGGTGAAACAAGAAATGCAGCTATTTGACTTTTTTAGAAAATCTGTTTTTAATTATTGTAAAATGGGTGAGGTGAAATGCTCACTGAAAACAAATATCCTCTTTTTTTTTTTTTTAATTAGAAAGAATTCTAGCCTCGATAAGATGGGGAAGCAAGAAATGCATCTATTTGACTCTATAGGAAAATGGGTTTTTAATAATTGTAAAACTGGTTGAGGAAGTGATACACTCAGAAACAAAGATCCTATTTTGTTTAATTAGAAAGAGTTCTTACGTCGAAAGATGGTGAAACAAGAAATGAAGCTATTTAAATCTATGGAAAATCTGGTTTTAATTATTGTAAAACTGGCTGAGGTGAAGTGATTTACTGAGAAACAAACATTCAATTTTGTTTTATTAAAATGAGTTCTATCCTCGAAAAGATGGTGAAGCAAAAGAAATACAGCTATTTGAATCTATGGAAATAGGTTTTTAATTAATGTAAAAACCTGGTCAGACAATGATCCTATTTTTGTTGAAGAATAATTTCTAGCCTCAGAAACAAAAATCCTATTTGAATCTATGGAAATTGGGTTTTTAATTAAAAACCTGGTGAAAGAGTTCACTCAGAAACAAAGCCCCGATTATATAGGAAGCAAGAAATACAGCTATTTGATACTGTGGAAAATTGGTTATTATTTTTTTAAACCGGGTAAGGTGAAGTGATTCACTCAGAAACAAAGATCCTATTTTGTTTAATTAGAATAATTTCTAGCCTCGAAAAGAAGGTGAAGCAAGAAATGCAACTATTTGAATCTATGGAAATTGGGTTTTTAATTATTGTAAAACCTGGTGACGTGAAGTGATTCACTCAGAAACAAAGATCCTATTTTGTTTAATTAGAAACAGTTCTAGCCCCGCATAGATAGGAAGCAAGAAATACAGCTATTTGATACTGTGGAAAATTGGTTTTTATTTTTTTTAAAACCGGGTGAGGTGAAGTGATTCACTTAGAAACAAAGATTCTAACTTGTTTAAATAGAAAGAGTTCTAGCCTCGAAAAGATTGTGAAGCAAGAAATGAAGCTATTTGAATCTATGGAGAATGGGTTTTTAATTATTGTAAAACCGGGTGAGGTAAAGTGATTCCCTCAGAAATAAAGATCCTATTTTGTTTAATTAGAATAATTTCTAGTCTCGAAAAGACGGTGAAGCACGAAATGCAACTATTTGAATCTATGGAAATTGGATTTTTAATTATTGTAAAACCGGGTGACGTGAAGTGATTCACTCAGAAACAAAGATCCTAATTTGTTTAATTAGAAAGAGTTCTAGCCTCGAAAAGATGGTGAAGCAAGAAATGCAACTATTTGAATCTATGGAAAATAGGTTTTTAATTATTGTAAAACCGGGTGAGATTAAGTGATTCATTTAGAAACAAAGATCCTAACTTGTTTAATTAGAATGAGTTCTAGCCTCGAAAAGATGGTGAAGCAAGAAATGCAGCTCTATGGAAAATGGGTTTTTAATTATTGTAAAACCGGATGAGGTGAAGTGATTCACTCAGAAACGAAGATCCTATAATTTTTTATTTACCAAGAGTTCTAACCTCGATAAGATGGGGAAACAAGAAATGCAACTATTTGGCGCATTAGTGAATCGGTTTTTAATTATTGTAAAACTGGGTGAGGTGAAATTGTTCACTCAGAAACAAAGATCCTATTTTTTTTAATTAGAAAGAGTTGCAGCTTCGATAAGATGGTGAGACAAGAAATGCAGCTATTTGACACTTTAGAAAATCTGTTTTTAAATATGGTAAAACCGGGTGACGTGAAGTGACTCACTGAGAAAAAAATATCCTATTTTTTTTTAATAAGAATGAATTCTAGCCTCGATAAGATGGGGAAGCAAGAAACGCATCTATTTGACTCTATAGAAAATGGGTTTTTAATAATTGTAAAACTGGTTGAGGCGAAGTGATACACTCAGAAACAAAGATCCTATTTTGTTTAATTAGAAAGAGTGCTTACGTCGAAAAGATGGTGAAACAAGAAATGAAGCTATTTAAATCTATAGGAAATCTGGTTTTAATTATTGTAAAACTGGCTGAGGTGAAGTGATTTACTGAGAAACAAACATTCAATTTTGTTTTATTAAAATGAGTTCTATCCTCGAAAAGATGGTGAAGCAAGAAATACAGCTATTTGAATCTATGGAAAATAGGTTTTTAATTAATGTAAAACCAGGTGAGGTGAAGAGATTCACTCAGAAACAATGATCCTATTTTGTTTAATTAGAATAATTTCTAGCCTCGAAAAGATGGTGAAGTAAGAAATGCAACTATTTGAATCTATGGAAATTGGGTTTTAATTATTGTAAAACCTGGTGACGTGAAGTGATTCACTCAGAAACAAAGATCCTAACTTGTTTAATTAGAAAGAGTTCTAGCCCCGATTATATAGGAAGCAAGAAATACAGCTATTTGATACTGTGGAAAATTGGTTATTATTTTTTTTAAACCGGGTAAGGTGAAGTGATTCACTCAGAAACAAAGATCCTATTTTGTTTAATTAGAATAATTTCTTGTCTCGAAAGGAAGGTGAAGCAAGAAATGCAACTATTTGAATCTATGGAAATTGGGTTTTTAATTATTGTAAAACCTGGTGACATGAAGTGATTCACTCAGAAACAAAGATCCTATTTTGTTTAATTAGAAACAGTTCTAGCCCCGCATAGATAGGAAGCAAGAAATACAGCTATTTGATACTGTGGAAAATTGGTTTTTATTTTTTTTTTTAAAACCGGGTGAGGTGAAGTGATTCACTTAGAAACAAAGATTCTAACTTGTTTAAATAGAAAGAGTTCTAGCCTCGAAAAGATGGTGAAGCAAGAAATGAAGCTATTTGAATCTATGGAGAATGGGTTTTTAATTATTGTAAAACCGGGTGAGGTAAAGTGATTCCCTCAGAAATAAAGATCCTATTTTGTTTAATTAGAATAATTTCTAGTCTCGAAAAGACGGTGAAGCACGAAATGCAACTATTTGAATCTATGGAAATTGGATTTTTAATTATTGTAAAACCGGGTGACGTGAAGTGATTCACTCAGAAACAAAGATTCTAACTTGTTTAATTAGAAAGAGTTCTAGCCTCGAAAAGATGGTGAAGCAAGAAATGCAACTATTTGAATCTATGGAAAATAGGTTTTTAATTATTGTAAAACCGGGTGAGATTAAGTGATTCATTTAGAAACAAAGATCCTAACTTGTTTAATTAGAATGAGTTCTAGCCTCGAAAAGATGGTGAAGCAAGAAATGCAGCTCTATGGAAAATGGGTTTTTAATTATTGTAAAACCGGATGAGGTGAAGTGATTCACTCAGAAACGAAGATCCTATAATTTTTTATTTACCAAGAGTTCTAACCTCGATAACATGGGGAAACAAGAAATGCAACTATTTGGCGCATTAGTGAATCGGTTTTTAATTATTGTAAAACTGGGTCAGGTGAAATTGTTCACTCAGAAACAAAGATCCTATTTATTTTAATTAGAAAGAGTTGCAGCTTCGATAAGATGGTGAGACAAGAAATGCAGCTATTTGACACTGTAGAAAATCTGTTTTTAAATATGGTAAAACCGGGTGAGGTGAAGTGACTCACTGAGAAACAAATATCCTATTTGTTTTTAATAAGAAAGAATTCTAGCCTCGATAAGTTGGAGAAGCAAGAAACGCATCTATTTGACTCTAAAGAAAATGGGTTTTTATTAATTGTAAAACTGGTTGAGGCGAAGTGATACACTCAGAAACAAAGATCCTATTTTGTTTAATTAGAATAATTTCTAGCCTCAAAAAGATGGTGAAGCAAGAAATGCAGCTCTATGGAAATGGGTTTTTATTTATTGTAAAACCAAATGAGGTGAAGTGATTCACTTAGAAACAAAGATTCTAACTTGTTTAATTAGAAAGAGTTCTAGCCTCGAAAAGATGGTGAAGCAAGAAATGAAGCTATTTGAATCTATAGAAAATGGGTTGTTAATTATTGTAAAACCGGGCGAGGTAAAGTGATTCACTCAGAATCAAAGATCCTAACTTGTTTAATTAGAAAGAGTTCTAGCCTCGAAAAGATGGTGAAGCAAGAAATGCAACTATTTGGCGCTATAGTAAATCGGTTTTGAATTATAGTAAAACTGGTTGAGGTGAAATTGTTCACTCAGAAACAAAGATCCTAACTTGTTTTATTAGAAAGAGTTCTAGCCTCGATAAGATGGTGAAACAAGAAATGCAGCTATTTGACTGTATACAAACCCGGTTTTTATTTATTGTAAAACTGCGTGAGGTGAAGTTATTCACTCAGAAACAAAGATCCTATTTATTTTAATAAGAAAGAGTTGCAGCCTCGTTAAGATGGTGAAACAAGAAATGCAGCTATTTGACACTTTAGAAAATCGGTTTTTAATTATTGTAAAACCGGGTGAGGTGAAGTGACTCACGGAGAAACAAATATCCTATTTTTCTTAATAAGAAAGATTTCTAGCCTCGATAAGATGGGGAAGCAAGAAACGCAGAAATTTGACTCTATAGAAAATGGGTTTTTAAAAATTGTGAAACCGGGTGAGGTGAAGTGATTCACTCAGAAACAAAGATCCTATTTTGTTTAATTAGAATAATTTCTAGCCTCCAAATAATGGTGAAGCAAGAAATGCAGCTATTTGAATCTATGGAAAATAGGTTTTTAATTATTGTAAAGCCGGGTGAGGTGAAGTGATTCACTCAGAAACAAAGATCCTAACTTGTTTAATTAGAAAGAGTCCTAGCCCCGATAAGATGGGGAAGCAAGAAATGCAGCTATTGGACTCAATAGGAAATCGGGTTTTAATTATCGTAAGACTGGCTGAGGTGAAGTGATTCACTCAGAAACAAAGAACCTATTTTGTTTAATTAGAATGAGTTCTAGCCTCAAAAAGATGGTGAAGCAAAAAATGCAGTTCTGTGGAAAATGGGTTTTTATTTATTGTAAAACCGGATGAGGTGAAGTGTTTCACTGAGAAACAAAGATCCTATATTTTTTTAATTAGAAAGAGTGTTAGCGTCGAAAAGATGGTGAAGAGAGAAATGAAGCTATTTGAATCTTTAGGAAATCTTGTTTTAATTATTGTAAAACTGGCTGAGGTGAAGTGATTTACTCAGAAACAAAGATCCAATTTTGTTTTATTAAAATGAGTTCTATCCTCGAAAAGATGGTGAAGCAAGAAATACAGCTATTTGAATCTATGGAAAAGGGGTTTTTAGTTAATGTAAAACCAGGTGAGGTGAAGAGATTCACTCAGAAACGAAGATCCTATTTTGTTTAATTGGAATGAGTTCTATCCTAGAAAAGATGGTGAATCAAGAAATACAGCTGTTTGAGTCTATTGAAAATCGGTTTTTAATTATTGCAAAACTGGGTGAGGGGAAGTGATTCACTTAGAAACAAAGATTCTAACTTGTTTAATTAGAAAGAGTTCTAGCCTCGAAAAGATGGTGAAGCAAGAAATGAAGCTATTTGAATCTATAGAAAATGGGTTGTTAATTATTGTAAAACCGGGCGAGGTAAAGTGATTCACTCAGAAACAAAGATCCTAACTTGTTTAATTAGAAAGGGTTCTAGCCCCGATTAGATAGGAAGCAAGAAATACAGCTATTTGATTCTGTGAAAAATTGCTTTTTATTTTTTTTAAACCGGGAGAGGTGAAGTGATTCACTTAGAAACAAAGATTCTAACTTGTTTAATTAGAAAGAGTTCTAGCCTCGAAAAGATGGTGAAGCAAGAAATGAAGCTATTTGAATCTATAGAAAATGGGTTGTTAATTATTGTAAAACCGGGCGAGGTAAAGTGATTCACTCAGAATCAAAGATCCTAACTTGTTTAATTAGAAAGAGTTCTAGCCCCGATTAGATAGGAAGCAAGAAATACAGCTATTTGATTCTGTGAAAAATTGCTTTTTTTTTTTTTTAAACCGGGAGAGGTGAAGTGATTCACTTAGAAACAAAGATTCTAACTTGTTTAATTAGAAAGAGTTCTAGCCTCGAAAAGATGGTGAAGCAAGAAATGCAACTATTTGGCGCTATAGTAAATCGGATTTGAATTATAGTAAAACTGGTTGAGGTGAAATTGTTCACTCAGAAACAAAGATCCTAACTTTTTTTATTAGAAAGAGTTCTAGCCTCGATAAGATGGTGAAACAAGAAATGCAGCTATTTGACTGTATACAAACCCGGTTTTTATTTATTGTAAAACTGCGTGAGGTGAAGTGATTCACTCAGAAACAAAGATCCTATTTATTTTAATAAGAAAGAGTTGCAGCCTCGTTAAGATGGTGAAACAAGAAATGCAGCTATTTGACACTTTAGAAAATCGGTTTTTAATTATTGTAAAACCGGGTGAGGTGAAGTGACTCACGGAGAAACAAATATCCTATTTTTCTTAATAAGAAAGATTTCTAGCCTCGATAAGATGGGAAAGCAAGAAACGCAGATATTTGACTCTATAGAAAATGGGTTTTTAAAAATTGTAAAACCGGGTGAGGTGAAGTGATTCACTCAGAAACAAAGATCCTATTTTGTTTAATTAGAATAATTTCTAGCCTCCAAAAAATGGTGAAGCAAGAAATGCAGCTATTTGAATCTATGGAAAATAGGTTTTTAATTATTGTAAAGCCGGGTGAGGTGAAGTGATTCACTCAGAAACAAAGATCCTAACTTGTTTAATTAGAAAGAGTCCTAGCCCCGATAAGATGGGGAAGCAAGAAATGCAGCTATTGGACTCAATAGGAAATCGGGTTTTAATTAAAGTAAGACTGGCTGAGGTGAAGTGATTCACTCAGAAACAAAGAACCTATTTTGTTTAATTAGAATGAGTTCTAGCCTCAAAAAGATGGTGAAGCAAAAAATGCAGTTCTATGGAAAATGGGTTTTTATTTATTGTAAAACCGGATGAGGTGAAGTGATTCACTCAGAAACAAAGATCCTATATTTTTTTAATTAGAAAGAGCGTTAGCGTCGAAAAGATGGTGAAGCAAGAAATGAAGCTATTTGAATCTATAGGAAATCTGGTTTTAATTATTGTAAAAATGGCTGAGGTGAAGTGATTTACTCAGAAACAAAGATCCAATTTTGTTTTATTAAAATGATCTCTATCCTCGAAAAGATGGTGAAGCAAGAAATACAGCTATTTGAATCTATGGAAAAGGGGTTTTTAGTTAATGTAAAACCAGGAGAGGTGAAGAGATTCACTCAGAAACGAAGATCCTATTTTGTTTAATTGGAATGAGTTCTATCCTAGAAAAGATGGTGAATCAAGAAATACAGCTTTTTGAGTCTATTGAAAATCGGTTTTTAATTATTGCAAAACTGGGTGAGGGGAAGTGATTCACTCAGAAACAAAGGTTCTAACTTGTTTAATTAGAAAGAGTTCTAGCGTTGATAAGATGGTGAAGCAAGAAATCCAGCTATTTGAATCTAGGGAAATTGGGTTTTTAATTATTGTAAAACCTGGTGACGTGAAGTGATTCACTCAGAAACAAAGATCCTAACTTGTTTAATTAGAAAGAGTTCTAGCCCCGATTAGATAGCAAGCAAGAAATACAGCTATTTGATACTGTGGAAAGTTGGTTTTTATTTTTTTTAAAACCGGGTGAGGTGAAGTGATTCACTTAGAAACAAAGATTCTAACTTGTTTAATTAGAAAGAGATCTAGCCTCGAAAAGATGGTGAAGCAAGAAATGCAACTATTTGGCGCTATAGTAAATCGGTTTTGAATTATTGTAAAACTGGTTGAGGTGAAATTGTTCACTCAGAAACAAAGATCCTAACTTGTTTTATTAGAAAGAGTTCTAGCCTCGATAAGATGGTGAAACAAGAAATGCAGCTATTTGACTGTATACAAACCCGGTTTTTATTTATTGTAAAACTGCGTGAGGTGAAGTGATTCACTCAGAAACAAAGATCCTATTTATTTTAATAAGAGAGAGTTGTAGCCTCGTTAAGATGGTGAAACAAGAAATGCAGCTATTTGACTGCATACAAACCCGGTTTTTATTTATTGTAAAACTGCGTGAGGTGAAGTGATTCACTCAGAAACAAATATCCTATTTTTCTTAAGGGGTCACAGGGGTGTTGAAAATGTTTCGAGAGCACAAAATACAAACAATTTTCGACTAGAAATAATTCTTTGAGATTAAAATGAAATAATTTGATTCTTTTACACATTTCTTATAAAGGAATAAAGTTTCAAAAAAAAAAAAGTATAAAATATCTAAAAAATATAATCATAATTTTAAAAATAATAAGCACATAAAAATAAGAAAATTTTTTGTAAGAAACAAATAGTGAGTTTTACGACGCGCATGATATTTTCTGCAATAATAATTCTAATTACTAGCAATAAGTTGATTTATAAAGTCAAATATATCCTTATTACATGCTAGCTTATCTTATAAAAATAAAATAAAAAATAATATTTTTAAAAATAAAAAATAGATTTTTAAAAATTTTTTTTAAAAATTCAATTTTTGTTGAAATATTTCAAAAAATTAAAAATTTATAATACTATAAATAGCTAGGATTTGAAGATTATGATAGAATTTATAATTCTGTAAAGTTTTATACATCAAAGTATGATAGTTTTGAAACGCAATGCGCGTAATTGAAAAAACACAAACTGAGAAAAAGGGTTTTAAAGTTTTAAAATTGAATTTGAGAAAATAAATCCTAAAACTTACACGCTAAAATTCTACAGGATAAAAATATATACCTTCCTGTTCCTGAAACAGCTCAATTTCTTTACTCTTTTTAATTTTCTTGGCTCTGCGAGCTTCAAAAGATGACTGTAGACACCTCTGTCGTGACGTAAAGATTCGACGATTGTCACGTTCAGCCAGGGACACACAAACATTTCTGTTAATTTTCAAGCCAAATTTCTCTAAAATAGAAATAAGTATTTGATTTCCATCATTAAAAACACTGGTTTCTAGATTTGCAGCAATCTCTGCAATCTGAAGCCTAGAACCAATCGTCTTAGGACAAAACTTCCAAATTAATGAATTTAAACTTTCATTAGGATTCTGTGTCTTACCTCCTAAACATTTCTTCAGGAGTGCCGGATGAGATAAGTCTGCAAATACAGGCTTAATTACATCTTGAACAGCTTTAGCAACTGAGGGTTTGTGTTTATAATTTTGTAAATTATTATTAATTGCGGCATTATACTTACACCATGTATTTGGATTTGTAGGACAAAACCAGTGTATCGGTTCATCATCAGTGCTGCAAGAATGACCCCAAACAGCCCAAATGGCTTTCCGCATTTCCTTTACACTAGTAGAATTGCATCGAATAGCATTACCATAGTAATGCGCAAGTTTATCAATTAAACTATCTGTTAACCTACCTTTACCGCCAATAGTTTTACCATCAGATAATTCCTTTTTACTATATACTAATTTAAGCTTCATAAGTCTTGTACCCATTCTCTTTTGCACATGGCCTACACATTCTATTTTCTGAATAAGATAGTCATCGCCGTATGGCTTGTTTTTCAGAAAGGGCATTGAATGTTTTTGTGTCGCCATCTCCTATGTAGTTCGAATATTTCAGGTTGTGAAGCTTTTCTGATCGATTAAAAATCCTTAACATCCCGTCAACCTCCATCTTACCAGCAGAGCCAGAATAATTTTTTCTACATGAAATCTTATGCGCTCTTTGCCATTTTTATTGTACTTGATACCAAATTTTACCCCTTTATAACTGTCGCATCCATTGCAAAATGAGGACAACACTTCCCTATCCAAAACCTTACCTGTTTCGACCCCTATTACAGTACATACTCCAATCAACGATGAATGTCCTCTCGTCTTCCAGGTACCATCACCACTTACCGTTAAAAGGTTATCAGGTGACGAAGAATATTCTTCGACAGCTGCCATTTTCATGCTTTCTTGAGCGACTTCCTTCATAACACGTGAAAGTTTATTATTAATAACATCATGTGATTTTTGTTCAACAGGATTAGGAAGACTCATTACAGCACAAAAGGTTTTTAATGACTCTAAACCTTGGCCTATGCATCTCATTGCTAAAATAGATCTTCTGTTAATTTCTGGAGCATTATTTTTATTCCCAGTGTTTTCACAGCTTGAAAAAGTACAAACACTCCCAGTTTTTACAACGTATTTCAAAATTCGAACATAAACCACGAGTGGACTTTTCATTAATTTTTAATAGTTTATGACATTTTAAACAACATGATACTGATAAAATAGAGCTAAAAGTTGAAATAAAATCAAAAATACGATATCCTTTGAAGAGAGAGTTTTCACTTACCTTAACAAGATTTGACTTTAATGAAGTCTGATATCCTGAGATTTTATTACTGGAAGCACACATTTTTATCTCTCCTTTCTGCAACATATGAGAAAATACCTTCATGATTTGGTTCCCTCTAAATCTTCTTTTCTTAGGACGAAGGTCTACGATGAGTATTTTCCATTTCAATTGAGAATTTTCAATTTTGTTAAACGGTTTTAAACAACGCTGTTTTGAATTTCGATAAGTCATTTCAAACAAACGTGCTAGCATTACCAAAACAGAATCAAAACACATTAAAAAAAGTGTGTGTTGAGTTGCAAGCTTCCTTCTCAATTAAGCAAGTGTTTAAAATATTTCATGAGGCTTTTTAAAAACAGAAAAATAAAACGTATGCGGAAATCAAAAATAAGTGGGTGTGGCATGTAGCCATTTAAACATTGTTATTACTAAATTGCTGTTTGGAATTTTCGAATAACTTTCGAAGTTTTTATAGTACTATCACGTGGTTGGTATCAAAATGTTCAAAAGAAAATGAGGAACAACATATATTTTTTACGAAAATTCGAAAAAATAGAAGATTGACACCCCTGTGACCCCTTAATAAGAAAGATTTCTAGCCTCGATAAGATGGGGAAGCAAGAAACGCAGATATTTGACTCTATAGAAAATGGGTTTTTAAAAATTGTAAAACCGGGTGAGGTGAAGTGATTCACTCAGAAACAAAGATCCTATTTTGTTTAATTAGAATAATTTCTAGCCTCCAAAAAATGGTAAAGCAAGAAATGCAGCTATTTGAATCTATGGAAAATAGGTTTTTAATTATTGTAAAGCCGGGTGAGGTGAAGTGATTCACTCAGAAACAAAGATCCTAACTTGTTTAATTAGAAAGAGTCCTAGCCCCGATAAGATGGGGAAGCAAGAAATGCAGCTATTGGACTCAATAGGAAATCGGGTTTTAATTATCGTAAGACTGGCTGAGGTGAAGTGATTAACTCAGAAACAAAGAACCTATTTTGTTTAATTAGAATGAGTTCTAGCCTCAAAAAGATGGTGAAGCAAAAATGCAGTTCTATGGAAAATGGGTTTTTATTTATTGTAAAACCGGATGAGGTGAAGTGATTCACTCAGAAACAAAGATCCTATATTTTTTTAATAAAAAGAGCGTTAGTGTCGAAAAGATGGTGAAGCAAGAAATGAAGCTATTTGAATCTATAGGAAATCTGGTTTTAATTATTGTAAAACTGGCTGAGGTGAAGTGATTTACTCAGAAACAAAGATCCAATTTTGTTTTATTAAAATGAGTTCTATCCTCGAAAAGATGGTGAAGCAAGAAATACAGCTATTTGAATCTATGGAAAAGGGGTTTTTAGTTAATGTAAAACCAGGAGAGGTGAAGAGATTCACTCAGAAACGAAGATCCTATTTTCTTTAATTGGAATGAGTTCTATCCTAGAAAAGATGGTGAAACAAGAAATACAGCTTTTTGAGTCTATTGAAAATCGGTTTTTAATTATTGCAAAACTGGGTGACGTGAAGTGATTCACTCAGAAACAAAGATCCTAACTTGTTTAATTAGAAAGAGTTCTAGCCCCGATTAGATAGCAAGCAAGAAATACAGCTATTTGATACTGTGGCAAGTTGGTTTTTATTTTTTTTAAAACCGGGTGAGGTGAAGTGATTCACTTAGAAACAAAGATTCTAACTTGTTTAATTAGAAAGAGTTCTAGCCTCGAAAAGATGGTGAAGCAAGAAATGCAACTATTTGGCGCTATAGTAAATCGGTTTTGAATTATTGTAAAACTGGTTGAGGTGAAATTGTTCACTCAGAAACAAAGATCCTAACTTGTTTTATTAGAAAGAGTTCTAGCCTCGATAAGATGGTGAAACAAGAAATGCAGCTATTTGACTGTATACAAACCCGGTTTTTATTTATTGTAAAACTGCGTGAGGTGAAGTGATTCACTCAGAAACAAAGATCCTATTTATTTTAATAAGAAAGAGTTGCAGCCTCGTTAAGATGGTGAAACAAGAAATGCAGCTATTTGACACTTTAGAAAATCGGTTTTTAATTATTGTAAAACCGGGTGAGGTGAAGTGACTCACGGAGAAACAAATATCCTATTTTTCTTAATAAGAAAGATTTCTAGCCTCGATAAGATGGGGAAGCAAGAAACGCAGATATTTGACTCTATAGAAAATGGGTTTTTAAAAATTGTAAAACCGGGTGAGGTGAAGTGCTTCACTCAGAAACAAAGATCCTATTTTGTTTAATTAGAATAATTTCTAGCCTCCAAAAGATGGTGAAGCAAAAAATGCAGTTCTATGGAAAATGGGGTTTTTTTATTGTAAAACCGGATGAGGTGAAGTGATTCACTCAGAAACAAAGATCCTATATTTTTTAATTAGAAAGAGCGTTAGCGTCGAAAAAGATGGTGAAGCAAGAAATGAAGCTATTTGAATCTATAGGAAATCTGGTTTTAATTATTGTAAAACTGGCTGAGGTGAAGTGATTTACTCAGAAACAAAGATCCAATTTTGTTTTATTAAAATGAGTTCTATCCTCGAAAAGATGGTGAAGCAAGAAATACAGCTATTTGAATCTATGGAAAAGGGGTTTTTAGTTAATGTAAAACTAGGAGAGGTGAAGAGATTCACTCAGAAACGAAGATCCTATTTTGTTTAATTGGAATGAGTTCTATCCTAGAAAAGATGGTGAATCAAGAAATACAGCTTTTTGAGTCTATTGAAAATCGGTTTTTAATTATTGCAAAACTGGGTGAGGGGAAGTGATTCACTCAGAAACAAAGGTTCTAACTTGTTTAATTAGAAAGAGTTCTAGCCTCGATAAGATGGTGAAACAAGAAATCCAGCTATTTGAATCTAGGGAAATTGGGTTTTTAATTATTGTCAAACCTGGTGACTTGAAGTGATTACTTAGAAACAAAGATCCTAACTTGTTTAATTAGAAAGAGTTCTAGCCCCGATTAGATAGCAAGCAAGAAATACAGCTATTTGATACTGTGGAAAGTTGGTTTTTATTTTTTTTAAAACCGGGTGAGGTGAAGTGATTCACTTAGAAACAAAGATTCTAACTTGTTTAATTAGAAAGAGTTCTAGCCTCGAAAAGATGGTGAAGCAAGAAATGCAACTATTTGGCGCTATAGTAAATCGGTTTTGAATTATTGTAAAACTGGTTGAGGTGAAATTGTTCACTCAGAAACAAAGATCCTAACTTGTTTTATTAGAAAGAGTTCTAGCCTCGATAAGATGGTGAAACAAGAAATGCAGCTATTTGACTGTATACAATCCCGGTTTTTATTTATTGTAATACTGCGTGAGGTGAAGTGATTCACTCAGAAACAAAGATCCTATTTATTTTAATAAGAGAGAGTTGCAGCCTCGTTAAGATGGTGAAACAAGAAATGCAGCTATTTGACTGTATACAAACCCGGTTTTTATTTATTGTAAAACTGGGGTGAGGTGAAGTGATTCACTCAGAAACAAATATCCTATTTTTCTTAATAAGAAAGACTTCTAGCCTAGATAAGATGGGGAAGCAAGAAACGCAGCTATTTGACTCTATAGAAAATGGGATTTTAATAATTGTAAAACCGGGTGAGGTGAAGTGATTCATTTAGAAACAAAGATCCTATTTTGTTTAATTAGAATAATTTCTAGCCTCCAAAAGATGGTGAAGACAGAAATGCAGCTATTTGAATCTATGGAAAATAGGTTTTTAATTATTCTAAAGCCGGGTGAGGTGAAATGATTCACTCAGAAACAAAGATCCTAACTTGTTTAATTAGAAAGAGTCCTAGCCCCGATAAGATGGGGAAGCAAGAAATGCAGCTATTGAACTCAATAGGAAATCGGGTTTTAATTATCGTAAGAGTGGCTGAGGTGAAGTGATTCACTCAGAAACAAAGATCCTATTTTGTTTAATTAGAATAAGTTCTAGCCTCACAAATATGGTGAAGCAAGAAATGCAGTTCTATGGAAAATGGGTTTTTATTCATTGTAAAACCGGAAGAGTTGAAGTGATTCATTTAGAAACAAAGATCCTATATTTTTTTTAATTAGAAAGTGTGTTAGCGTCGAAAAGATGGTGAAGCAAGAAATGAAGCTATTTGAATCTATAGGAAATCTGGTTTTAATTATTGTAAAACTGGCTGAGGTGAAGTAATTCACGCAGAAACAAAGATCCTAACTTGTTTAATTAAAATGAGTTCTAGCCTCGAAAAGATGGTGAAGCAAGAAATGGGTATGGGAAATGGGTTTTTAATTATTAAAAACGGATGAGGTAAAGTGATTCACTCAGAAACAAAGATCCTAACTTGTTTAATTAGAATGAGTTCTAGCCTCGAAAAGATGGTGAAGCAAGAAATGGGTATGGGAAATGTTTTTTTAATTATTGTAAAACCGGATGAGGTGAAGTGATTCACTCAGAAACCAAGATCCTATAATTTTTTATTTACCAAGAGTTCTAACCTCGAAAAGATGGTGAAGCAAGAAATGCAACTATTTGGCGCTATAGTAAATCGGTTTTGAATTATTGTAAAACTGGTTGAGGTGAAATTGTTCACTCAGAAACAAAGATCCTAACTTGTTTTATTAGAAAGAGTTCTAGCCTCGATAAGATGGTGAAACAAGAAATGCAGCTATTTGACTGTATACAAACCCGGTTTTTATTTATTGTAAAACTGCGTGAGGTGAAGTGATTCACTCAGAAACAAAGATCCTATTTATTTTAATAAGAAAGAGTTGCAGCCTCGTTAAGATGGTGAAACAAGAAATGCAGCTATTTGACACTTTAGAAAATCGGTTTTTAATTATTGTAAAACCGGGTGAGGTGAAGTGACTCACGGAGAAACAAATATCCTATTTTTCTTAATAAGAAAGATTTCTAGCCTCGATAAGATGGGGAAGCAAGAAACGCAGAAATTTGACTCTATAGAAAATGGGTTTTTAAAAATTGTGAAACCGGGTGAGGTGAAGTGATTCACTCAGAAACAAAGATCCTATTTTGTTTAATTAGAATAATTTCTAGCCTCCAAAAAATGTTGAAGCAAGAAATGCAGCTATTTGAAACTATGGAAAATAGGTTTTTAATTATTGTAAAGCCGGGTGAGGTGAAGTGATTCACTCAGAAACAAAGATCCTAGCTTGTTTAATTAGAAAGAGTCCTAGCCCCGATAAGATGGGGAAGCAAGAAATGCAGCTATTGGACTCAATAGGAAATCGGGTTTTAATTATCGTAAGACTGGCTGAGGTGAAGTGATTCACTCAGAAACAAAGAACCTATTTTGTTTAATTAGAATGAGTTCTAGCCTCAAAAAGATGGTGAAGCAAAAATGCAGTTCTGTGGAAAATGGGTTTTTTATTTATTGTAAAACCGGATGAGGTGAAGTGTTTCACTGAGAAACAAAGATCCTATATTTTTAATTAGAAAGAGTGTTAGCGTCGAAAAGATGGTGAAGCGAGAAATGAAGCTATTTGAATCTTTAGGAAATCTTGTTTTAATTATTGTAAAACTGGCTGAGGTGAAGTGATTTACTCAGAAACAAAGATCCAATTTTGTTTTATTAAAATGAGTTCTATCCTAGAAAAGATGGTGAATCAAGAAATACAGCTGTTTGAGTCTATTGAAAATCGGTTTTTAATTATTGCAAAACTGGGTGAGGGGAAGTGATTCACTTAGAAACAAAGATCTAACTTGTTTTTGTTTTCGAAAAATGGTGAAGCAAGAAATGAAGCTATTTGATCTATAGAAAATGGGTTGTTAATTAATGTAAAACCGGGCGAGGTAAAGATTCAAGAAACAAAGCTTGTTTAATTGAAAGGGTTCTAGCCCCTATTAGATGCAAAAATACAGCTATTTGATTCAATTTTTTTTATTTTTGCAAAACTGGGTGAGGGGAAGTGATTCACTTAGAAACAAAGATTCTAACTTGTTTAATTAGAAAGAGTTCTAGCCTCGAAAAGATGGTGAAGCAAGAAATGAAGCTATTTGAATCTATAGAAAATGGGTTGTTAATTATTGTAAAACCGGGGAGGTAAAGTGATTCACTCAGAAACAAAGATCCTAACTTGTTTAATTAGAAAGAGTTCTAGCCCCGATTAGATAGGAAGCAAGAAATACAGCTATTTGATTCTGTGAAAAATTGCTTTTTATTTTTTTTAAACCGGGAGAGGTGAAGTGATTCACTTAGAAACAAAGATTCTAACTTGTTTAATTAGAAAGAGTTCTAGCCTCGAAAAGATGGTGAAGCAAGAAATGCAACTATTTGGCGCTATAGTAAATCGGTTTTGAATTATAGTAAAACTGGTTGAGGTGAAATTGTTCACTCAGAAACAAAGATCCTAACTTGTTTTATTAGAAAGAGTTCTAGCCTCGATAAGATGGTGAAACAAGAAATGCAGCTATTTGACTGTATACAAACCCGGTTTTTATTTATTGTATAACTGCGTGAGGTGAAGTGATTCACTCAGAAACAAAGATCCTATTTATTTTAATAAGAAAGAGTTGCAGCCTCGTTAAGATGGTGAAACAAGAAATGCAGCTATTTGACACTTTAGAAAATCGGTTTTTAATTATTGTAAAACCGGGTGAGGTGAAGTGACTCACGGAGAAACAAATATCCTATTTTTCTTAATAAGAAAGATTTCTAGCCTCGATAAGATGGGAAGCAAGAAACGCAGCTATTTGACTCTATAGAAAATGGGTTTTTAATAATTGTAAAACCGGGTGAGGTGAAGTGATTCACTCAGAAACAAAGATCCTATTTTGTTTAATTAGAATAATTTCTAGCCTCCAAATAATGGTGAAGCAAGAAATGCAGCTATTTGAATCTATGGAAAATAGGTTTTTAATTATTGTAAAGCCGGGTGAGGTGAAGTGATTCACTCAGAAACAAAGATCCTAACTTGTTTAATTAGAAAGAGTCTAGCCCCGATAAGATGGGAAGCAAGAAATGCAGCTATTGGACTCAATGAAATCGGGTTTTAATTATCGTAAACTGGCTGAGGTGAAGTGATTCACTCAGAAACAAAGAACCTATTTTGTTTAATTAGAATGAGTTCTAGCCTCAAAAGATGGTGAAGCAAAAATGCAGTTCTGTGGAAAATGGGTTTTTATTTATTGTAAAACCGGATGAGGTGAAGTGTTTCACTGAGAAACAAAGATCCTATATTTTTTTAATTAGAAAGAGTGTTAGCGTCGAAAAGATGGTGAAGCAAGAAATGCAGCTATTTGAATCTTTAGGAAATCGGTTTTAATTATTGTAAAACTGGTGAGGTGAAGTGATTCACTCAGAAACAAAGATCCTATTTTGTTTTATTAAAATGAGTTCTATCCTCGAAAAGATGGTGAAGCAAGAAATACAGCTATTTGAATCTATGGAAAATAGGTTTTTATTTATTGTAAAACCGGGTGAGGTGAAGTGATTCACTCAGAAACAAAGATCCTAACTTATTTAATTAGAAATTGTCCTAGCCCCGATAAGATGGGGAAGCAAAAATGCAGCTATTGGACTCAATAGGAAATCGGGTTTTGAAAGACTGGCTGAGGTGAAGTGAAACTCAGAAACAAAGAACCTATTTTGTTTAATTAGAATGAGTTCTAGCCTCAAAAGATGGTGAAGCAAAAAATGCAGTTCTATGAAAAAATGGTTTTTATTTATTGTAAAACCGATGAGGTGAAGTGATTCACTCAGAAACAAAGATCCTATACTTTTTTTTTTAATAAAAAGAGCGTTAGTGTCGAAAAGATGGTGAAGCAAGAAATGAAGCTATTTTCTATAGGAAATCTGGTTTTAATTATTGTAAAACTGGCTGAGGTGAAGTGATTTTCAGAAACAGTTCTATCCTCGAAAAGATGGTGAAGCAAGAAATACAGCTATATTTATTTTAATAGAAAATCAGGATCCTATTTTTTTAATTATGAGTTCTATCCTAGAAAAGATGGTGAAACAAGAAAAAGCTTTTGAGTCTATTGAAAATCGGTTTTTAATTATTGCAAAACTGGGTGAGGTGAAGTGATTCACTCAGAAACAAAGATCCTAACTTGTTTAATTAGAAAGAGTTCTAGCCCCGATTAGAAGCAAGCAAGAAATACAGCTATTTGATACTGTGGCAAGTTGTTTTTTATTTTTTTTTTAAAACCGGGTGAGGTGAAGTGATTCACTTAGAAACAAAGATTCTAACTTGTTTAATTAGAAAGAGTTCTAGCCTCGAAAGATGGTGAAGCAAGAAATGCAACTATTTGGCGCTATATGGGGAAAATCGGTTTTGAATTATTGTAAAACTGGTTGAGGTGAAATTGTTTCAGAAACAAAGATCCTAACTTGTTTTATTAGAAAGAGTTCTAGCCTCGATAAGATGGTGAAACAGAAATGAATTTGACAAAAATGCAGCTCACGGAGAAACAAATATCCTATTTTCTTTTTATAAATGGGATATTTGACTTTAGAAAATTTTTTAAAAATTGTAAAACCGGGTGAGGTGAAGTGCTTCACTCAGAAACAAAGATCCTATTTTGTTTAATTAGAATAATTTCTAGCCTCCAAAAGAGGGTGAAGCAAAAAATGCAGTTCTATGGAAAATGGGGTTTTTTTTATTGTAAAACCGGATGAGGTGAAGTGATTCACTCAGAAACAAAGATCCTATATTTTTTTAATTAGAAAGAGCGTTAGCGTCGAAAAGATGGTGAAGCAAGAAATGAAGCTATTTGAATCTATAGGAAATCTGGTTTTAATTATTGTAAAACTGGCTGAGGTGAAGTGATTTACTCAGAAACAAAGATCCAATTTTGTTTTATTAAAATGAGTTCTATCCTCGAAAAGATGGTGAAGCAAGAAATACAGCTATTTGAATCTATGGAAAAGGGGTTTTTAGTTAATGTAAAACTAGGAGAGGTGAAAGATTCACTCAGAAACGAAGATCCTATTTTGTTTAATTGGAATGAGTTCTATCCTAGAAAAGATGGTGAATCAAGAAATACAGCTTTTTGAGTCTATTGAAAATCGGTTTTTAATTATTGCAAAACTGGGTGAGGGGAAGTGATTCACTCAGAAACAAAGGTTCTAACTTGTTTAATTAGAAAGAGTTCTAGCCTCGATAAGATGGTGAAACAAGAAATCCAGCTATTTGAATCTAGGGAAATTGGGTTTTTAATTATTGTCAAAAACCTGGTGACTTGAAGTGATTCACTTAGAAACAAAGATCCTAACTTGTTTAATTAGAAAGAGTTCTAGCCCCGATTAGATAGCAAGCAAGAAATACAGCTATTTGATACTGTGGAAAGTTGGTTTTTATTTTTTTTAAAACCGGGTGAGGTGAAGTGATTCACTTAGAAACAAAGATTCTAACTTGTTTAATTAGAAAGAGTTCTAGCCTCGAAAAGATGGTGAAGCAAGAAATGCAACTATTTGGCGCTATAGTAAATCGGTTTTGAATTATTGTAAAACTGGTTGAGGTGAAATTGTTCACTCAGAAACAAAGATCCTAACTTGTTTTATTAGAAAGAGTTCTAGCCTCGATAAGATGGTGAAACAAGAAATGCAGCTATTTGACTGTATACAAACCCGGTTTTTATTTATTGTAATACTGCGTGAGGTGAAGTGATTCACTCAGAAACAAAGATCCTATTTATTTTAATAAGAAAGAGTTGCAGCCTCGTTAAGATGGTGAAACAAGAAATGCAGCTATTTGACTGTATACAAACCCGGTTTTTATTTATTGTAAAACTGCGTGAGGTGAAGTGATTCACTCAGAAACAAACATCCTATTTTTCTTAATAAGAAAGATTTCTAGCCTAGATAAGATGGGGAAGCAAGAAACGCAGCTATTTGACTCTATAGAAAATAGGTTTTTAAAAATTGTAAAACCGGGTGAGGTGAAGTGATTCACTCAGAAACAAAGATCCTATTTTGTTTAATTAGAATAATTTCTAGCCTCCAAAAGATGGTGAAGACAAGAAATGCAGCTATTTGAATCTATGGAAAATAGGTTTTTAATTAAAAAACCGGGTGAGGTGAAATGATTCACTCAGAAACAAAGATCCTAACTTGTTTAATTAGAAAGAGTTCTAGCCCCGATAAGATGGGGAAGCAAGAAATGCAGCTATTGAACTCAATAGGAAATCGGGTTTTAATTATCGTAAGAGTGGCTGAGGTGAAGTGATTCACTCAGAAACAAAGATCCTATATTGTTTAATTAGAATGAGTTCTAGCCTCGAAAAGATGGTGAAGCAAGAAATGCAGTTCTATGGAAAATGGGTTTTTATTCATTGTAAAAGAGGTGAAGTGATTCATTTAGAAACAAAGATCCTATATTTTTTTAATTAGAAAGTGTGCAGCTCGAAAAGATGGTGAAGCAAGAAATGAAGCTATTTGAATCTATGGAAAATCTGGTTTTAATTATTGTAAAACTGGCTGAGGTGAAGTGATTCACGCAGAAACAAAGATCCTAACTTGTTTAATTAAAATGAGTTCTAGCCTCGAAAAGATGGTGAAGCAAGAAATGGGTATGGGAAATGGGTTTTTAATTATTAAAAACGGATGAGGTAAAGTGATTCACTCAGAAACAAAGATCCTAACTTGTTTAATTAGAATGAGTTCTAGCCTCGAAAAGATGGTGAAGCAAGAAATTGGTATGTTTTTTTTAATTATTGTAAAACCGGATGAGGTGAAGTGATTCACTCAGAAACAAAGATCCTATACTTTTTTATTTACCAAGAGTTCTAACCTCGAAAAGATGGTGAAGCAAGAAATGCAACTATTTGGCGCTATAGTAAATCGGTTTTGAATTATTGTAAAACTGGTTGAGGTGAAATTGTTCACTCAGAAACAAAGATCCTAACTTGTTTTATTAGAAAGAGTTCTAGCCTCGATAAGATGGTGAAACAAGAAATGCAGCTATTTGACTGTATACAAACCCGGTTTTTATTTATTGTAAAACTGCGTGAGGTGAAGTGATTCACTCAGAAACAAAGATCCTATTTATTTTAATAAGAAAGAGTTGCAGCCTCGTTAAGATGGTGAAACAAGAAATGCAGCTATTTGACACTTTAGAAAATCGGTTTTTAATTATTGTAAAACCGGGTGAGGTGAAGTGACTCACGGAGAAACAAATATCCTATTTTTCTTAATAAGAAAGATTTCTAGCCTCGATAAGATGGGGAAGCAAGAAACGCAGAAATTTGACTCTATAGAAAATGGGTTTTTAAAAATTGTGAAACCGGGTGAGGTGAAGTGATTCACTCAGAAACAAAGATCCTATTTTGTTTAATTAGAATAATTTCTAGCCTCCAAAAAATGTTGAAGCAAGAAATGCAGCTATTTGAAACTATGGAAAATAGGTTTTTAATTATTGTAAAGCCGGGTGAGGTGAAGTGATTCACTCAGAAACAAAGATCCTAGCTTGTTTAATTAGAAAGAGTCCTAGCCCCGATAAGATGGGGAAGCAAGAAATGCAGCTATTGGACTCAATAGGAAATCGGGTTTTAATTATCGTAAGACTGGCTGAGGTGAAGTGATTCACTCAGAAACAAAGAACCTATTTTGTTTAATTAGAATGAGTTCTAGCCTCAAAAAGATGGTGAAGCAAAAAATGCAGTTCTGTGGAAAATGGGTTTTTATTTATTGTAAAACCGGATGAGGTGAAGTGTTTCACTGAGAAACAAAGATCCTATATTTTTTTAATTAGAAAGAGTGTTAGCGTCGAAAAGATGGTGAAGCAAGAAATGAAGCTATTTGAATCTTTAGGAAATCTTGTTTTAATTATTGTAAAACTGGCTGAGGTGAAGTGATTTACTCAGAAACAAAGATCCAATTTTGTTTTATTAAAATGAGTTCTATCCTCGAAAAGATGGTGAAGCAAGAAATACAGCTATTTGAATCTATGGAAAATAGGTTTTTAATTATTGTAAAACTGGGTGAGGTGAAGTGATTCACTCAGAAACAAAGATCCTATTTTGTTTAATTAGAAAGAGTTCTAGCCTCGAAAAGATGGTGAAGCAAGAAATACAGCTATTTGAATCTATAGAAAATGGGTTTTTAATTATTGTAAAACCTGGTGAGGTGAAGTGATTCACTCAGAAACAAAGATCCTAATTTTGTTTAATTAGAAAGAGTTCTAGCCTCAAAAAGATCGCAAAAAAAGATATGATTCTATGGAAAATTGTTTTTATTTTTTAAAACCAAGAAATCAGAAACAGATTCTATTTTTTTTTTGAGTTCTAGCCTATGAAGCAAGAAATGAAGCTATTTGAATCGGAAAATGGGTTTTAATTATTGTAAAACTGGTGAGGTGAAGTGATTCACTCAGAAACAAAGATCCTAATTTTGTTTAATTAGAAAGAGTTCTAGCCTCGAAAAGATGGTGAAGCAAGAAATACAGCTATTTGATCTATGGAAAATGGTTTTTATTTTTGTAAAACCGGGGTGAGGTGAAGTGATTCACTCAGAAACAAAGATCCTATTTTGTTTAATTAGAAAGAGTTCTAGCCTCGAAAAGATGGTGAAGCAAGAAATGCAACTATTTGACTCTATACAAAATCGGTTTTTAATTATTGTAAAACTGGGTGAGGTGAAGTGATTCACTCAGAAACAAAGATCCTAACTTGTTTAATTAGAAAGAGTTCTAGCCCCGATAAGATGGGAAGCAAGAAATACAGCTATTTGATACTGTGGAAAATTGGTTTTTATTTTTTTTAAAACCGGGTGAGGTGAAGTGATTTTAGAAACAAAGATTCTAATTGTTTAATTAGAAAAAGCCTCGAAAAGATGGTGAAGCAAGAAATGCAACTATTTGGCGCTATAGTAAATCGGTTTTTAATTATTGTAAAACCGGGTGAGGTAAAGTGATTCACTCAGAAACAAAGATCCTATTTTGTTTAAATAGAAAGAGTTCTAGCCTCGATAAGATGGTGAAACAAGAAATGCAGCTATTTTGAGGTTTTTATTTATTGTAAAATGAGGTGGTGATTTTATTTATTTTAAAGAAAACCTAGGTAAGATGGTGAAGCAAGAAATGCAGCTATTTCACTTTAGAAAATCGGTTTTTAATTATTGTAAAACCGGGTGAGGTGAAAGTGACTCACAGAAACAAATATCCTATTTTTTTAATAAGAAAGATTTCTAGCCTCGATAAGATGGGGAAGCAAGAAATGCAGCTATTTGACTCTATAGAAAATGGGTTTTAATTATTGTAAAACCTGGGTGAGGTGAAGTGATTCACTCAGAAACAAAGATCCTATTTTGTTTAATTAGAATGAGTTCTAGCCTCAAAAGATGGTGAAGCAAAAAATGCAGTTCTATGGAAAATGGGTTTTTTTTATTGTAAAACCGGATGAGGTGAAGTGATTCACTCAGAAACAAAGATCCTATATTTTTTAATTAGAAAGAGTGCTAGCGTCGAAAAGATGGTGAAGCAAGAAATGAAGCTATTTGAATCTATAGGAAATCTGGTTTTAATTATTGTAAAACTGGCTGAGGTGAAGTGATTTACTCAGAAACAAAGATTCAATTTTGTTTTATTAAAATGAGTTCTATCCTCGAAAAGATGGTGAAGCAAGAAATACAGCTATTTGAATCTATGGAAAATGGGTTTTTAGCTAATGTAAAACCAGGTGAGGTGAAGAGATTCACTCAGAAACGAAGATCCTATTTTGTTTAATTGGAATGAGTTCTATCCTCGAAAATATGGTGAATCAAGAAATACAGCTATTTGAGTCTATTGAAAATCGGTTTTTAATTATTGTAAAACTGGGTGAGGGGAAGTGATTCACTCAGAAACAAAGATTCTATTTTGTTTAATTAGAAAGAGTTCTAGCCTCGAAAAGATTGTGAAGCAAGAAATCCAGCTATTTGAATCTATGGAAAATGGGTTTTTAATTATTGTAAAACCTGGTGAGGTGAAGTGATTCACTCAGAAACAAAGATCCTAACTTGTTTAATTAGAAAGAGTTCTAGCCCCGATTAGATAGGAAGCAAGAAATACAGCTATTTGATACTGTGGAAAATTGGTTTTTTTTTTTTTAAAACCGGGTGAGGTGAAGTGATTCACTTAGAAACAAAGATTCTAACTTGTTTAATTAGAAAGAGTTCTAGCCTCGAAAAGATGGTGAAGCAAGAAATGCAGCTATTTGAATCTATAGTAAATCGGTTTTGAATTATTGTAAAATGAGGTGAAATTTTTCAGAAACAAAGATCCTAACTTGTTTTATTAGAAAGAGTTCTAGCCTCGATAAGATGGTGAAACAAGAAATGCAGCTATTTGACTGTATGGAAAAACCGGTTTTTATTTATTGTAAAACTGCGTGAGGTGAAGTGATTCACTCAGAAACAAAGATCCTATTTTTTTAATAAGAATGAGTTCTAGCCTCGTTAAGATGGGGAAACAAGAAATGCAACTATTTGACTCTATAGTACATCGGTTTTTAATTATTGTAAAACCGGGTGAGGTGAAGTGATTCACTCAGAAACAAAATCCTATTTTTTTAATAAGAAAGATTTCTAGCCTCGAAAGATGGGGAAGCAAGAAATGCAGCTATTTGACTCTATAGAAAATGGGTTTTTAATTATTGTAAAACTGGGTGAGGTGAAGTGATTCACTCAGAAACAAAGATCCTATTTTGTTTAATTAGAATAATTTCTAGCCTCAAAAAGATGGTGAAGCAAGAAATGCAGCTATTTGAATCTATGGAAAATGGGTTTTTAATTATTGTAAAACCGGGTGAGGTGAAGTGATTCACTCAGAAACAAAGATCCTAACTTGTTTAATTAGAAAGAGTTCTAGCCCCGATAAGATGGGAAAAGAAATACAGCTATTTGAAGCAAGAAATGCAGCTATTTGGAAAATAGGAAATCTGGTTTTAATTATTGTAAAACCGGGTGAGGTGAAGTGATTCACTCAGAAACAAAGATCCTATTTTGTTTAATTAGAAAGAGTTCTAGCGTCGAAAAGATGGTGAAGCAAGAAATGCAGCTATTTGAATATGGAAAATGGGTTTTAATTATTGTAAAACTGGGTGAGGTGAAGTGATTCACTCAGAAACAAAGATCCTATTTTGTTTAATTAGAAAGAGTTCTAGCCTCGAAAAGATGGTGAAGCAAGAAATGCAGCTATTTGAATCTATGGAAAATGGGTTTTTAATTATTGTAAAACCGGTGAGGTGAAGTGATTCACTCAGAAACAAAGATCCTATAATTTTTTAATTAGAAAGAGTTCTAGCCTCGAAAAGATGGTGAACAAGAAATGCAAGCTATTTGAATCTATAGAAAATCGGTTTTTAATTATTGTAAAACTGGGTGAGGTGAAGTGATTCACTCAGAAACAAAGATCCTAACTTGTTTTAATTAGAAAGAGTTCTAGCCTCGAAAAGATGGTGAAGCAAGAAATGCAGCTATTTGACTGTATGGAAACTGGTTTTTATTTATTGTAAAACTGGGTGAGGTGAAGTGATTCACTCAGAAACAAAGATCCTATTTATTTGTTTTAGAAAGAGTTCTAGCCTCGAAAAGATGGTGAAGCTTTAGAAAAGAAATGCAGCTATTTCTAGCACTCGATAAGATGAAATCTATGGAAAATGGGTTTTTAATTATTGTAAAACCGGGTGAGGTAAAGTGATTCACTCAGAAACAAAGATCCTATTTTGTTTTATTAAAATGAGTTCTAGCCTCGAAAAGATGGTGAAGCAAGAAATGCAGCTATTTGAATCTATGGAAAATGGGTTTTTAATTATTGTAAAACTGGTTGAGGTGAAGTGATACACTCAGAAACAAAGATCCTATTTTGTTTAATTAGAAAGAGTTCTAGCCTCGAAAAGATGGTGAAGCAAGAAATGCAGCTATTTGAATCTATGGAAAATGGGTTTTTATTTATTGTAAAACCGGGTGAGGTGAAGTGATTCACTCAGAAACAAATATCCTATTTTTTTAATTAGAAAGAATTCTAGCCTCGAAAAGATGGTGAAGCAAGAAATGAAGCTATTTGAATCTATAGGAAATCTGGTTTTAATTATTGTAAAACTGGGTGAGGTGAAGTGATTCACTCAGAAACAAAGATCCTATTTTGTTTAATTAGAAAGATTTCTAGCCTCGAAAAGATGGTGAATCAAGAAATACAGCTATTTGAATCTATGAAAATGGGTTTTTAATTATTGTAAAACCTGGTGAGGTGAAGTGATTCACTCAGAAACAAAGATCCTATTTTGTTTAATTAGAAAGAGTTCTAGCCCCGAATAGATAGGAAGCAAGAAATACAGCTATTTGATTCTATAGAAAATTGGTTTTTAATTATTGTAAAACCGGGTGAGGTGAAGTGATTCACTCAGAAACAAAGATTCTAACTTGTTTAATTAGAAAGAGTTCTAGCCTCGAAAAGATGGTGAAGCAAGAAATGCAGCTATTTGAATCTATGGAAAATGGGTTTTTAATTATTGTAAAACCGGGTGAGGTAAAGTGATTCACTCAGAAACAAAGATCCTAACTTGTTTAATTAGAAAGAGTTCTAGCCCCGATTAGATAGGAAGCAAGAAATACAGCTATTTGATTCTGTGGAAAATTGGCTTTTTTTTTTATTTTTTAAAACCGGGTGAGGTGAAGTGATTCACTTAGAAACAAAGATTCTAACTTGTTTAATTAGAAAGAGTTCTAGCCTCGAAAAGATGGTGAAGCAAGAAATGCAACTATTTGAATCTATAGGAAAATGGGTTTTAATTATTGTAAAACTGGTGAGGTGAAATTGATTCACTCAGAAACAAAGATCCTAACTTGTTTTATTAGAAAGAGTTCTAGCCTCGATAAGATGGTGAAACAAGAAATGCAGCTATTTGACTGTATACAAACCCGGTTTTTATTTATTGTAAAACTGCGTGAGGTGAAGTGATTCACTCAGAAACAAAGATCCTATTTTTTTAATTAGAAAGAGTTCAGCCTCGTTAAGATGGTGAAACAAGAAATGCAGCTATTTGACACTATAGAAAATCGGTTTTTAATTATTGTAAAACCGGGTGAGGTGAAGTGATTCACTCAGAAACAAAGATCCTATTTTTTTAATTAGAAAGATTTCTAGCCTCGATAAGATGGTGAAGCAAGAAATGCAGCTATTTGACTCTATAGAAAATAGGTTTTTAAATTGTAAAACCGGGTGAGGTGAAGTGATTCACTCAGAAACAAAGATCCTATTTTGTTTAATTAGAATAATTTCTAGCCTCAAAAAGATGGTGAAGCAAGAAATGCAGCTATTTGAATCTATGGAAAATAGGTTTTTATTATTGTAAAACCGGGTGAGGTGAAGTGATTCACTCAGAAACAAAGATCCTATTTTTTTTAATTAGCAAGAGTCCTAGCCTCGAAAAGATGGGGAAGCAAGAAATGCAGCTATTGGACTCAATAGGAAATCGGGTTTTAATTATGTAAGACTGGCTGAGGTGAAGTGATTCACTCAGAAACAAAGAACCTATTTTGTTTAATTAGAATGAGTTCTAGCCTCAAAAAGATGGTGAAGCAAGAAATGCAGTTCTATGGAAAATGGGTTTTTATTTATTGTAAAACCGGATGAGGTGAAGTGATTCACTCAGAAACAAAGATCCTATATTTTTTTAATTAGAAAGAGTGCTAGCGTCGAAAAGATGGTGAAGCAAGAAATGAAGCTATTTGAATCTATAGGAAATCTGGTTTTAATTATTGTAAAACTGGCTGAGGGGAAGTGATTCACTCAGAAACAAAGATCCTATTTTGTTTTATTAAAATGAGTTCTATCCTCGAAAAGATGGTGAAGCAAGAAATACAGCTATTTGAATCTATGGAAAATGGGTTTTTAATTAATGTAAAACCAGGTGCGGTGAAGAGATTCACTCAGAAACGAAGATCCTATTTTGTTTAATTGGAATGAGTTCTATCCTCGAAAAGATGGTGAATCAAGAAATACAGCTATTTGACTCTATAGAAAATCGGTTTTCAATTATTGTTAAACTGGGTGAGGTAAAGTGATTCACTCAGAAACAAAGATCCTATTTTGTTTAATTAGAATGATTTCTAGCCTCGAAAAGATGGTGAAGCAAGAAATGCAGCTATTTGAATCTATGGAAATTGGGTTTTTAATTATTGTAAAACCTGGTGACGTGAAGTGATTCACTCAGAAACAAAGATCCTAACTTGTTTAATTAGAAAGAGTTCTAGCCCCGATTAGATAGGAAGCAAGAAATACAGCTATTTGATACTGTGGAAAATTGGTTTTTATTTTTTTTTTAAAACCGGGTGAGGTGAAGTGATTCACTTAGAAACAAAGATTCTAACTTGTTTAATTAGAAAGAGTTCTAGCCTCGAAAAGATGGTGAAGCAAGATGGTGAAGTAAAACTGGGTGAAGAAATGCAGAAACAAAACTATTTGAATCTATATGGAAAATGCAGGTTTTAATTATTGTAAAACTGGTGAGGTGAAGTGATTCACTCAGAAACAAAGATCCTAATTTTTTTAATTAGAAAGAGTTCTAGACTCGATAAGATGGTGAATCAAGAAATGCAGCTATTTGAACTATTGAAAATGGGTTTTTAATTATTGTAAAACCGGGTGAGGTGAAGTGACTCACTCAGAAACAAATATCCTATTTTTTTTAATTAGAAAGATTTCTAGCCTCGAAAGATGGGAAGCAAGAAATGCAGCTATTTGACTCTATAGAAAATGGGTTTTTAATTATTGTAAAACCGGGTGAGGTGAAGTGATTCACTCAGAAACAAAGATCCTATTTTGTTTAATTAGAATAATTTCTAGCCTCGAAAAGATGGTGAAGCAAGAAATGCAGCTATTTGAATCTATGGAAAATAGGTTTTTAATTATTGTAAAACCGGGTGAGGTGAAGTGATTCACTCAGAAACAAAGATCCTAACTTGTTTAATTAGAAAGAGTTCTAGCCCCGATAAGATGGGGAAGCAAGAAATGCAGCTATTGGACTCAATAGGAAATCGGGTTTTAATTATTGTAAAACTGGCTGAGGTGAAGTGATTCACTCAGAAACAAAGAACCTATTTTGTTTAATTAGAATGAGTTCTAGCCTGAAAAAGATGGTGAAGCAAGAAATGCAGTTCTATGGAAAATGGGTTTTTATTTATTGTAAAACCGGATGAGGTGAAGTGATTCACTCAGAAACAAAGATTCTATATTTTTTTAATTAAAAAGAGTGCTAGCGTCGAAAAGATGGTGAAGCAAGAAATGAAGCTATTTGAATCTATAGGAAATCTGGTTTTAATTATTGTAAAACTGGCTGAGGTGAAGTGATTCACTCAGAAACAAAGATCCTATTTTGTTTTATTAAAATGAGTTCTATCCTCGAAAAGATGGTGAAGCAAGAAATACAGCTATTTGAATCTATGGAAAATGGGTTTTAATTAATGTAAAACCAGGTGAGGTGAAGAGATTCACTCAGAAACGAAGATCCTATTTTGTTTAATTGGAATGAGTTCTATCCTCGAAAATATGGTGAATCAAAAAAATACAGCTATTTGAGTCTATTGAAAATCGGTTTTTAATTATTGTAAAACTGGGTGAGGGGAAGTGATTCACTCAGAAACAAAGATCCTATTTTGTTTAATTAGAATGAGTTCTAGCCTCGAAAAGATGGTGAAGCAAGAAATGCAACTATTTGAATCTATGGAAATTGGGTTTTTAATTATTGTAAAACCTGGTGACGTGAAGTGATTCACTCAGAAACAAAGATCCTAACTTGTTTAATTAGAAAGAGTTCTAGCCCCGATTAGATAGGAAGCAAGAAATACAGCTATTTGAACTGTGGAAAATTGGTTTTTAATTTTTTTAAAACCGGGTGAGGTGAAGTGATTCACTTAGAAACAAAGATTCTAACTTGTTTAATTAGAAAGAGTTCTAGCCTCGAAAAGATGGTGAAGCAAGAAATGAAGCTATTTGAATCTATGGAAAATGGGTTTTTAATTATTGTAAAACCGGGTGAGGTAAAGTGATTCACTCAGAAACAAAGATCCTATTTTGTTTAATTAGAAAGAGTTCTAGCCTCGAAAAGATGGTGAAGCAAGAAATACAGCTATTTGAATCTATGGAAAATAGGTTTTTAATTATTGTAAAACCGGGTGAGGTGAAGTGATTCACTCAGAAACAAAGATCCTAACTTGTTTAATTAGAAAGAGTTCTAGCCTCGATAAGATGGTGAAACAAGAAATGCAACTATTTGGCGCTATAGTAAATCGGTTTTTAATTATTGTAAAACTGGTGAGGTGAAATTGTTCACTCAGAAACAAAGATCCTAACTTTTTTTTATTAGAAAGAGTTCTAGCCTTAAGATGGTGAAACAAGAAATGCAGCTATTTGACTGTATACAAAACTGGTTTTTATTTATTGTAAAACTGGTGAGGTGAAGTGATTCACTCAGAAACAAAGATCCTATTTATTTTAATTAGAAAGAGTTGCAGCCTCGATAAGATGGTGAAACAAGAAATGCAGCTATTTGACACTTTAGAAAATCGGTTTTTAATTATTGTAAAACCGGGTGAGGTGAAGTGACTCATTGAGAAACAAATATCCTATTTTTTTAATAAGAAAGTTTTCTAGCCTCGATAAGATGGGGAAGCAAGAAACGCAGCTATTTGACTCTATAGAAAATGGGTTTTTAATAATTGTAAAACCGGGTGAGGTGAAGTGATTCACTCAGAAACAAAGATCCTATTTTGTTTAATTAGAATAATTTCTAGCCTCGAAAAGATGGTGAAGCAAGAAATGCAGCTATTTGAATCTATGGAAAATAGGTTTTTAATTATTGTAAAACCGGGTGAGGTGAAGTGATTCACTCAGAAACAAAGATCCTATCTTGTTTAATTAGAAAGAGTCTAGCCTCGATAAGATGGGGAAGCAAGAAATGCAGCTATTGGACTCAATAGGAAATCGGGTTTTAATTATTGTAAGACTGGCTGAGGTGAAGTGATTCACTCAGAAACAAAGAACCTATTTTGTTTAATTAGAATGATTTCTAGCCTCAAAAAGATGGTGAAGCAAGAAATGCAGTTCTATGGAAAATGGGTTTTTATTTATTGTAAAACCGGATGAGGTGAAGTGATTCACTCAGAAACAAAGATCCTATATTTTTTTAATTAGAAAGAGTGCTAGCGTCGAAAAGATGGTGAAGCAAGAAATGAAGCTATTTGAATCTATAGGAAATCTGGTTTTAATTATTGTAAAACTGGGTGAGGTGAAGTGATTCACTCAGAAACAAAGATCCTAACTTGTTTAATTAGCAAGAGTTCTAGCCTCGATAAGATGGGGAAACAAGAAATGCAACTATTTGGCGCTATAGTAAATCGGTTTTTAATTATTGTAAAACTGGGTGAGGTGAAATTGTTCACTCAGAAACAAAGATCCTAACTTGTTTTATTAGAAAGAGTTATAGCCTCGATAAGATGGTGAAACAAGAAATGCAGCTATTGGACTGTATACAAAACTGGTTTTTATTTATTGTAAAACTGCGTGAGATGAAGTGATTCACTCAGAAACAAAGATCCTATTTATTTTAATTAGAAAGAGTTGCAGCCTCGATAAGATGGTGAAACAAGAAATGCAGCTATTTGACACTTTAGAAAATCGGTTTTTAATTATTGTAAAACCGGGTGAGGTGAAGTGACTCACTGAGAAGCAAAGATCCTATATTTTTTTAATTAGAAAGAGTGCTAGCGTCGAAAAGATGGTGAAGCAAGAAATGAAGCTATTTGAATCTATAGGAAATCTGGTTTTAATTATTGTAAAACTGGGTGAGGGGAAGTGATTCACTCAGAAACAAAGATCCTATTTTGTTTTATTAAAATGAGTTCTATCCTCGAAAAGATGGTGAAGCAAGAAATACAGCTATTTGAATCTATGGAAAATGGGTTTTTAATTAATGTAAAACCAGGTGAGGTGAAGTGATTCACTCAGAAACAAAGATCCTATTTTGTTTAATTAGAATGAATTCTAGCCTCGAAAAGATGGTGAAGTAAGAAATACAGCTATTTGATCTATGAAAATCGGTTTTAATTATTGTAAAACTGGGTGAGGTGAAGTGATTCACTCAGAAACAAAGATCCTATTTTGTTTAATTAGAAAGAGTTCTAGCCTCGAAAAGATGGTGAAGCAAGAAATGCAGCTATTTGAATCTATGGAAAATGGGTTTTTAATTATTGTAAAACCGGGTGAGGTGAAGTGATTCACTCAGAAACAAAGATCCTAACTTGTTTAATTAGAAAGAGTTCTAGCCCCGATTAGATAGGAAGCAAGAAATACAGCTATTTGATACTGTGGAAAATTGGTTTTTATTTTTTTTAAAACCGGGTGAGGTGAAGTGATTCACTTAGAAACAAAGATTCTAACTTGTTTAATTAGAAAGAGTTCTAGCCTCGAAAAGATGGTGAAGCAAGAAATGCAACTATTTGAATCTATGGAAAATGGGTTTTTAATTATTGTAAAACCGGGTGAGGTGAAGTGATTCACTCAGAAACAAAGATCCTATAATTTTTTAATTAGCAAGAGTTCTAGCCTCGAAAAGATAGGAAGCAAGAAATACAGCTAAGAAAACCGGGTGAGGTGAAGTGCTAGCCTCTGAAGCAAGAAATGCAACTATTTGCGCTATAGTAAATCGGTTTTTAATTATTGTAAAACTGGGTGAGGTGAAATTGTTCACTCAGAAACAAAGATCCTAACTTGTTTTATTAGAAAGAGTTCTAGCCTCGATAAGATGGTGAAACAAGAAATGCAGCTATTTGACTGTATACAAAACTGGTTTTTATTTATTGTAAAAATTTTAATTAGAAAGAGTTGCAGCCTCGATAAGATGGTGAAACAAGAAATGCAGCTATTTGAATCTATAGAAAATCGGTTTTTAATTATTGTAAAACCGGGTGAGGTGAAGTGATTCACTCAGAAACAAAGATCCTATTTTTTTTAATTAGAAAGAGTTCTAGCCTCGATAAGATGGTGAAGCAAGAAATGCAGCTATTTGACTCTATAGAAAATGGGTTTTTAATTATTGTAAAACCGGGTGAGGTGAAGTGATTCACTCAGAAACAAAGATCCTATTTTGTTTAATTAGAATAATTTCTAGCCTCGAAAAGATGGTGAAGCAAGAAATGCAGCTATTTGAATCTATGGAAAATAGGTTTTTAATTATTGTAAAACCGGGTGAGGTGAAGTGATTCACTCAGAAACAAAGATCCTATTTTGTTTAATAGAAAGAGTTCTAGCCTCGATAAGATGGGGAAGCAAGAAATGCAGCTATTTGACTCTATAGAAAATCGGGTTTTAATTATTGTAAAACTGGCTGAGGTGAAGTGATTCACTCAGAAACAAAGAACCTATTTTGTTTAATTAGAATGAGTTCTAGCCTCAAAAAGATGGTGAAGCAAGAAATGCAGTTCTATGGAAAATGGGTTTTTATTTATTGTAAAACCGGATGAGGTGAAGTGATTCACTCAGAAACAAAGATCCTATATTTTTTTTTTAATTAGAAAGAGTGCTAGCGTCGAAAAGATGGTGAAGCAAGAAATGAAGCTATTTGAATCTATAGGAAATCTGGTTTTAATTATTGTAAAACTGGTGAGGTGAAGTGATTCACTCAGAAACAAAGATCCTAATTTTGTTTTATTAAAATGAGTTCTATCCTCGAAAAGATGGTGAAGCAAGAAATACAGCTATTTGAATCTATGGAAAATGGGTTTTTAATTAATGTAAAACCAGGTGAGGTGAAGAGATTCACTCAGAAACGAAGATCCTATTTTGTTTAATTGGAATGAGTTCTATCCTCGAAAATATGGTGAATCAAGAAATACAGCTATTTGAGTCTATTGAAAATCGGTTTTTAATTATTGTAAAACTGGGTGAGGGGAAGTGATTCACTCAGAAACAAAGATCCTATTTTGTTTAATTAGAAAGAGTTCTAGCCTCGAAAAGATGGTGAAGCAAGAAATGAAGCTATTTGAATCTATGGAAATGGGTTTTTAATTATTGTAAAACCTGGTGAGGTGAAGTGATTCACTCAGAAACAAAGATCCTTTTGTTTAATTAGAAAGAGTTCTAGCCTCGAAAGATAGGAAGCAAGAAATACAGCTATTTGATACTGTGGAAAATTGGTTTTTATTTTTTTTAAAACCGGGTGAGGTAAATGATTCACTTAGAAACAAAGATTCTAACTTGTTTAATTAGAAAGAGTTCTAGACTCGAAAAGATGGTGAAGCAAGAAATGCAACTATTTGAATCTATGGAAAAGAAAATGGGTTTTTAATTATTGTAAAACGGGTGAGGTGAAGTGATTCACTCAGAAACAAAGATCCTATTTTGTTTAAAAAAGAGTTCTAGCCTCGAAAAGATGGTGAAGCAAGAAATGCAGCTATTTTCTATGGAAAATGGGTTTTTAATTATTGTAAAACCGGGTGAGGTGAAGTGATTCACTCAGAAACAAAGATCCTATTTTGTTTAATTAGAAAGAGTTATAGACTCGAAAAGATGGTGAAGCAAGAAATGCAGCTATTTGAATCTATGGAAAATGGGTTTTTAATTATTGTAAAACCGGGTGAGGTAAAGTGATTCACTCAGAAACAAAGATCCTATTTTGTTTAATTAGAATGAGTTCTAGCCTCGAAAAGATGGTGAAGCAAGAAATGCAGCTATTTGAATCTATGGAAAATGGGTTTTTAATTATTGTAAAACTGGGTGAGGTGAAAGTGATTCACTCAGAAACAAAGATCCTAACTTGTTTAATTAGAAAGAGTTCTAGCCTCGATAAGATGGTGAAGCAAGAAATGCAGCTATTTGATCTATGGAAAATAGGTTTTTAATTATTGTAAAACCGGGTGAGGTGAAGTGATTCACTCAGAAACAAAGATCCCTATTTTTTTTTAATTAGAAAGATTTCTAGCCTCGATAAGATGGGGAAGCAAGAAATGCAGCTATTTGACTCTATAGAAAATGGGTTTTTTATTGTAAAACCGGGTGAGGTGAAGTGATTCACTCAGAAACAAAGATCCTATTTTGTTTAATTAGAAAATTTCTAGCCTCGAAAAGATGGTGAAGCAAGAAATGCAGCTATTTGAATCTATGGAAAATGGGTTTTTAATTATTGTAAAACCGGGTGAGGTGAAGTGATTCACTCAGAAACAAAGATCCTATTTTGTTTAATTAGAAAGAGTTCTAGCCTCGAAAAGATGGGAAGCAAGAAATGCAGCTATTTGAAATGAAATCGGGTTTTAATTATTGTAAATTGAGGTGAAGTGATTCACTCAGAAACAAAGAACCTATTTTGTTTAATTAGAATGAGTTCTAGCCTCAAAAAAGATGGTGAAGCAAGAAATGCAGTTCTATGGAAAATGGGTTTTTATTTATTGTAAAACCGGATGAGGTGAAGTGATTCACTCAGAAACAAAGATCCTATATTTTTTTAATTAGAAAGAGTGCTAGCGTCGAAAAGATGGTGAAGCAAGAAATGAAGCTATTTGAATCTATAGGAAATCTGGTTTTAATTATTGTAAAACTGGGTGAGGGAAGTGATTCACTCAGAAACAAAGATCCTATTTTTTTAATTAGAAATGAGTTCTAGCCTCGAAAAGATGGTGAAGCAAGAAATGCAGCTATTTGAATCTATGGAAAAATGGGTTTTTAATTATTGTAAAACCGGGTGAGGTGAAGTGATTCACTCAGAAACAAAGATCCTATTTTTTTAATTAGAAAGAGTTCTAGCCTCGAAAAGATGGTGCAAGAAATAAGCTATTTGAATCTATGGAAAATAGGTTTTCAATTATTGTTAAACTGAGTGAGGTAAAGTGATTCACTCAGAAACAAAGATCCTATTTTGTTTAATTAGAATAATTTCTAGCCTCGAAAAGATGGTGAAGCAAGAAATGCAACTATTTGAATCTATGGAAAATGGGTTTTTAATTATTGTAAAACCGGGTGACGTGAAGTGATTCACTCAGAAACAAAGATCCTATTTTGTTTAATTAGAAAGAGTTCTAGCCCTCGATTAGATGGGAAGCAAGAAATACAGCTATTTGAACTATGGAAAATTGGTTTTTAATTATTGTAAAACCGGGTGAGATAAAGTGATTCACTCAGAAACAAAGATCCTATTTTGTTTAATTAGAAAGATTTCTAGACTCGAAAAGATGGTGAAGCAAGAAATGCAACTATTTGAATCTATGGAAAATGGGTTTTTAATAATTGTAAAATCGGGTGAGGTGAAAGTGATTCACTCAGAAACAAAGATCCTAATTTTGTTTAATTAGAAAGAGTTCTAGCCTCGAAAAGATGGTGAAGCAAGAAATGCAGCTATTTGGTTTTTATTTATTGTAAAACTGTGAGGTGAAAATCAGGATTTTTATTTTTTATTGAAAAAGCCTCGATAAGATGGTGAAGCAAGAAATGCAGCTATTTGACTCTATAGAAAATCATTATTGTAAAACAAAGTGATTCACTCAGAAACAAAGATCCTATTTTGTTTAATTAGAAAGATTTCTAGCCTCGAAAAGATGGTGAAGCAAGAAATGCAGCTATTTGACTCTATAGAAAATGGGTTTTAATTATTGTAAAACCGGGTGAGGTGAAGTGATTCACTCAGAAACAAAGATCCTATTTTGTTTAATTAGAATATTTCTAGCCTCGAAAAGATGGTGAAGCAAGAAATGCAGCTATTTGAATCTATGGAAAATAGGTTTTTAATTATTGTAAAACCGGGTGAGGTGAAGTGATTCACTCAGAAACAAAGATCCTAACTTGTTTAATTAGAAAGAGTCTAGCCCCTCGAAAAGATGGGAAGCAAGAAATGCAGCTATTTGACTCTATAGGAAATCGGGTTTTTTTAATTATTGTAAACTGGCTGAGGTGAAGTGATTCACTCAGAAACAAAGAACCTATTTTGTTTAATTAGAATGAGTTCTAGCCTCAAAAAGATGGTGAAGCAAGAAATGCAGTTCTATGGAAAATGGGTTTTTATTTATTGTAAAACCGGATGAGGTGAAGTGATTCACTCAGAAACAAAGATCCTATATTTTTTTAATTAGAAAGAGTGCTAGCGTCGAAAATATGGTGAAGCAGAAATGAAGCTATTTGAATCTATAGGAAATCTGGTTTTAATTATTGTAAAACTGGGTGAGGTGAAGTGATTCACTCAGAAACAAAGATCCTATTTTGTTTTATTAATATGAGTTCTATCCTCGAAAAGATGGTGAAGCAAGAAATACAGCTATTTGAATCTATGGAAAATGGGTTTTTAATTATTGTAAAACCTGGTGACGTGAAGTGATTCACTCAGAAACAAAGATCCTATTTTGTTTAATTAGAATGAGTTCTATCCTCGAAAAGATGGTGAAGCAAGAAATACAGCTATTTGAGTCTATTGAAAATCGGTTTTTAATTATTGTAAAACTGGGTGAGGTGAAGTGATTCACTCAGAAACAAAGATCCTATTTTGTTTAATTAGAATGAGTTCTATCCTCGAAAAGATGGTGAAGCAAGAAATGCAAGCTATTTGAATCTATGGAAAATGGGTTTTTAATTATTGTAAAACCGGGTGAGGTGAAGTGATTCACTCAGAGAAACAAAGATCCTAACTTGTTTAATTAGAAAGAGTTCTAGCCCGAAAAGATGGGAAGCAAGAAATACAGCTATTTGACTCTATAGAAAATGGTTTTTAATTATTGTAAAACCGGGTGAGGTGAAGTGATTCACTTAGAAACAAAGATTCTAACTTGTTTAATTAGAAAGAGTTCTAGCCTCGAAAAGATGGTGAAGCAAGAAATGCAACTATTTGAATCTATGGAAAATGGGTTTTTAATTATTGTAAAACCGGGTGAGGTAAAGTGATTCACTCAGAAACGAAGATCCTAATTTTTTAATTAGCAAGAGTTCTAGCCTCGAAAGATGGGGAAGCAAGAAATGCAGCTATTTTATCTAGAAAATCGGTTTTAATTATTGTAAAAAAACGGGTGGGTGAAAGGTGAAATTGTTCACTCAGAAACAAAGATCCTAACTTTTTTTAATTAGAAAGAGTTCTAGCCTCGAAAAGATGGTGAAGCAAGAAATGCAGCTATTTGACTATTTGGTTTTTATTTATTGTAAAACTGGTGAGGTGAAGTGATTCACTCAGAAACAAAGATCCTATTTTTTTAATTAGAAAGAGTTGCAGCCTCGATAAGATGGTGAAACAAGAAATGCAGCTATTTGACACTTTAGAAAATCGGTTTTTAATTATTGTAAAACCGGGTGAGGTGAAGTGATTCACTCAGAAACAAAGATCCTATTTTTTTAATTAGAAAAATTTCTAGCCTCGATAAGATGGTGAATCAAGAAATGCAGCTATTTGACTCTATAGAAAATGGGTTTTTAATTATTGTAAAACCGGGTGAGGTGAAGTGATTCACTCAGAAACAAAGATCCTATTTTGTTTAATTAGAATAATTTCTAGCCTCGAAAAGATGGTGAAGCAAGAAATGCAGCTATTTGAATCTATGGAAAATAGGTTTTTAATTATTGTAAAACTGGGTGAGGTGAAGTGATTCACTCAGAAACAAAGATCCTATTTTGTTTAATTAGAAAGATTTCTAGATAAGATGGGGAAGCAAGAAATGCAGCTATTTGACTCGAAAAGTGAAGTGATTCATCAGAAACAAAGAACCTATTTTGTTTAATTAGAATGAGTTCTAGCCTCTAAAAGATGGTGAAGCAAGAAATGCAGTTCTATGGAAAATGGGTTTTTATTTATTGTAAAACCGGATGAGGTGAAGTGATTCACTCAGAAACAAAGATCCTATATTTTTTTAATTAGAAAGAGTGCTAGCGTCGAAAAGATGGTGAAGCAAGAAATGAAGCTATTTGAATCTATAGGAAATCTGGTTTTAATTATTGTAAAACTGGGTGAGGTGAAGTGATTCACTCAGAAACAAAGATCCTAACTTGTTTAATTAGAAAGAGTTCTAGCCTCGAAAAGATGGTGAAGCAAGAAATGAAGCTATTTGAATCTATGGAAAATGGGTTTTTAATTATTGTAAAACCGGGTGAGGTGAAGTGATTCACTCAGAAACAAAGATCCTATTTTGTTTAATTAGAATAATTTCTAGCCTCGAAAAGATGGTGAAGCAAGAAATGCAACTATTTGAATCTATGGAAAATCTGGTTTTTAATTATTGTAAAACTGGGTGAGGGTGAAGTGATTCACTCAGAAACAAAGATCCTATTTTGTTTAATTAGAAAGAGTTCTAGCCTCGACAAGATGGTGAAGCAAGAAATGAAGCTATTTGAATCTATGGAAAATGGGTTTTTAATTATTGTAAAACCTGGTGACGTGAAGTGATTCACTCAGAAACAAAGATCCTATTTTGTTTAATTAGAAAGATTAGCCCCGATTAGATAAAACAAGAAATACAGCTATTTGATACTGTGGAAAATTGGTTTTTATTTTTTTTAAAACCGGGTGAGGTGAAGTGATTCACTCAGAAACAAAGATCCTATTTTGTTTAATTAGAAAGAGTTCTAGCCTCGAAAAGATGGTGAAGCAAGAAATGCAGCTATTTGAATCTATGGAAAATGGGTTTTTAATTATTGTAAAACTGGGTGAGGTGAAGTGATTCACTCAGAAACAAAGATCCTAATTTTTTTAATTAGAAAGAGTTCTAGCCTCGAAAAGATGGTGAAGCAAGAAATGCAGCTATTTGACTCTATGGAAAATCGGTTTTATTTATTGTAAAACTGGGTGAGGTGAAGTGATTCACTCAGAAACAAAGATCCTAACTTGTTTAATTAGAAAGAGTTCTAGCCTCGATAAGATGGTGAAGCAAGAAATGCAGCTATTTGACTCTATGGAAAATGGGTTTTTAATAATTGTAAAACCGGGTGAGGTGAAGTGATTCACTCAGAAACAAAGATCCTATTTTGTTTAATTAGAATAATTTCTAGCCTCGAAAAGATGGTGAAGCAAGAAATGCAGCTATTTGAATCTATGGAAAATGGGTTTTTAATTATTGTAAAACCGGGTGAGGTGAAGTGATTCACTCAGAAACAAAGATCCTATTTTGTTTAATTAGAATGAGTTCTAGCCTCGAAAAGATGGGGAAGCAAGAAATGCAGCTATTTGACTCTATGGAAAATGGGTTTTAATTATTGTAAAACGGGTGAGGTGAAGTGATTCACTCAGAAACAAAGAACCTATTTTGTTTAATTAGAATGAGTTCTAGCCTCAAAAAGATGGTGAAGCAAGAAATGCAGCTCTATGGAAAATGGGTTTTTATTTATTGTAAAACTGGATGAGGTGAAGTGATTCACTCAGAAACAAAGATCCTATATTTTTTAATTAGAAAGAGTGCTAGCCTCGAAAAGATGGTGAAGCAAGAAATGAAGCTATTTGAATCTATAGGAAATCTGGTTTTAATTATTGTAAAACTGGTGAGGTGAAGTGATTCACTCAGAAACAAATCCTATTTTGTTTAATTAGAAAGAGTTCTAGCCTCGAAAAGATGGTGAAGCAAGAAATGCAACTATTTGAATCTATGGAAAATGGGTTTTTAATTATTGTAAAACCGGGTGAGGTGAAGTGATTCACTCAGAAACAAAGATCCTATATTTTGTTTAATTAGAAAGATTTCTAGCCTCGAAAAGATGGTGAAGCAAGAAATGCAACTATTTGAATCTATTGAAAATCGGTTTTTAATTATTGTAAAACTGGGTGAGGGGAAGTGATTCACTCAGAAACAAAGATCCTATAATTTTTTTAATTAGAAAGAGTTCTAGCCTCGAAAAGATGGTGAAGCAAGAAATGCAGCTATTTGAATCTATGGAAAATGGTTTTTAATTATTGTAAAACTGCGTGAGGTGAAGTGATTCACTCAGAAACAAAGATCCTATTTTTTTTAATTAGAAAAAGTTCGAGCCTCGAAAAGATGGTGAAGCAAGAAATGCAGCTATTTGAATCTATGGAAAATGGGTTTTTAATTATTGTAAAACTGGGTGAGGTGAAGTGATTCACTCAGAAACAAAGATCCTATTTTTTTTTCGAAAAGATGGTGAAGCAAGAAATGCAGCTATTTGAATCTATAGAAAATAGGTTTTTAATTATTGTAAAACTGGGTGAGGTGAAGTGATTCACTCAGAAACAAAGATCCTATTTTGTTTAATTAGAATAATTTCTAGCCTCGAAAAGATGGTGAAGCAAGAAATGCAGCTATTTGAATCTATGGAAAATGGGTTTTTAATTATTGTAAAACCGGGTGAGGTGAAGTGATTCACTCAGAAACAAAGATCCTATTTTGTTTAATTAGAAAGAGTTCTAGCCTCGAAAGATGGGAAGCAAGAAATGCAGCTATTTGACTCTATAGAAAATGGGTTTTTAATTATTGAAAAACTGGGTGAGGTGAAGTGATTCACTCAGAAACAAAGAACCTATTTTGTTTAATTAGAATGAGTTCTAGCCTCAAAAAGATGGTGAAGCAAGAAATGCAGCTCTATGGAAAATGGGTTTTTATTTATTGTAAAACCGGATGAGGTGAAGTGATTCACTCAGAAACAAAGATCCTATATTTTTAATTAGAAAGAGTTTAGCGTCGAAAAGATGGTGAAGCAAGAAATGAAGCTATTTGAATCTATAGGAAATCTGGTTTTAATTATTGTAAAACTGGGTGAGGGGAAGTGATTCACTCAGAAACAAAGATCCTAACTTGTTTAATTAGAAAGAGTTCTAGCCTCGAAAAGATGGTGAAGCAAGAAATGAAGCTATTTGAATCTATGGAAAATGGGTTTTTAATTATTGTAAAACCGGGTGAGGTGAAGTGATTCACTCAGAAACAAAGATCCTAACTTGTTTAATTAGAAAGAGTTCTAGCCTCGAAAAGATGGGAAGCAAGAAATGCAGCTATTTGAATCTATGGAAAATGGGTTTTTAATTATTGTAAAACTGGGTGAGGTGAAGTGATTCACTCAGAAACAAAGATCCTATTTTGTTTAATTAGAAAGAGTTCTAGCCTCGAAAAGATGGTGAAGCAAGAAATGCAACTATTTGAATCTATGGAAATTGGGTTTTTAATTATTGTAAAACCTGGTGACGTGAAGTGATTCACTCAGAAACAAAGATCCTATATTTGTTTAATTAGAAAGAGTTCTAGCCCCGCATAGATAGGAAGCAAGAAATACAGCTATTTGATACTGTGGAAAATTGGTTTTTAATTGTAAAACCGGGTGAGGTGAAGTGATTCACTTAGAAACAAAGATTCTAACTTGTTTAATTAGAAAGATTTCTAGCCTCGAAAAGATGGTGAAGCAAGAAATGCAACTATTTGAATCTATGGAAAATGGGTTTTTAATTATTGTAAAACCGGGTGAGGTGAAGTGATTCACTCAGAAACAAAGATCCTAATTTTTTAAATTTTTTAAGATGGGAAGCAAGAAATGCAGCTATTTGACTTATACAAAGCCGGTTTTTAATTATTGTAAAACCGGGTGAGGTGAAGTGATTCACTCAGAAACAAAGATCCTATTTTTTTAATTAGAAATTTCTAGCCTCGATAAGATGGGGAAGCAAGAAATGCAGCTATTTGAATCTATAGAAAATGGGTTTTTAATTATTGTAAAACTGGGTGAGGTGAAGTGATTCACTCAGAAACAAAGATCCTATTTTGTTTAATTAGAATAATTTCTAGCCTCGAAAAGATGGTGAAGCAAGAAATGCAGCTATTTGAATCTATGGAAAATAGGTTTTTAATTATTGTAAAACCGGGTGAGGTGAAGTGATTCACTCAGAAACAAAGATCCTATATTTTTTTAATTAGAAAGAGTTCTAGCCTCGATAAGATGGGGAAGCAAGAAACGCAGCTATTTGACTCTAGAAAATGGGTTTTAATTATTGTAAAACTGGCTGAGGTGAAGTGATTCACTCAGAAACAAAGAACCTATTTTGTTTAATTAGAATGAGTTCTAGCCTCAAAAAGATGGTGAAGCAAGAAATGCAGTTCTATGGAAAATGGGTTTTTATTTATTGTAAAACCGGATGAGGTGAAGTGATTCACTCAGAAACAAAGATCCTATATTTTTTTAATTAGAAAGAGTGCTAGCGTCGAAAAGATGGTGAAGCAAGAAATGAAGCTATTTGAATCTATAGGAAATCTGGTTTTAATTATTGTAAAACTGGGTGAGGTGAAGTGATTCACTCAGAAACAAAGATCCTATTTTGTTTAATTAGAATGAGTTCTAGCCTCGAAAAGATGGTGAAGCAAGAAATACAGCTATTTGCTCTATGGAAAATGGGTTTTTAATTATTGTAAAACCGGGTGAGGTGAAGTGATTCACTCAGAAACAAAGATCCTATTTTGTTTAATTAGAATTATTTCTAGCCTCGAAAAGATGGTGAAGCAAGAAATGCAGCTATTTGAATCTATGGAAAATCTGGTTTTTAATTATTGTAAAACTGGGTGAGGTTAAGTGATTCACTCAGAAACAAAGATCCTATTTTGTTTAATTAGAAAGAGTTCTAGCCTCGAAAAGATGGTGAAGCAAGAAATGCAGCTATTTGAATCTATGGAAAATCTGGTTTTTAATTATTGTAAAACCGGGTGAGGTGAAGTGATTCACTCAGAAACAAAGATCCTATTTTTTTAATTAGAAAGAGTTCTAGCCTCGAAAAGATGGTGAAGCAAGAAATGCAAGCTATTTGAATCTATAGAAAATGGGTTTTTAATTATTGTAAAACGGGTGAGGTGAAGTGATTCACTCAGAAACAAAGATCCTATTTTGTTTAATTAAATGAGTTCTAGCCTCGATAAAAGATGAAAGATGGTGAAGCAAGAAATGCAGCTATTTGAATCTATGGAAAATGGGTTTTTAATTATTGTAAAACCGGGTGAGGTGAATTGACTCACTGAGAAACAAAGATCCTAATTTTTTTTAATTAGAAAGATTTCTAGCCTCGATAAGATGGGAAGCAAGAAATGCAGCTATTTGACTCTATAGAAAATGGGTTTTTAATTATTGTAAAACGGGTGAGGTGAAGTGATTCACTCAGAAACAAAGATCCTATTTTGTTTAATTAGAAAGATTTCTAGCCTCGAAAAGATGGTGAAGCAAGAAATGCAGCTATTTGAATCTATGGAAATTGGGTTTTTAATTATTGTAAAACCTGGTGACGTAAAGTGATTCACTCAGAAACAAAGATCCTATTTTGTTTAATTAGAATAATTTCTAGCCTCGAAAAGATGGTGAAGCAAGAAATGCAGCTATTTGACTCTAAATGAAAATTTTTAATTATCAAAAGATGGTGAAGCAAGAAATGCAGCTCTATGGAAAATGGGTTTTTATTTATTGTAAAACCGGTGAGGTGAAGTGATTCACTCAGAAACAAAGATCCTATTTTTTTTAATTAGAAAGAGTGCTAGCCTCGAAAAGATGGTGAAGCAAGAAATGCAGCTATTTGAATCTATGGAAAATCTGGTTTTTAATTATTGTAAAACGGGTGAGGTGAAGTGATTCACTCAGAAACAAAGATCCTATTTTTTTAATTAGAAAGAGTTCTAGCCTCGAAAAGATGGTGAAGCAAGAAATGAAGCTATTTGAATCTATGGAAAATGGGTTTTTATTATTGTAAAACCGGGTGAGGTGAAGTGATTCACTCAGAAACAAAGATCCTATTTTTTTAATTAGAAAGAGTTCTAGCCTCGAAAAGATGGTGAAGCAAGAAATGAAGCTATTTGAATCTATGGAAAATCTGGTTTTTAATTATTGTAAAACTGGGTGAGGTGAAGTGATTCACTCAGAAACAAAGATCCTATTTTTTTAATTAAAAAGAGTTCTAGCCTCGAAAAGATGGTGAAGCAAGAAATGCAAGCTATTTGAATCTATGGAAAATGGGTTTTTAATTATTGTAAAACTGGGTGAGGTGAAGTGATTCACTCAGAAACAAAGATCCTATTTTGTTTAATTAGAAAGAGTTCTAGCCTCGAAAAGATGGTGAAGCAAGAAATGCAGCTATTTGAATCTATGGAAAATGGGTTTTTAATTATTGTAAAACCGGGTGAGGTGAAGTGATTCACTCAGAAACAAAGATCCTATTTTTTTAATTAGAAAGAGTTCTAGCCTCGAAAAGATGGTGAAGCAAGAAATGCAGCTATTTGAATCTATGGAAAATGGGTTTTTAATTATTGTAAAACTGGGTGAGGTGAAGTGATTCACTCAGAAACAAAGATCCTATTTTGTTTAATTAGAAAGAGTTCTAGCCTAAAAAGATGGTGAAGCAAGAAATGCAGCTATTTGAATCTATGGAAAATGGGTTTTTAATTATTGTAAAACCGGGTGAGGTGAAGTGATTCACTCAGAAACAAAGATCCTATTTTTTTAATTAGAAAGAGTTCTAGCCTCGAAAAGATGGTGAAGCAAGAAATGCAAGCTATTTGAATCTATGGAAAATGGGTTTTTAATTATTGTAAAACCGGGTGAGGTGAAGTGATTCACTCAGAAACAAAGATCCTATTTTGTTTAATTAGAAAGAGTTCTAGCCTCGAAAAGATGGTGAAGCAAGAAATGCAAGCTATTTGAATCTATGGAAAATGGGTTTTTAATTATTGTAAAACCGGGTGAGGTAAAGTGATTCACTCAGAAACAAAGATCCTAATTTTGTTTAATTAGAAAGAGTTCTAGCCTCGAAAAGATGGTGAAGCAAGAAATGCAGCTATTTGACTCTATGGAAAATGGTTTTTAATTATTGTAAAACCGGGTGAGGTGAAGTGATTCACTCAGAAACAAAGATCCTATTTTTTTTTAATTAGAAAGAGTTCTAGCCTCGATAAGATGGGAAGCAAGAAATGCAGCTATTTGACTCTATTGAAAATGGGTTTTTAATTATTGTAAAACTGGGTGAGGTGAAGTGATTCACTCAGAAACAAAGATCCTATTTTGTTTAATTAGAATAATTTCTAGCCTCGAAAAGATGGTGAAGCAAGAAATGCAGCTATTTGACTCTATGGAAAATGGGTTTTTAATTATTGTAAAACCGGGTGAGGTGAAGTGATTCACTCAGAAACAAAGATCCTATTTTTTTAATTAGAAAGATTTCTAGCCTCGAAAAGATGGGAAGCAAGAAATGCAGCTATTTGAATCTATGGAAAATAGGTTTTTAATTATTGTAAAACTGGGTGAGGTGAAGTGATTCACTCAGAAACAAAGAACCTATTTTGTTTAATTAGAATGAGTTCTAGCCTCAAAAAGATGGTGAAGCAAGAAATGCAGCTCTATGGAAAATGGGTTTTTATTTATTGTAAAAGCGGATGAGGTGAAGTGATTCACTCAGAAACAAAGATCCTATATTTTTTTAATTAGAAAGAGTGCTAGCGTCGAAAAGATGGTGAAGCAAGAAATGAAGCTATTTGAATCTATAGGAAATCTGGTTTTAATTATTGTAAAACTGGGTGAGGTGAAGTGATTCACTCAGAAACAAAGATCCTATATTTTTTTTAATTAGAATGAGTGCTAGCCTCGAAAAGATGGTGAAGCAAGAAATGCAGCTATTTGAATCTATGGAAAATGGGTTTTTAATTATTGTAAAACCGGGTGAGGTGAAGTGATTCACTCAGAAACAAAGATCCTATATTTTTTTAATTAGAAAGAGTTCTAGCCTCGAAAAGATGGTGAAGCAAGAAATGCAGCTATTTGAATCTATGGAAAATCGGTTTTTAATTATTGTAAAACTGGGTGAGGTGAAGTGATTCACTCAGAAACAAAGATCCTATTTTGTTTAATTAGAATGATTTCTAGCCTCGAAAAGATGGTGAAGTAAGAAATGCAGCTATTTGAATCTATGGAAAATGGGTTTTTAATTATTGTAAAACCTGGTGGTGAAGTGATTCACTCAGAAACAAAGATCCTAACTTTTTTAATTAGAAAGAGTTCTAGCCCCGATTCGAAAAGATGGGGAAGCAAGAAATACAGCTATTTGATCTATGGAAAATGGTTTTTAATTATTGTAAAACCGGGTGAGGTGAAGTGATTCACTCAGAAACAAAGATCCTATTTTGTTTAATTAGAAAGAGTTCTAGCCTCGAAAAGATGGTGAAGCAAGAAATGCAGCTATTTGAATCTATGGAAAATAGGTTTTTAATTATTGTAAAACTGGGTGAGGTGAAGTGATTCACTCAGAAACAAAGATCCTATTTTGTTTAATTAGAAAGAGTTCTAGCCTCGAAAAGATGGTGAAGCAAGAAATGCATCTATTTGAATCTATAGAAAATTGGTTTTTAATTATTGTAAAACCAAGAAATGGTGAATCTATGGAAAATAGGGTGAAGTGATTCACTCAGAAACAAAGATCCTATTTTGTTTAATTAGAATAATTTCTAGCCTCGAAAAGATGGTGAAGCAAGAAATGCAGCTATTTGAATCTATGGAAAATAGGTTTTTAATTATTGTAAAACTGGCTGAGGTGAAGTGATTCACTCAGAAACAAAGAACCTATTTTGTTTAATTAGAATGAGTTCTAGCCTCAAAAAGATGGTGAAGCAAGAAATGCAGCTCTATGGAAAATGGGTTTTTATTTATTGTAAAAGCGGATGAGGTGAAGTGATTCACTCAGAAACAAAGATCCTATATTTTTTAATTAGAAAGAGTGCTAGCGTCGAAAAGATGGTGAAGCAAGAAATGAAGCTATTTGAATCTATAGGAAATCTGGTTTTAATTATTGTAAAACTGGGTGAGGGGAAGTGATTCACTCAGAAACAAAGATCCTATTTTTTTAATTAGAAAGAGTTCTAGCCTCGAAAAGATGGTGAAGCAAGAAATGCAGCTATTTGAATCTATGGAAAATGGGTTTTTAATTATTGTAAAACCGGGTGAGGTGAAGTGATTCACTCAGAAACAAAGATCCTATTTTGTTTAATTAGAAAGAGTTCTAGCCTCGACAAGATGGTGAAGCAAGAAATGAAGCTATTTGAATGTCTATGGAAAAATGGTTTTTAATTATTGTAAAACCGGGTGAGGTGAAGTGATTCACTCAGAAACAAAGATCCTATTTTGTTTAATTAGAAAGAGTTCTAGCCTCGAAAAGATGGTGAAGCAAGAAATGCAGCTATTTGAATCTATGGAAAATGGGTTTTTAATTATTGTAAAACCGGGTGAGGTGAAGTGATTCACTCAGAAACAAAGATCCTATTTTTTTTAATTAGAAAGAGTTCTAGCCTCGAAAAGATGGGGAAGCAAGAAATACAGCTATTTGATCTATTTATTTTTTTTAATTGGAAAATGGTTTTTAATTATTGTAAAACGGGTGAGGTGAAGTGATTCACTCAGAAACAAAGATCCTATTTTGTTTAATTAGAAAGAGTTCTAGCCTCGAAAAGATGGTGAAGCAAGAAATGAAGCTATTTGAATCTATGGAAAATGGGTTTTTAATTATTGTAAAAACTGGTGAGGTGAAGTGATTCACTCAGAAACAAAGATCCTATTTTTTTAATTAGAAAGAGTTCTAGCCTCGAAAAGATGGGAAGCAAGAAATGCAGCTATTTGACTCTATAGAAAATGGGTTTTTAATTATTGTAAAACCGGGTGACGTGAAGTGATTCACTCAGAAACAAAGATCCTATTTTGTTTAATTAGAATAATTTCTAGCCTCGAAAAGATGGTGAAGCAAGAAATGCAGCTATTTGAATCTATGGAAAATGGGTTTTTAATTATTGTAAAATCGGGTGAGGTGAAGTGATTCACTCAGAAACAAAGATCCTATTTTTTTTAATTAAAATGATTTCTAGCCTCAAAAAGATGGCGAAGCAAGAAATGCAGCTCTATGGAAAATGGGTTTTTATTTATTGTAAACCGGATGAGGTGAAGTGATTCACTCAGAAACAAAGATCCTATATTTTTTAATTAGAAAGAGTGCTAGCGTCGAAAAGATGGTGAAGCAAGAAATGAAGCTATTTGAATCTATAGGAAATCTGGTTTTAATTATTGTAAAACTGGGTGAGATGAAGTGATTCACTCAGAAACAAAGATCCTATTTTGTTTAATTAGAATGAGTTCTAGCCTCAAAAAGAAAGCAAGAAATGCAGCTCTATGGAAAATGGGTTTTTATTTATTGTAAAAGCGGATGAGGTGAAGTGATTCACTCAGAAACAAAGATCCTATATTTTTTTAATTAGAAAGAGTGCTAGCGTCGAAAAGATGGTGAAGCAAGAAATGAAGCTATTTGAATGTATAGGAAATCTGGTTTTAATTATTGTAAAACTGGGTGAGGGGAAGTGATTCACTCAGAAACAAAGATCCTATTTTTTTTAATTAGAAAGAGTTCTAGCCTCGAAAAGATGGTGAAGCAAGAAATGCAACTATTTGAATCTATGGAAAATGGGTTTTTAATTATTGTAAAACTGGGTGAGGTGAAGTGATTCACTCAGAAACAAAGATCCTATATTTTTTTAATTAGCAAGAGCTCTAGCCTCGATAAGATGGGGAAACAAGAAATGCAACTATTTGGCGCTATAGTAAATCGGTTTTTAATTATTGTAAAACTGGGTGAGGTGAAATTGTTCACTCAGAAACAAAGATCCTAACTTGTTTTATTAGAAAGAGTTCTAGCCTCGATAAGATGGTGAAACCATAAATGCAGCTATTTGACTGTATACAAAACCGGTTTTTATTTATTGTAAAACTGCGTGAGGTGAAGTGATTCACTCAGAAACAAAGATCCTATTTATTTTTTTAATTAGAAAGAGTTGCAGCCTCGATAAGATGGGGAAGCAAGAAACGCAGCTATTTGACTCTATAGAAAATTGGTTTTTAATAATTGTAAAATCGGGTGAGGTGAAGTGATTCACTCAGAAACAAAGATCCTATTTTGTTTAATTAGAATAATTTCTAGCCTCGAAAAGATGGTGAAGCAAGAAATGCAGCTATTTGAATCTATGGAAAATAGGTTTTTAATTATTGTATAACTGGCTGAGGTGAAGTGATTCACTCAGAAACAAAGATCCTATTTTGTTTAAACAACTATTTTGAATCTATTTTGTTTAATTAGAATGATTTCTAGCCTCAAAAGATGGCGAAGCAAGAAATGCAGCTCTATGGAAAATGGGTTTTTATTTATTGTAAAAGCGGCTGAGGTGAAGTGATTCACTCAGAAACAAAGATCCTATATTTTTTTAATTAGAAAGAGTGCTAGCGTCGAAAAGATGGTGAAGCAAGAAATGAAGCTATTTGAATGTATAGGAAATCTGGTTTTAATTATTGTAAAACTGGGTGAGGGGAAGTGATTCACTCAGAAACAAAGATCCTATATTTTTTTAATTAGAAAGAGTGCTAGCGTCGAAAAGATGGTGAAGCAAGAAATGCAGCTATTTGAATCTATGGAAAATGGGTTTTTATTTATTGTAAAACGGGTGAGGTGAAGTGATTCACTCAGAAACAAAGATCCTATATTTTTTAATTAGAAAGAGTTCTATCGAAAAGATGGTGAAGCAAGAAATGCAGCTATTTGAATCTATGGAAAATGGGTTTTTAATTATTGTAAAACGGGTGAGGTGAAGTGATTCACTCAGAAACAAAGATCCTATTTTTTTAATTAGAAAGAGTTCTAGCCTCGAAAAGATGGTGAAGCAAGAAATGCAAGCTATTTGAATCTATAGGAAATGGGTTTTTAATTATTGTAAAACCGGTGAGGTGAAGTGATTCACTCAGAAACAAAGATCCTATTTTTTTAATTAGAAAGAGTTCTAGCCTCGAAAAGATGGTGAAGCAAGAAATGCAGCTATTTGAATCTATGGAAAATGGTTTTTAATTATTGTAAAACTGGGTGAGGTGAAGTGATTCACTCAGAAACAAAGATCCTATTTTTTTAATTAGAAAGAGTTCTAGCCTCGAAAAGATGGTGAAGCAAGAAATGCAACTATTTGAATCTATAGAAAATAGGTTTTTAATTATTGTAAAACCGGGTGAGGTGAAGTGATTCACTCAGAAACAAGATCCTATATTTTTTTAATTAGAAAGACTCACTGAGAAACAAATACTATTTTTTTTTAATAAGAAAGATTTCTAGCCTCGATAAGATGGGGAAGCAAGAAACGCAGCTATTTGACTCTATAGAAAATGGGTTTTTAATAATTGTAAAATCGGGTGAGGTGAAGTGATTCACTCAGAAACAAAGATCCTATTTTGTTTAATTAGAATGAGTTCTAGCCAAAAGATGGTGAAGCAAGAAAAGATGGAAAATGGGTTTTTAATTGCAAGAAATGAAACAATCCTATTTTTTTTTTAATTAGAAAATCTCGAAAAGATGGGCTAAATCTATGGGTTTTTAATTATTGTAAAACTGGGTGAGGTGAAGTGATTCACTCAGAAACAAAGATCCTATTTTTTTTAATTAGAAAGAGTTCTAGCCTCGAAAAGATGGTGAAGCAAGAAATGCAGCTATTTGAATCTATGGAAATTGGTTTTTAATTATTGTAAAACCGGGTGAGGTGAAGTGATTCACTCAGAAACAAAGATCCTATATTTTTTTAATTAGAAAGAGTTCTAGCGTCGAAAAGATGGTGAAGCAAGAAATGAAGCTATTTGAATCTATGGAAATCTGGTTTTAATTATTGTAAAACTGGGTGAGGGGAAGTGATTCACTCAGAAACAAAGATCCTAACTTGTTTAATTAGAAAGAGTTCTAGCCTCGAAAAGATGGTGAAGCAAGAAATGCAACTATTTGAATCTATAGGAAATCTGGTTTTTAATTATTGTAAAACCGGGTGAGGTAAAGTGATTCACTCAGAAACAAAGATCCTAACTTGTTTAATTAGAAAGAGTTCTAGCCTCGAAAAGATGGTGAAGCAAGAAATGCAGCTATTTGCTCTATGGAAAATTGGTTTTTAATTATTGTAAAACCGGGTGAGGTGAAGTGACTCACTGAGAAACAAATATTCTATTTTTTTTTAATAAGAAAGATTTCTAGCCTCGATAAGATGGGGATGCAAGAAACGCAGCTATTTGACTCTATAGAAAATGGGTTTTTAATAATTGTAAAATTAGGGTGAGGTGAAGTGATTCACTCAGAAACAAAGATCCTAATTTTGTTTAATTAGAAAGAGTTCTAGCCTCGATAAGATGGTGAAGCAAGAAATGCAGCTTTTTGACTCTATGGAAAATCTGGTTTTTAATAATTGTAAAACTGGTGAGGTGAAGTGATTCACTCAGAAACAAAGATCCTATTTTGTTTAATTAGAATAATTTCTAGCCTCGAAAAGATGGGGAAGCAAGAAACGCAGCTATTTGACTCTATAGAAAATGGGTTTTTAATAATTGTAAAATCGGGTGAGGTGAAGTGATTCACTCAGAAACAAAGATCCTATTTTGTTTAATTAGAAAATTTCTAGCCTCCGAAGCAAGAAATGCAGCTCTATGGAAAAGATTGAAAAAGCGGAAGAGGTGAAGTGAACTCAGAAACAAAGATCCTATTTTTTTAATTAGAAAGAGTGCTAGCTTGGGAAGCAAGAAATGCAGCTATTTGACTCTATAGAAAATGGGTTTTATAATTGTAAAACTGGGTGAGGGGAAGTGATTCACTCAGAAACAAAGAACCTATTTTGTTTAATTAAAATGAGTTCTAGCCTCAAAAAGATGGTGAAGCAAGAAATGCAGCTCTATGGAAAATGGGTTTTTATTTATTGTAAAAGCGGATGAGGTGAAGTGATTCACTCAGAAACAAAGATCCTATATTTTTTTAATTAGAAAGAGTGCTAGCGTCGAAAAGATGGTGAAGCAAGAAATGAAGCTATTTGAATCTATAGGAAATCTGGTTTTAATTATTGTAAAACTGGGTGAGATGAAGTGATTCACTCAGAAACAAAGATCCTAACTTGTTTAATTAGAATGAGTTCTAGCCTCAAAAAGATGGTGAAGCAAGAAATGCAGCTCTATGGAAACTGGGTTTTTAATTTATTGTAAAACCGGTGAGGTGAAGTGATTCACTCAGAAACAAAGATCCCTATTTTTTTAATTAGAAAGAGTTCTAGCGTCGAAAAGATGGTGAAGCAAGAAATGAAGCTATTTGAATCTATAGGAAATCGGTTTTAATTATTGTAAAACTGGGTGAGGGGAAGTGATTCACTCAGAAACAAAGATCCTATATTTTTTTAATTAGAAAGAGTTCTAGCGTCGAAAAGATGGTGAAGCAAGAAATGCAACTATTTGAATGGAAAATATTTGAGGTGAATGATTCACTACTTTTTTTAATTAGAAAGAGTTCTAGCCTCGATAAGATGGTGAAGCAAGAAATCTATTTGACTCTATAAAATCGGTTTTTAATTATTGTAAAACTGGGTGAGGTGAAGTGATTCACTCAGAAACAAAGATCCTATTTTGTTTAATTAGAAAGAGTTCTAGCCTCGAAAAGATGGTGAAGCAAGAAATGCAGCTATTTGAATCTATGGAAAATGGGTTTTTAATTATTGTAAAACTGGGTGAGGTGAAGTGATTCACTCAGAAACGAAGATCCTATAATTTTTTAATTAGCAAGAGTTCTAGCCTCGATAAGATGAAACAAGAAATGGCTATTTGGCGCTATAGTAAATCGGTTTTAATTATTGTAAAACTGGGTGAGGTGAAATTGTTCACTCAGAAACAAAGATCCTAACTTGTTTTATTAGAAAGAGTTCTAGCCTCGATAAGATGGTGAAACAAGAAATGCAGCTATTTGACTGTATACAAAACTGGTTTTTATTTATTGTAAAACTGCGTGAGGTGAAGTGATTCACTCAGAAACAAAGATCCTATTTATTTTTAATTAGAAAGAGTTGCAGCCTCGATAAGATGGGGAAGCAAGAAACGCAGCTATTTGACTCTATAGAAAATTGGTTTTTAATAATTGTAAAATCGGGTGAGGTGAAGTGATTCACTCAGAAACAAAGATCCTATTTTGTTTAATTAGAATAATTTCTAGCCTCGAAAAGATGGTGAAGCAAGAAATGCAGCTATTTGAATCTATGGAAAATAGGTTTTTAATTATTGTAAAACTGGCTGAGGTGAAGTGATTCACTCAGAAACAAAGAACCTATTTTGTTTAATTAGAATGATTTCTAGCCTCAAAAAGATGGCGAAGCAAGAAATGCAGCTCTATGGAAAATGGGTTTTTATTTATTGTAAAAGCGGATGAGGTGAAGTGATTCACTCAGAAACAAAGATCCTATATTTTTTTAATTAGAAAGAGTGCTAGCGTCGAAAAGATGGTGAAGCAAGAAATGAAGCTATTTGAATGTATAGGAAATCTGGTTTTTAATTATTGTAAAACTGGGTGAGTAAAGTGATTCACTCAGAAACAAAGATCCTATTTTGTTTAATTAAATGAGTTCTAGCCTCGAAAAGATGGTGAAGCAAGAAATGCAGCTCTATGAAAATGGGTTTTTATTTATTGAAGCAAAAAGCGGATGAGGTGAAGTGATTCACTCAGAAACAAAGATCCTAACTTGTTTTATTAGAAAGAGTTATAGCCTCGATAAGATGGTGAAACAAGAAATGCAGCTATTTGAAAGTATAGGAAATCTGGTTTTAATTATTGTAAAACTGGGTGAGGTGAAGTGATTCACTCAGAAACAAAGAACCTATTTTTTTTAATTAGAAAGAGTTCTAGCCTCGAAAAGATGGTGAAGCAAGAAATGCAGCTATTTGAATCTATAGAAAATGGGTTTTTAATTATTGTAAAACTGGGTGAGGTGAAGTGATTCACTCAGAAACAAAGATCCTATTTTTTTTAATTAGAATAAGTTCTAGCCTCGAAAAGATGGTGAAGCAAGAAATGCAGCTATTTGAATCTATGGAAAATAGGTTTTTAATTATTGTAAAACCGGGTGAGGTGAAGTGATTCACTCAGAAACGAAGATCCTATAATTTTTTAATTAGAAAGAGTTCTAGCCTCGATAAGATGGGGAAGCAAGAAATGCAGCTATTTGACGCTATAGGAAATCGGTTTTAATTATTGTAAAAATGGGTGAGGTGAAGTGATTCACTCAGAAACAAAGAACCTATTTTGTTTAATTAGAATGAGTTCTAGCCTCGAAAAGATGGTGAAGCAAGAAATGCAGCTATTTTCTATGGAAATTGGTTTTTTATTTATTGTAAAACCGGTGAGGTGAAGTGATTCACTTAGAAACAAAGATCCTATTTTTTTAATTAGAAAGAGTTTAGCCCCGAAAAGATAGGAAGCAAGAAATGACAGCTATTTGATTCTATAGAAAATTGGTTTTTAATTATTGTAAAACCGGGTGAGGTGAAGTGATTCACTCAGAAACAAAGATCCTAACTTGTTTAATTAGAAAGAGTTCTAGCCTCGAAAAGATGGTGAAGCAAGAAATGCAACTATTTGAATCTATGTGAAAATGGGTTTTTAATTATTGTAAAAAAACCATGAGGTGAAGTGATTCACTCAGAAACAAAAAGATCCTAACTTGTTTAATTAGAAAGAGTTCTAGCCTCGATAAGATGGGGAAAGAAAATCGGTTTTTAATTATTGTAAAAACTTTGAGGTGGCGAAAAATCAATTAGAAACGAAGATCCTAATTATGTTTTATTTGAAAGAGTTCTAACCTCGATAAGATGGTGAAACAAAAAAATGCAAATTTAAATGGACATAAAACGAAACAAATATACATTTTTCTTAGTCAAAATCGTGCTTTTTTTAAATATTGAATGTAAAACCGGGTATTTTGATTCACTCAGAAACAAAATCATTTTAATTGCAATAATTTCTAAACAAAGACACTTGTTTTAAGAAAGTGATTGCCTTTTTAAAAAACATCTTTGAAATGTCTGTTTCTTAGAAAATGCATTTATCTTTATGGAATCAAATTTTTTATCTAAAATCCACAAAAAGTGCTTCAAAAACATATACAATTGTTCTGTATTTGTTCTACAATGGATGGTGATTAGCGGCGCTATCGAAACCTAAAGGTAGGCCATCAAAAAAGGAGTTTGTGTGCATCCAAAGTACAAAAGAGATGGGAAAAAAATCACATGCAAAGTGATTCTGATTCTACTATGTGTGCTAAAACTCTGATATTTTGCTTGCTGAAAATTCATTATGGATACTGAAATCTCTATTAGTGATGAAGGTTCACATGCTGGTGAAAAGGAACAATATTTGAATGCAAGTCTTAGCAAACTTCAGATTCCTCAGAAACAAAAACATCAACTTTTTGTACTAGTGAGTGTACATATGTTTTGATGAAAATGATATGGTCTGCTCTTTTATCTAACACAAAATGTGATGAATGTGATATGTGCTCATTGGATGTCGAATGTAATAATGGTTTTCTACAAAAATAGAGCTAAAATGTAAAAGCTGCAGAAAAATTTTAATTATTGCCCTCGAGAATGATAGCAATTGTTTCGATGCAAAACAAAAGCTCGTTGAAGCTTTTCTTAAGATTGGGAAAGGCCATGCAGCATTAGAACTTTTCTCTATGGCTAATTCATGCAATGGAAACAAAAACTTTCTCAAAATGTTTACACAAATTGTATGAAGAAAAGTGTAGCTTCAAAGAAGACATTCTTGAAATTTCCCGAAAAGTAGTCCGAAACAAAACACCATGAAGATTTGTTCAGCCTGCTAATGGTGTTATAAATCACAGTTTCATATGATGGAACATGGCAGAAACGGGGACATTCGTCACTGTATGGGATAGGAATCGTTATCGACATTTTGACTGGGCTCATTATTGATTACGAAATTTTCCAAATACCAGAATGCACTACCGCAAAAAGGGATTTGAGAAAATAGTGCTGAGTACTCCATATGGTACAAATCCCACCAAGAAGAATGCAGCGAAAATTAAGGATCTTCTAATGCCATGGAGGTTAAAGCTGCAGAAATTCTTGGAAAAGATCCATTAAAAATTGTGGTATGCGATATGTGAGCATCTTGTCAGATGGTGATGCCAAGAAATCAAGCATTTATCATCATTAAATGTGTATGGTAAAACTGGCATAAAAATTGCAAAAGAAGAATGCATTAACCACGTGGCAAAAAGGGTATGGCAAAGGACTCCGTAACAAAATTTTTAGAGTGGCGGAATAAAACTATTGGTGGGCGGAAAGAGGGCAACCTCAAAGAAAACACCATTGTGAAACTGACTAACTTTTATAGAAAAGCTATAAAAGACAATGCGCCAGATGTAAGAAAATTAAAAGCGCAATTTTAGCTTCATTGTTCATCTACAGATAAAACCAAAACATAGTAAATGTTCTACTGAGAAACAAACATCCTAATTGTTTTTTACCAGAGTTCTTGGCTCGATAAAATGAGAACCCTATGTCCCATTGACTGATGAAAACTAAGCTGTCGGAACAATGGAAAAAATACTTCCAGTATATCAAATAAACGATGAGCTTTTAGAAAGATTATTGTAAAACTCAGAATGTTGAGCATCCATAGTGAATTTGGAAAAACTGATTCACCAAAACAAAGACTATTTTGTTTCTAAAAAGCGACTTGAAATGGGTGTTATATCTGCCATAGGTGGATATAATTTTGGCTGCTTCAATAGTTTAGCTATTGAACACAATGAGTTAAGTTCTGTATTGTGGACATTTCGCATAAACGTAATAAACGACGTTTAGAATCAGAGTGAAAAAAAGAATTCTAGTGATTGGAGAAAGAAAAGAATAATCAATAAATTTTGGCTAAATCATCCAAAATTACAAAGAACATTAAAAAGAAGGAAACATATGGTCTGGTAAATTTTTGTTTTTTAGTAAATTAATATTTATTTGCACTAACATTGAAAACATTTTACCGAAAAAACCAAGAAATGCAGCTATTTAAATTTTTTCTGTATTCAAATTATGCTTGTAAATAAATTTTATAAATTATCTGTTATTAAATAAAATGGATGCTTAATAATATCAGAACAACAATTATGAAAGGGTGGAAAAACATTTTTAAGTGACTTTTCTCAAAACTTTGTTTTTTCAGATTTACGTGCTTTTTAAAAGATGCGTCTCAATTTTTGAGCAAATTCGAAATTTCTCGTAAGATGGGTAAGTACATAAATAAATCTGGGTATCCATTTAAAATTTTGACTTTATTTAGATAGTTAAATTTCATTTTTAGTGTACAAAATCTGTTATTTTACAGAAAATTGTGCAAATAAACAAAAAACTTTTTTAAAAAATTAACCGGTGATGAAATTGCTAAATAATACCCACTTATTAACGTGTACTAATAAACACGAAGTCAAAAACAATGATTGAAACGCATGGAATTTTTGAAAAAATTTAAAAATTATTAATTTTTTAAATTTAAAAAAAAATTTTAATTCAAAATTTTTTAATGGTGATAGTTGATCAGTTGTATTCCAGTGTATATGCTCATATTTTCATTACTCTTACTTAATAATTAAAAAAAATTTTTGAAAGTCCACTGTTTAATTATTGTAAAACCGGGTGAGGTGAAGTGATTCACTCAGAAACAAAGATCCTAACTTATTTAATTAGAAAGAGTCCTAGCCCCTAAAAGATGGGGAAGCAAGAAATGCAGCCATTGCACTCAATAGGAAATCGGGTTTTAATTATTGTAAGACTGGCTGAGGTGAAGAAATTCACTCAGAAACAAAGAACCTATTTTGTTTAATTAGAATGAGTTGTAGCCTCAAAAAGATGGTGAAGCAAGAAATGCAGTTCTATGGAAAATGGGTTTTTATTTATTGTAAAACCGGATGAGGTGAAGTGATTCACTCAGAAACAAAGATCCTAACTTGTTTAATTAGAAAGAGTTCTAGCCCCGATTAGATAGGAAGCAAGAAATACAGCTATTTGATACTGTGGAAAGTTGGTTTTTATTTTTTTAAAACCGGGTGAGGAGAAGTGATTCACGCAGAAACAAAGATTCTAACTTGTTTAATTAGAAATGAGTTCTAGCCTCGAAAAGATGTTGAAGCAAGAAATGAAGCTATTTGAATCTATAGAAAATGGGTTGTTAATTATTGTAAAACCGGGCGAGGTAAAGTGATTCACTCAGAAACAAAGATCCTAACTTGTTTAATTAGAAAGGGTTCTAGCCCCGATTAAATAGGAAGCAAGAAATACAGCTATTTGATTCTGGAAAAATTGTTTTTATTTTTGTAAAACCGGGAGAGGAGAAGTGATTCACTTAGAAACAAAGATCCTATTTTGTTTAATTAGAAGAGTTCTAGCCTCGAAAAGATGGTGAAGCAAGAAATGCAACTATTTGGCGCTATAGTAAATCGGTTTTGAATTATTGTAAAACTGGTTGAGGTGAAATTGTTCACTCAGAAACAAAGATCTATTTTGTTTAATTAGAATAGAGTTCTAGCCTCGATAAGATGGTGAAGCAAGAAATGCAGCTATTTGAATCTATGGAAATTGGGTTTTATATTTGCAAAACCGGGTGACGTTAAGTGATTCACTCAGAAACAAAGATTTATTGTTTAATTAGAAAGAGTTCTAGCCCCGATTAGATAGGAAGCAAGAAATAGAGCTATTTGATTCTTTCGAAAATTGGTTTTTAAATCGTAAAACCGGGTGAGGTGAAGTGATTCATTAGAAACAAAGATTCTAACTTGTTTTTAGAAAAGTTCTACGAAAAGATGGTGAAGCAAAAATGCAGCTATTTGAATCTATAAAAAATTTTTAATTAATGTAAAACCAGGTGAGGTGAATAGATTCACTCAGAAACAAAATCCTATATTTTTTAGATAGAAAAGTTCTAGCCTCGATAAGATGAAGCAAGAAATGCAACTATTTGGCGCTATAGTAAATCGGTTTTTAATTATTGTAAAACTGGGTGAGGTGAAATTGTTCACTCAGAAACAAAGATCCTAACTTGTTTTATTAGAAAGAGTTCTAGCCTCGATAAGATGATGAAACAAGAAATGCAGCTATTTGACTGTATACAAAAAATTTTTATTTATTGTAAAACTGCGTGAGGTGAAGTGATTCACTCAGAATTAAAGATCCTATTTATTTTAATTAGAAAGAGTTAGAGCCTCGATAAGATGGTGAAACGAAAAATGCAGCTATTTGACACTTTAGAAAATCGGTTTTTAAATATTGTAAAACCGGGTGAGGTGAAGTGACTCACTTTAGAAACAAATATCCTATTTTTTTAGTAAGAAAGATTTCTAGCCTCGAAAAGATGGTGAAGCAAGAAATGAAGCTATTTGACTCTATAGAAAATGGGTTTTTAATTATTGTAAAACCAGGTGAGGTGAAAGTGATTCACTCAGAAACAAAGATCCTAACTTGTTTAATTGAGTTCTAGCCCCGAAACGATGGGAAGCAAGAAATGCAGCTATTGGACTCAATAGGAAATGGGTTTTTAATTATTGTAAAACCGGCTGAGGCTAAGTGATTCACTCAGAAACAAAGATCCTATTTTGTTTAATTAGAATGAGTTCTAGCCTCAAAAAGATGGTGAAGCAAGAAATGCAGCTCTATGGAAAATGGGTTTTTATTTATTGTAACTGGATGAGGTGAAATGATTCACTCAGAAACAAAGATCCTATATTTTTTATTAGAATGAGTTCTAGCCTCGATAAGATGGTGAATCAAGAAATACAGCTATTTGAGTCTATTTAAAATCTGTTTTTAATTATTGTAAAACTGGGTGAGGTGAAGTGATTCACTCAGAAACAAATATCCTATTTTTTTAATTAGAAGACTTTCTAGCCTCGATAAGATGGTGAAACAAGAAATGCAGCTATTTGACTCTATAGAAAATCGTTTTTAATAATTGTAAAAAACTGGTTGAGGTGAAGTGATTCACTCAGAAACAAAAATCCTATTTTGTTTAATTAGAAAGATTTCTAGCCTCGATAAGATGGGAAGCAAGAAATGCAGCTATTTGATTCTGTGGAAAATTGGTTTTAATTTTTTAAAACTGGGTGAGGTGAAGTGATTCAACTAGAAACAAAGCTAACTTGTTTAATTAGAAAGAGTTTTGAAGCAAGAAATGAAGCTATTTGAATCTGAGGAAAACATGTTTTTAATTATTGTAAAACCGGGTGAGGTAAAAGTGATTCACTCAGAAACAAAGAACCTATTTTGTTTAATTAGAATGAGTTCTAGCCTGAAAAAGATGGTGAAGCAAGAAATGCAGTTCTATGGAAAATGGGTTTTTATTTATTGTAAAACCGGATGAGGTGAAGTGATTCATTTAGAAACAAAGATCCTATATTTTTTTAATTAGAAAGAGTATTAGCGTCGAAAAGATGGTGAAGCAAGAAATGAAGCTATTTGAATCTATAGGAAATCTGGTTTTAATTATTGTAAAACTGGCTGAAGTGAAGTGATTCACGCAGAAACAAAGATCCTAACTTGTTTAATTAGAATGAGTTCTAGCCTCGAAAAGATGGTGAAGCAAGAAATGGGTATGGGAAATGGGTTTTTAATTATTGTAAAACCGGATGAGGTAAATTGATTCACTCAGAAACAAAGATCCTAACTTGTTTAATTAGAAAGAGTTCTAGCCCCGATTAGATAGGAAGCAAGAAATGGGTATGGGAAATGTGTTTTTAATTATTGTAAAACCGGATGAGGTGAAGTGACTCACTCAGAAACGAAGATCCTATAATTTTTTATTTACCAAGAGTTCTAACCTCGATAAGATGGTGAAGCAAGAAATGCAACTATTTGACGCTATAGTAAATCGGTTTTGAATTATTGTAAAACTGGTTGAGGTGAAATTGTTCACTGAGAAACAAAGATCCTAACTTGTTTTATTAGAAAGAGTTCTAGCCTCGATAAGATGGTGAAACAAGAAATGCAGCTATTTGACTGTATACAAACCCGGTTTTTATTTATTGTAAAACTGCGTGAGGTGAAGTGATTCACTCAGAAACAAAGATCCTATTTATTTTAATAAGAGAGAGTTGCAGCCTCGTTAAGATGGTGAAACAAGAAATGCAGCTATTTGACACTTTAGAAAATCGGTTTTTAATTATTGTAAAACCGGATGAGGTGAAGTGACTCACGGAGAAACAAATATCCTATTTTTCTTAATAAGAAAGATTTCTAGCCTCAATAAGATGGGGAAGCAAGAAACGCAGCAATTTGACTCTATAGACATTGGGTTTTTAATAATTGTAAAACCGGGTGAGGTGAAGTGATTCACTCAGAAACAAAGATCCTATTTTGTTTAATTAGAATAATTTCTAGCCTCCAAAAGATGGTGAAGCAAGAAATGCAGCTATTTGAATCTATGGAAAATAGGTTTTTAATTATTGTAAAGCCGGGTGAGGTGAAGTGATTCACTCAGAAACAAAGATCCTAACTTGTTTAATTAGAAAGAGTCCTAGCCCCGATAAGATTAAGATGGGGAAGCAAGAAATGCAGCTATTGGACTCAATAGGAAATCGGGTTTTAATTATCGTAAGACTGGCTGAGGTGAAGTGATTCACTCAGAAACAAAGATCCTATTTTGTTTAATTAGAATGAGTTCTAGCCTCAAAAAGATGGTGAAGCAAAAAATGCAGTTCTATGGAAAATGGGTTTTTATTTATTGAAAAACCGGATGAGGTGAAGTGATTCACTCAGAAACAAAGATCCTATATTTTTTTAATTAGAAAGAGAGTTAGCGTCGAAAAGATGGTGAAGCAAGAAATGAAGCTACTTGAATCTATAGGAAATCTGGTTTTAATTATTGTGAAAATGGCTGAGGTGAAGTGATTTACTCAGAAACAAAGATCCAATTTTGTTTTATTAAAATGAGTTCTATCCTTGAAAAGATGGTGAAGCAAGAAATACAGCTATTTGAATCTATGGAAAAGAGGTTTTTAGTTAATGTAAAACCAGGTGAGGTGAAGAGATTCACTCAGAAACGAAGATCCTATTTTGTTTAATTGGAATGAGTTCTATCCTAGAAAAGATGGTGAATCAAGAAATACAGCTGTTTGAGTCTATTGAAAATCGGTTTTTAATTATTGCAAAACTGGGTGAGGGGAAGTGATTCACTCAGAAACAAAGGTTCTAACTTGTTTAATTAGAAAGAGTTCTAGCCTCGATAAGATGGTGAAGCAAGAAATCCAGCTATTTGAATCTAGGTAAATTGGGTTTTTAATTATTGTAAAACCTGGTGACGTGAAGTGATTCACTCAGAAACAAAGATCCTAACTTGTTTAATTAGAAAGAGTTCTTGCCCCGATTAGATAGGAAGCAAGAAATACAGCTATTTGATACTGTAGAAAGTTCGTTATTATTTTTTTTAAAACCGGGTGAGGTGAAGTGATTCACTTAGAAACAAAGATTCTAACTTGTTTAATTAGAAAGAGTTAAAACCTCGAAAAGATGGTGAAGCAAGAAATGCAACTATTTGGCGCTATAGTAAATCGGTTTTGAATTATTGTAAAACTGGTTGAGGTGAAATTGTTCACTCAGAAACAAAGATCCTGACTTGTTTTATTAGAAAGAGTTCTAGCCTCGATAAGATGGTGAAACAAGAAATGCAACTATTTGGCGCTATAGTAAATCGGTTTTGAAATATTGTAAAACTGGTTGATGTGAAATTGTTCACTCAGAAACAAAGATCCTAACTTGTTTTATTAGAAAGAGTTCTAGCCTCGATAAGATGGTGAAACAAGAAATGCAGCTATTTGACTGTATACAAACCCGGTTTTTATTTATTGTAAAACTGCGTGAGGTGAAGTGATTCACTCAGAAACAAATATACTATTTTTCTTAAGAAAGATTTCTAGCCTCGATAAGATGGGGAAGCAAGAAACGCAGCTATTTGACTCTATAGAAAATGGGATTTTAATAATTGTAAAACCGGGTGAGGTGAAGTGATTCACTCAGAAACAAAGATCCTATTTTGTTTAATTAGAATAATTTCTAGCCTCCAAAAGATGGTGAAGCAAGAAATGCAGCTATTTGAATCTATGTAAAATTGGTTTTTAATTATTGTAAAGCCGGGTGAGGTGAAGTGATTCACTCAGAAACAAAGATCCTAACTTGTTTAATTAGAAAGAGTTCTAGCCCCGATTAGATAGGAAGCAAGAAATACAGCTATTTGATACTGTGGAAAGTTGGTTTTTATTTTTTTTAAAACCGGGTGAGGTGAAGTGATTCACTTAGAAACTAAGATTCTAACTTGTTTAATTAGAAAGAGTTCTAGCCTCGAAAAGATGGTGAAGCAAGAAATGAAGCTATTTGAATCTATAGAAAATGGGTTGTTAATTATTGTAAAACCGGGCGAGGTAAAGTGATTCACTCAGAAACAAAGATCCTAACTTGTTTAATTAGAAAGAGTTCTAGCCCCGATTAGATAGGAAGCAAGAAATACAGCTATTTGATTCTGTGAAAAATTGCTTTTTTTTTAAAAAAAAACCGGGAGAGGTGAAGTGATTTACTCAGAAACAAAGATCCTATTTTGTTTAATTAGAATAATTTCTAGCCTCCAAAAGATGGTGAAGCAAGAAATGCAGCTATTTGAATCTATAGAAAATAGGTTTTTAAGGGGATGGTGGACTTTGAAATTGGCGAAAATCGTCCAAATTATGGAAAAAAATTTTTGTGAATTATGATCTTCGTGTGTTCCCTGAACGATATGCAAGAAACCGCATGTGTCTAAATAATTTTATTAAAAAGTTATAAGCATTTAAAAAAATTTAAATGGACATAAAAATGTAAACAAAAGCATGTGCTTAGGTTGTCAAAATTTTTGAGTGTTTTTTTAAATATTAGAATTAATATTTTTTGTGTTTTAACAACTGCGCATTTTAACTGCAACCTTTAACTGCTTTATTGCTGCTTGTTTACTTCCACTTGTTTTCATAAGTCGAAAGTATTGCCTTTTTTAAAATTACACATCTTTGATTGCTGTCTGTTTCTTAGTAATATTTATCTTTATGGAATCAAATTTTTTGTATCTAAAATCCACAAAAAGCTTCAAAAACATATACAATTGTTCTGTATTTGTTTACAATGGATGCTATTAGTCGGCGCTATCGAAAACCTAAAGGTAGGCCATCAAAAAGAAGGAGTTTGTGTGCATCCAAAGTACAAAAGAGATGGGAAAAAATCACATGCAAAGTGATTCTGATTCTACTATGTGTGCTAAAAACTCTGATATTTTGCTTGCTGAAAATTCACTTATGGATACTGAAATCTCTATTAGTGATGAAGGTTCACATGCTGGTGAAAAGGAACAATATTTGAATGCAAGTCTTAGCAAACTTCAGATGTTTCCTTCAACATCAACTTTTTTGTACTAGTGAGAAAAGTACATATGTTTTGATGAATAATGATATGTGGTCTGCTCTTTTATCTAACACAAAATGTGATGAATGTGATATGTGCTCATTGGATGTCGAATGTAATAGTGCTTATGGTTTTCTACAAAAATAGAGCTAAAATGTAAAAGCTGCAGAAAAATATTTAATTCTGTATTCTCCAGCCCTCGAGATGATGATAGCAATTGTTTCGATGCAAATAAAAAGCTCGTTGAAGCTTTTCTTAAGATTGGGAAAGGCCATGCAGCATTAGAACTTTTCTCTATGGCTATTGGTATTCATGCAATGGATAAGAAAACTTTCTCAAAATGTTTACACAAATTGTATGAAGAAAAGTGTAGCTTCAAAGAAGACATTCTTGAAATTTCCCGAAAAGTAGTCCGAAAACACCATGAAGATTTGTTCAGCACTTCTAATGGTGTTATAGACATCACCGTTTCATATGATGGAACATGGCAGAAACGGGGACATTCGTCACTGTATGGGATAGGAATCGTTATCGACATTTTGACTGGGCTCATTATTGATTACGAAATCCTTTCCAAATATTGCCCAGAATGCACTACCGCAAAAAGGGATTTGGGAGAAAATAGTGCTGAGTACTCCATATGGTACAAATCCCACCAAGAAGAATGCAGCGAAAATTATGTAGGATCTTCTAATGCCATGGAGGTTAAAGCTGCAGAAATTCTATGGAAAAGATCCATTAAAAATTGTGGTATGCGATATGTGAGCATCTTGTCAGATGGTGATGCCAAGACCTATCAACATTTATCATCATTAAATGTGTATGGTAACTGCATAAAAATTGCAAAAGAAGAATGCATTAACCACGTGGCAAAAAGGCTTGGCACAGGACTCCGTAACAAAATTTTAGAGTGGCGGAATAAAGGTATCACTATTGGTGGGCGGAAAGAGGGCAACCTCAAAGAAAACACCATTGTGAAACTGACTAACTTTTATAGAAAAGCTATAAAAGACAATGCGCCAGATGTAAGAAAAATTAAAAGCGCAATTTTAGCTTCATTGTTCATCTACAGATAAAACTCCAAAACATAGTAAATGCCCTACTGGCTCGACATCATGGTGCTTTTACCAGAGGGCATTGGCTAAAAATGAGAACCCTATGTCCCATTCACTGATGAAAACTAAGCTGTCGGAACAAGTTCTGGAAAAAATACTTCCAGTATATCAAAGGCTTGTAAACGATGAGCTTTTAGAAAGATGCAGTGCGGGAAAAACTCAGAATGCCAACGAAAGCATCCATAGTGTTATTTGGAAAAACTGCCCAAAAGAAACTTTTGTTTCTAAAAAGCGACTTGAAATGGGTGTTATATCTGCCATAGGTGGATATAATTTTGGCTGCTTCAATAGTTTAGCTATTGAACGCACAATGAGTTAAGTTCTGTATCTGTGGACATTTCGCATAAACGTAATAAACGACGTTTAGCGCAGAGTGAAAAAAAGAATTCTAGTGATTGGAGAAAGAAAAGAATAATCAATAAATTGGCTAAATCATCCAAAATTACAAAGAACATTAAAAAAAGAAGGGGAAACATATGGTGCTGGTAAATTTTAAATGTTTTTAGTAAATTAATATTTATTTGCACTAACATTGAAAACATTTTACCGAAAAACTGTACCATGTGAAACCAATGCATTCTATTATAAATTTTTTTCTCTCTTCAAATTATGCTTGTAAATAAATAATCTAGTATAAATATGTCTGTTATTAAATAAAATGGATGCTTAATAATATCAGAACAACAATTATGAAAGGTAAGTGGAAAAACATTTTTAAAATGACTTTTTCTCAAAACTTTGTTTTTTCAGATTTACGTGCTTTTAAAATGTTCCATGCGTCTCAATTTTTGAGCAAATTGCTTGAAATTTCTCGTGAAGAATACTGATAAGTACATAAATAAATCTGGGTATCCATTTAAAATTTTGACTTTATTTAGATAGTTAAATTTCATTTTTAGTGTACAAAATCTGTTATTTTACAGAAAATTAAGTGCAAATAAACAAAAAACTTTTTTAAAAAATTAACCGGTGCATGAAATTGCTAAATAATACCCACTTATGTGTAACGTGTACTAATAAACATTAATAATGTTAGACGAAGTCAAAAACTAAAAAATTGAAACGCATGGAATGTTTTGAAAAAATTTAAAAATTATTAATTTTTTTAAATTTAAAAAAAATTTTAATTCAAAATTTTTTAAAGATATAGTTGATCTAGTTGTATTCCAGTGTATATGCTCATAAATTTTCATTACTCTTACTTAATAATTAAAAAAAAGTTTTTGAAAGTCCACTGTCCCCTTAATTATTGTAAAGCCGGGCGAGGTAAAGTGATTCACTCAGAAACAAAGATCCTAACTTGTTTAATTAGAAAGAGTCCTAGCCCCTATAAGATGGGGAAGAAAGAAATGCAGCTATTGGACTCAATAGGAAATCGGGTTTTAATTATCGTAAGACTGGCTGATGTGAAGTGATTCACTCAGAAACAAAGAACCTATTTTGTTTAATTAGAATGAGTTCTAGCCTCAAAAAGATGGTGAAGCAAGAAATGCAGTTCTATAGAAAATGGGTTTTTATTTATTGTAAAACCGGATGAGGTGAAGTGATTCACTCAGAAACAAAGATCCTAACTTGTTTAATTAGAAAGAGTTCTAGCCCCGATTAGATAGGAAGCAAGAAATACAGCTATTTGATACTGTGGAAAGTTGGTTTTTATTTTTTTTAAAACCGGGTGAGGAGAAGTGATTCACTTAGAAACAAAGATTCTACCTTGTTTAATTAGAAAGAGTTCTAGCCTCGAAAAGATGTTGAAGCAAGAAATGAAGCTATTTGAATCTATAGAAAATGGGTTGTTAATTATTGTAAAACCGGGCGAGGTAAAGTGATTCACTCAGAAACAAAGATCCTAACTTGTTTAATTAGAAAGAGTTCTAGCCCCAATTAAATAGGAAGCAAGAAATAAAGCTATTTGATTCTGAGAAAAATTGCTTTTTATTTTTTTCTAAAACCGGGAGAGGAGAAGTGATTCACTTAGAAACAAAGATTCTAACTTGTTTAATTAGAAAGAGTTCTAGCCTCGAAAAGATGGTGAAGCAAGAAATGCAACTATTTGGCGCTATAGTAAATCGGTTTTGAATTATTGTAAAACTGGTTGAGGTGAAATTGTTCACTCAGAAACAAAGATCCTATTTTGTTTAATTAGAATAATTTCTAGCCTCGAGAAGATGGTGAAGCAAGAAATGCAACTATTTGAATCTATGGAAATTGGGTTTTTGAATTATTGCAAAACCGGGTGACGTTAAGTGATTCACTCAGAAACAAAGATCCTAACTTGTTTAATTAGAAAGAGTTCTAGCCCCGATTAGATAGGAAGCAAGAAATAGAGCTATTTGATTCTTTCGAAAATTGGTTTTTAATTATCGTAAAACCGGGTGAGGTGAAGTGATTCACTTAGAAACAAAGATTCTAACTTGTTTAATTAGAAAGAGTTCTATCCTCGAAAAGATGGTGAAGCAAGAAATACAGCTATTTGAATCTATTTAAAATGGGTTTTAATTAATGTAAAACCAGGTGAGGTGAATAGATTCACTCAGAAACGAAAATCCTATAATTTTTTAGATAGCAAGAGTTCTAGCCTCGATAAGATGCGGAAACAAGAAATACAACTATTTGGCACTATAGTAAATCGGTTTTTAATTATTGTAAAACTGGGTGAGGTGAAATTGTTCACTCAGAAACAAAGATCCTAACTTGTTTTATTAGAAAGTGTTCTAGCCTCGATAAGATGGTGAAACAAGAAATGCAGCTATTTGACTGTATACAAAACCGATTTTTATTTATTGTAAAACTGCGTGAGGTGAAGTGATTCACTCAGAATTAAAGATCCTATTTATTTTAATTAGAAAGAGTTAGAGCCTCGATAAGATGGTGAAACGAAAAATGCAGCTATTTGACACTTTAGAAAATCGGTTTTTAAATATTGTAAAACCGGGTGAGGTGAAGTGACTCACTGAGAAACAAATATCCTATTTTTTTTTAGTAAGAAAGATTTCTAGCCTCGATAAGATGGGGGAAGCAAGAAACGCAGCTATTTGACTCTATAGAAAATGGGTTTTTAATAATTGTAAAACCAGGTGAGGTGAAGTGCTTCACTCAGAAACAAAGATCCTAACTTGTTTAATTAGAAAGAGTTCTAGCCCCGATACGATGGGGAAGCAAGAAATGCAGCTATTGGACTCAATAGGAAATCGGGTTTTAATTATTGTAAGACTGGCTGAGGCTAAGTGATTCACTCAGAAACAAAGAACCTATTTTGTTTAATTAGAATGAGTTATAGCCTCAAAAAGTTGGTGAAGCAAGAAATGCAGCTCTATGGAAAATGGGTTTTTATTTATTGTAAAAAAGGATGAGGTGAAATGATTCACTCAGAAACAAAGATCCTATATTTTTTTAATTAGAATGAGTTCTAGCCTCGATAAGATGGTGAATCAAGAAATACAGCTATTTGAGTCTATTTAAAATCTGTTTTTAATTATTGTAAAACTGGGTGAAGGGAAGTGATTCACTCAGAAACAAAGATGCTATTTTTTTTTAATTAGAATACTTTCTAGCCTCGAAAAGATGGTGAAGCAAGAAATGCAACTATTTGACTCTATAGAAAATCGTTTTTTAATAATTGTAAAACTGGTTAAGGTGAAATGATTCACTCAGAAACAAAAATATTATTTTGTTTAATTAGAAAGAGTTCTAGCCACGATTAGATAGGAAGCAAGAAATACAGCTATTTGATTCTGTGGAAAATTGGTTTTAATTTTTTTTAAAACTGGGTGAGGTGAAGTGATTCAACTAGAAACAAAGCTTCTAACTTGTTTAATTAGAAAGAGTTCTAGCCTCGAAAAGATGGTGAAGCAAGAAATGAAGCTATTTGAATCTGAGGAAAACATGTTTTTAATTATTGTAAAACCGGGTGAGGTAAAGTGATTCACTCAGAAACAAAGACCCTATTTTGTTTAATTAGAATAATTTCTAGCCTCGAAAAGATGGTGAAGCAAGAAATGCAACTATTTGAGTCTATTGAAAATCGGTTTTTACTTATTGTAAAACTGGGTGAAGGGAAGTGATTCACTCAGAAAAAAAGATCCTATTTTGTTTTATTAAAATGATTTCTATTCTCGAAAAGATGGTGAAGCAAGAAATACAGCTATTTGATTCTGTGGAAAATTGGTTTTAATTTTTTTAAAACCGGGTGAGGTGAAGTGATTCACTTAGAAACAAAGATTCTAACTTGTTTAATTAGAAAGAGTTCTAGCCTCGAAAAGATGGTGAAGCAAGAAATGAAGCTATTTGAATCTGAGGAAAATGGGTTTTTAATTATTGTAAAACCGGGTGAGGTAAAGTGATTCACTCAGAAACAAAGATCCTATTTTTTTTAATTAGAATAATTTCTAGCCTCGAAAAGATGGTGAAGCAAGAAATGCAACTATTTGACTCTATAGAAAATCGTTTTTTAATAATTGTAAAACTGGTTGAGGTGAAATGATTCACTCAGAAACAAAAATATTATTTTGTTTAATTAGAAAGAGTTCTAGCCCCGATTTGATAGGAAGCAAGAAATACAGCTATTTGATTCTGTGGAAAATTGGTTTTAATTTTTTTAAAACCGGGTTGAGGTGAAGTGATTCACTTAGAAACAAAGATTCTAACTTGTTTAATTAGAAAGAGTTCTAGCCTCGAAAAGATGGTGAAGCAAGAAATGAAGCTATTTGAATCTGAGGAAAATGGGTTTTTAATTATTGTAAAACCGGGTGAGGTAAAGTGATTCACTCAGAAACAAAGACCCTATTTTGTTTAATTAGATTAATTTCTAGCCTCGAAAAGATGGTGAAGCAAGAAGTGCAACTATTTGAATCTATGGAAATTGGGTTTTTAATTATTGTAAAACCGGGTGACGTGAAGGGTTTCACTCAGAAACAAAGATCCTGACTTGTTTAATTAGAAAGAGTTCTAGTCCCGATAAGATGGTGAAGCAAGAAATGCAGCTATTTGACTCTATGGAAAATGGGTTTTTAATTATTTTAAACGCGGGTAAGGTGAAGTGATTCACTCAGAAACAAAGATCCTATTTTCTTTAATTAGAATGAGTTCTAGCCTCGATAAGATTGTGAAGCAATAAATGGAGCTATTTGACTCTATAGGAAATTAATTATTGTCCAGCATCCAGCCTGGTGCGTCTTATTGACTGCATCCATCAAGAAAGACCGAATATTGTGGATCTGAAAACACCAGTATTTTTTTGTATATGTGCATGCAGGCATGCACATATATAGTAATTATTTTTATATCATTGTTTTTTTTTCTTGTGTATTTTTAACATGTTTTTCATATTTTAACAAACGTGTGGCGCAGTATAGCCAATTTGGCTCTTGCGCCATAAAATCCCACATTCACTCACTCACACTCACTGAAAACACCAGTCGTGGACACCACAAGAAAGAGGGCTTTTCAGTGATGAGTCGAAATTCACCAAACAAAGTGATTCTCGTCAAGTCTTCACCTGGATAGAAAATGGAGCTTGCTTTCATTCCCTCCTACGTAACAAAAAGAGACAGATTTGGTGGTAAAGGAATCCTTGTGTGGAGCGGCATAATTTTGTGCAGTCGTACACCACTGTACGTTTTCAATACGGGTACTGCCAACTAACAGCGTTACAGGAGTGAGATCCTGGAAGCTCATGTGAGGTTTTTCCAGGTGACCTGGTCTACACTTTGGTGGACGATAATGCGCGGAACTCCTATTGAGGAATTTCATAAAGGAGTAGTTCGAGTAGTTCGAGGTCTCTAGATCCCAATTCTATTGAATATGTTTGAGATGGTTTTGGAAAAGCTATTTCTCAACCATTCCAGAACCCTCAGGATTAAAAGTTACCACCTTTGGGGAAAAAATCTTTTGAATCCAAATATTTGTTGACACCCTCATCAACAGTATGGAAGAGAGAGAGAGAGTGCTGTGAGATTTTCATAGCAGTTCACACTCCGTATTAGACAGACTTGCCCCGAGTTAAATGGTTTATCTGTTTCAGGATTTCACACTTTTTGATAAGACCCTGTACTTAATTCAAAATTTGAATCCTTTCTTAATTGTTATGTTGCTATATTTTTTCTCCCATTGTAATACGTGTTTGTGCCAAATTTCGTGACAACACAGTAAATAGTTGATCAATTTTCACAGATTTTATGTTTGCGACCTTAATTTTGGACATGAGTATATAAGCATCACCATCCTAAATGACGAAACAGCCCAGTTATGAACCAGTAGCTTCCTCTGAAGATTTCTCTCTAATGACTGCTGCCAGTTCTTTTCATTAATTGCGAGAAAATTTGATTCCACTGAATCAGCCCATCTCAACCACGGTCCTTCTGGTTCCAGTAGGACCGTCTTGTTATCACGCATTAGGATCGCATGGGCCACATAGTTCATTCCATTTATCTTAACATATTTAATAATATCAGGTTGTTTGTACATCCTGTATGGTTCATAATTGAATCTCTTCCAATTACCATTTTCATGTAGAATTTTCCTTTCAAAAATTAGGATTGTGTTTCCTCCAGTTTTGTAATTGTCCTAGTTTCAGATCCATATGTAAGACAGGTCAGACTAACATTTTGTGAATTAACCAGTTAACTGCGGCGTCACTTTTGAAAACTATGTGTAATTGAGACGATCCTAGCGTAAGTGTCGCTCTTGGATGTGAAAAGGTTGTATTGATTTCATAAAAATTGCAATTAAAACTCATTTATTTGGTTAACATAAACATATTGTTAAGATGATCGAGATTCGAGGCCAATCAGTCACAAAGTATAAGGCAGTTATTTAAAAACGATGAGAATCCAATCCTTGAAATATTCACAAAATAAATCCCAGAAGGTCTTCTCACCATCAACAGCACTCAAACACAATTATCAGTGTTTGAAATACAAGTATGTAAAGGATTATTCACGCGCACAGCCGAGCTAATCAGTTATCTCTAGTCAAAACAATACTCACTAATCGCTGGTTGAAACAAGACTGATTCGTTTCGGTGGGCTTCGCTTTATTTATAGACCCAGCGGAAACTTCCAGAAATATCCGCTTGTGTCATAGAGCTGGAAATTAGTGGATTTCTCTGCAAATTTCTAGAAGCATCCAGAGGATCCCAAACTCGCCAACATGGCCACCCATGTTGCTAAATTGGCCGCCAACTTGATTGTCAAAAATGATGCCAACTTGGCTCTATTGCCAGAATCTCGCCGACTAATGCATCATTACAACGTAAGAGACGGCGTTGCTTGCGAATATTACAATATATATAACAGAGAGTAATGTAAATGCATTACACATGCAAATTATTTACACTATTTGCACAAAATTCGTAACAATATATTATGTACACGTTACTCGAAAAACGCAAGAAAAATTCAATACATAGAAAGGTAAGCATTAAAAAAAACCGACCCCTTTATCTCTTATAGGCTAACATCTAAAAAATATTATCAATAGATTCATTACGCGAACTGTTTCCTACGGGGAGTTGATCTGAAATGATTCATATTTTTCATTCCTCAAAATATTATCAACATCTTGAAAAAAAATATATGTTTTATTTTCCCCCAAAATTACCAATAACCAATGGGCTCACTACTTTTTACGCAGGACGACCAACTTCTCCATCATGAGTCCATCCCAGTGAACTTTTTCAAAACTCTAGAAAAGAAACAGCCCTATATACAAGATATAGCTAGGCTTTTATTTCAGGAGATATTCTGTTATCGTTAGTAAAAATTGAACTGAATTCTTTGAAATTTATAACAGCGTATTTCTCAAAAGATTGGTTTGTTTCTTGACAAGTTTCTTTTTTGCTTTCTCTTCATCCGGATTTAGAATAATACGCTTTAATTTTTAGAGTCCTCAAACCATTTCCAACGTACGAAGAAGAATGTCTGTTCTCAAAAACACACAATTGTTTTTCTTCCACACTTAGCTTACTACAATCTTTGTTTTTTCGTTCAAGATGAGGTTCCAAAATGTGTACTTTGACTTCAATTGCGGATTTTTTAAATCTTATGTTGATGTTCATCCACGTTTTTTTTCTCTTCTTCTATTTGCAGCTTATCTAAAAACTGCGTCACTAAGCAAAGAACTGAATTACATATAAAACGGATTAGGATTTAGTAATACCGTACCAACATAACATTTTCAACACCTCAATTTCAATTCATTATCACTTGCCAACATGTTCTGACTCCATTTAGGATCGAAAAATGAGTGTATGTATATACTGAATAAAACGAAAAGAAAAACCTGTGCACGGCTTTAACCACAAACTGTAATGATGAATTAACAAATTTTAGCAAACTGTTGCTGAGTGAGATGTTATTATAATGTCCCATATTGTTTGACAGCTATTTAATCGTGTTTCAAAGCAAGTCTTGTAATCTCTAGCATAACGTAAGAGCTCAAAGGGTTAAAATCTCATTGACATAAAATTGTATTAAAAAAATTACACAAAAAATAAAAGTATAGTAACAAAATTTAAAACATAGTATAAGTTTCCACCTATAAGATGCCCCCTCAGGGGGCTCACCTTCTTTAGGTGAGTGCGGGTTTCAGGCTCCCGAGGTACCCTAGTGATCTTTTCCTTTTCCCTAGGGGTTTACTGCCTTTGGTAAACACGGGCTTCACAAACCCAGGGAACCCTAGTGATCCTTCTCTATTTTCGGCCCTCTTTCTTGCCATTCAAATTTCCCTTTTCTTCTTTTCACGTCCAGATCACAGACCTACATTAAACAATGAACTTTGTTCCAGCTTTGTTTTTTTCTAGTAAAAAGAATGATATTTTTTTACTACCGTATTATGGTTTACATTTAATATTACGTTCTTTTAGTTTGATTTTCTTACATTTCTTTCAATATTTTGATTTTGTTGCTTCTTTTATGTTTCGATTATTGATTTTGTTGCTTTATTTGTATTCAATTGACAAATCTTTTCTTTACTTATTATCTTTATTTTTCTGCCACGAAGTCCTGTGGCAGACCAGGACTGAGTGGAATGAAGTTGTGTCTGATGATTTTTCACTATTGGTATGATGACACACAACAGATTGCTCCTTGGGAAACCTGGCACTGGGAGCGGGGTTTTGAACTTTTCAAGACCTTTGAACTAGTGAAGTGGGGTCTTGGAGGAAGCGGCCATGTAGAGGGTACCGGAGAAAAGCTGAGTTTTGCGTCTCAGGCCGCCAGATAGTACAGGAGCCGGGACAGCCTAACCAGCATGTCCTTTCTGCTCTATCAGCTGGTGTATAATCCCGCCTGTCTTGTAGTTCCAGGTGGTGCCTGGATGGTGTCCTGCATTGCAGAGCGGGGGGCTCTCCCGAGGCCACTACTGATTGCTGAATCTAGGGCTAGCCCTGCCAAACTGGTCCTCTGAATATCAAAAGGGATTCTCCTCCTCCTTTCTCAAAAAAAAATCCAAATAAGGAAAAAACTCAAAACGCATCTATTAAAACCCCCATCCCACCCTACCTAACTCATGATGATCAACCCATGGATGGTAAAGTCTTCGTATTGCCGAACCTTACTATTGATGAAACTGCTAAAAATACACATTTTTTTATACTCTCTTTACCTAATAATGAAATGTTATCGTAAATCTCCTTTTGCTAATTTCAAAGCTCTTCAAACTATTGGTGAACCGAAATCAGTCAAAAAAATGAAATCCGGTGATTTACTAGTTGAAACTAATTCTGCTGTTCAGTCCAAATCTTATTTATCTGCTAAAACTTTTCTTGACTTTCCCCTCCTAGTAACTCCGCACAAATCTCTAAACTCCAGTCGAGGTGTACTTTCCGAACCTGATTTGTTATACACTTCTGAGGCTGAAATACTAGATGGCTTTTTAGACCAGGGTGTAGTGCAGGTGGTCAGGAGAAACACTAAAAAAAAAAAAGATACTCACATTATCCCAACTAAACACATTATTTTAACGTTCAATAGCCCAAAACTGCCAACCACAATAAAAGCCAGTTATATAAATTGTAAAATCCGTCCCTATATACCGAATCCTCTGCGCTGTTTCAGGTGCCAGAGATTCGGACATTCCCAAACTTCTTGCCGTGGACAACTGACTTGCTCTAGATGTGCGTCTGCTGGACATTCTTCTACAGACTGTACTCTAGAGCCAAAATGCATTAACTGTTCTCAGTGTCATCCATCGAATTCTCAATTATGCCCAAAATGGAAACTAGAAAAAAAATACAAGAAATCAGAACAAACAATAATACATCTTATATAGAAGCTAAAAAATTATTACCCCCTCAGCTACCCCAAACATATGCCCTAGCTACTAAACCTTCACCAATATCCGTTACAACACAGACAGATGAAAACATCACTAAAATAAAATGTCCACCTTTAAATTTACTGCCACCACTTTCATCTTCTACCAAACAAAATATTTCACTCTCTTCCCCTGCTGTTACCAAATCATCCTCATCCCAAGTATAACTCTTGCCATCCATCTCTTCAAAAACATCTACAATATCGGCTCCTCAGCCACCAACTCCCATGTCTAACGCAAAAGAGAACATTAAAGAACAACCGTCTCAGGCACATGGCCCCCGAAAAGTTAGCAAAAAAACAGATCTAAAGAAGATAACACCTACAAAGAATTTAAAGGAAACTCCTATAAAAAACACATCTGTAAAGATTGCGAGGAAAGAAGATTCCCCCAATGAATCATCTCCCGTCTCCAAAAGATCTCGGAGACGGAAAACTTCTAAAACTTCGGATGCCATGCACACAGACGCTGATCATTCTGATACAGATTACGTCACAGGTCTGGCATTCGAAGATGAGAGCCTTTTAGAGGCTGATTTTAAACAAGTAGCAGATAATCCCTTGAAAGGGCGCCAAGTTCGCCCAAAAACTAACTTTCCTGGTTTCTTGGAACTGCCGTGGCTATAGATTGCATACAGATGACGTAAAAGACATCATATGTCAGTATCATCCAGTATGCGTAGCACTTCAAGAGACTTTCTTGAAGTCTCGTCGCACAACAAAGATACGTCGGTATGGTTGTGTGCGGAAAGACACGGAGGGATCATCTGTGTCTGGAGGCGTATGTTTTTTACATCCCTCGATGTTCCTTCTAGTGCTTTCCCACTCCTTACCTCGTTGCAGGCTGTAGCCGTGAGAATCCACTCCACGAGCCTAATCACAGTCTGCTGTCTTTACTTGCCACCAAATGCTATTATCAACCAACAAGACTTGAACAACCTGGTTGATCAGTTGCATGCACCCTTGGTCATACTTGGTGACTTCAATGGACATAGCACTCTGTGGGGTAGTGTGAAGACGAACCCTCGTGGCAGACAGATTGAACAGGTACTTTCTGATCACTGTCTCTGCCTGCTTAATAACAATGAACCAACGTACTTTCACGAACCTACACGATCCTTTCACACATTAGATTTGGCCATCTGCTCACCGTCACTCTTCCCTAATTTAAATTTGTCTGTTGAGAAGGACCTATATAATAGTGACCACTTCCCTGTTATCCTTTCTCACGATTCGGATACGGGTGGAAAAACCTTCCCACCTACGTATTCTTATAGTCGTGCAGACTGGGCCCTTTTCACACAGTTGGCTGTGATACCTGATGCAATGTTCAAGACAGAAAGAGTTGATACTGCTGTACAAGAAGTCACCAATGTTTTAATTGCTGCTGCTGATTTATCCATACCAAAAGTTTCAAGTCATTCATTCCAACGTTACAAACCTTGGTGGAATACTGATTGTCAGACAGCATATAAGAACCAGCGGAAGTTATGGGGAATCTTTCGCAGATATCCCACTACGGAGAATCTCTTGGCGTTCAAAAAGGCAAAAGCAAATGCTCGCAGAGTAAAGCGTCAGAGTCAGAAGCAATCCTGGATTCGATATGTGTCCTCACTCACTTCGTCAACGTCCAGTAAACAATTATGGAAAAAGGTTAAGGCTGCAAACGGGATATATCGGGAATTTTCCTTCCCTATTTTACAAACCTCGAACTTAGTCTTTTCTTCCCCAGACGAAATAGCTAATATTCTGGGTGAAACTTTTCAGAGTGTATCTAGTACAGCCTCTTATAATTCTCGTTTTCTCGAGATTAAGAGGCAAGCAGAACGTACCCCAGTTAATTTTTCCACTCGCTCCTTTTTTCCATATAATTGTAACTTCACGATGACCGAGTTAAAAAAAGCACTCGTACAAGCGCACAATACAAGCCCTGGACCGGATGGAATCACATACACGATGCTTCGTCATCTAAATCCCCCTCAGGGGGCTCACCTTCTTTAGGTGAGTACGGGTTTCACGCTCCCGAGGTGCCCTAGTGATTTTTTCCTTCTCCCTAGGAGTTTACTGTCTTTGGTAAACACGGGCTTCACGAACCCGGGGAACCCTAGTGATCCTTCTCTATTTTCGGCCCTCTTTCTTGCCATTCAAATTTCCCTTTTCTTCTTTTCACGTCCAGATCACAGACCTACATTAAACAATGAACTTTGTTCCAGCTTTGTTTTTTTCTAGTAAAAAGAATGATATTTTTTACTACCGTATTATGGTTTACATTTAATATTACGTTCTTTTAGTTTGATTTTCTTACATTTCTTTCAATATTTTGATTTTGTTGCTTCTTTTATGTTTCGATTATTGATTTTGTTGCTTTATTTGTATTCAATTGACAAATCTTTTCTTTACTTATTATCTTTATTTTTCTGCCACGAAGTCCTGTGGCAGACCAGGACTGAGTGGAATGAAGTTGTGTCTGATGATTTTTCACTATTGGTATGATGACACACAACAGATTGCTCCTTGGGAAACCTGGCACTGGGAGCGGGGTTTTGAACTTTTCAAGACCTTTGAACTAGTGAAGTGGGGTCTTGGAGGAAGCGGCCATGTAGAGGGTACCGGAGAAAAGCTGAGTTTTGCGTCTCAGGCCGCCAGATAGTACAGGAGCCGGGACAGCCTAACCAGCATGTCCTTTCTGCTCTATCAGCTGGTGTATAATCCCGCCTGTCTTGTAGTTCCAGGTGGTGCCTGGATGGTGTCCTGCATTGCAGAGCGGGGGCTCTCCCGAGGCCACTACTGATTGCTGAATCTAGGGCTAGCCCTGCCAAACTGGTCCTCTGAATATCAAAAGGGATTCTCCTCCTCCTTTCTCAAAAAAAAATCCAAATAAGGAAAAACTCAAAACGCATCTATTAAAACCCCCATCCCACCCTACCTAACTCATGATGATCAACCCATGGATGGTAAAGTCTTCGTATTGCCGAACCTTACTATTGATGAAACTGCTAAAAATACACATTTTTTTTTATACTCTCTTTACCTAATAATGAAATGTTATCGTAAATCTCCTTTTGCTAATTTCAAAGCTCTTCAAACTATTGGTGAACCGAAATCAGTCAAAAAATGAAATCCGGTGATTTACTAGTTGAAACTAATTCTGCTGTTCAGTCCAAATCTTATTTATCTGCTAAAACTTTTCTTGACTTTCCCCTCCTAGTAACTCCGCACAAATCTCTAAACTCCAGTCGAGGTGTACTTTCCGAACCTGATTTGTTATACACTTCTGAGGCTGAAATACTAGATGGCTTTTTTAGACCAGGGTGTAGTGCAGGTGGTCAGGAGAAACACTTTAAAAAAGATACTCACATTATCCCAACTAAACACATTATTTTAACGTTCAATAGCCCAAAACTGCCAACCACAATAAAAGCCAGTTATATAAATTGTAAAATCCGTCCCTATATACCGAATCCTCTGCGCTGTTTCAGGTGCCAGAGATTCGGACATTCCCAAACTTCTTGCCGTGGACAACTGACTTGCTCTAGATGTGCGTCTGCTGGACATTCTTCTACAGACTGTACTCTAGAGCCAAAATGCATTAACTGTTCTCAGTGTCATCCATCGAATTCTCAATTATGCCCAAAATGGAAACTAGAAAAAAAATACAAGAAATCAGAACAAACAATAATACATCTTATATAGAAGCTAAAAATTATTACCCCTCAGCTACCCCAAACATATGCCCTAGCTACTAAACCTTCACCAATATCCGTTACAACACAGACAGATGAAAACATCACTAAAATAAAATGTCCACCTTTAAATTTACTGCCACCACTTTCATCTTCTACCAAACAAAATATTTCACTCTCTTCCCCTGCTGTTACCAAATCATCCTCATCCCAAGTATAACTCTTGCCATCCATCTCTTCAAAAACATCTACAATATCGGCTCCTCAGCCACCAACTCCCATGTCTAACGCAAAAGAGAACATTAAAGAACAACCGTCTCAGGCACATGGCCCCCGAAAAGTTAGCAAAAAAACAGATCTAAAGAAGATAACACCTACAAAGAATTTAAAGGAAACTCCTATAAAAACACATCTGTAAAGATTGCGAGGAAAGAAGATTCCCCCAATGAATCATCTCCCGTCTCCAAAAGATCTCGGAGACGGAAAACTTCTAAAACTTCGGATGCCATGCACACAGACGCTGATCATTCTGATACAGATTACGTCACAGGTCTGGCATTCGAAGATGAGAGCCTTTTAGAGGCTGATTTTAAACAAGTAGCAGATAATCCCTTGAAAGGGCGCCAAGTTCGCCCAAAAACTAACTTTCCTGGTTTCTTGGAACTGCCGTGGCTATAGATTGCATACAGATGACGTAAAAGACATCATATGTCAGTATCATCCAGTATGCGTAGCACTTCAAGAGACTTTCTTGAAGTCTCGTCGCACAACAAAGATACGTCGGTATGGTTGTGTGCGGAAAGACACGGAGGGATCATCTGTGTCTGGAGGCGTATGTTTTTTTACATCCCTCGATGTTCCTTCTAGTGCTTTCCCACTCCTTACCTCGTTGCAGGCTGTAGCCGTGAGAATCCACTCCACGAGCCTAATCACAGTCTGCTGTCTTTACTTGCCACCAAATGCTATTATCAACCAACAAGACTTGAACAACCTGGTTGATCAGTTGCATGCACCCTTGGTCATACTTGGTGACTTCAATGGACATAGCACTCTGTGGGGTAGTGTGAAGACGAACCCTCGTGGCAGACAGATTGAACAGGTACTTTCTGATCACTGTCTCTGCCTGCTTAATAACAATGAACCAACGTACTTTCACGAACCTACACGATCCTTTCACACATTAGATTTGGCCATCTGCTCACCGTCACTCTTCCCTAATTTAAATTTGTCTGTTGAGAAGGACCTATATAATAGTGACCACTTCCCTGTTATCCTTTCTCACGATTCGGATACGGGTGGAAAAACCTTCCCACCTACGTATTCTTATAGTCGTGCAGACTGGGCCCTTTTCACACAGTTGGCTGTGATACCTGATGCAATGTTCAAGACAGAAAGAGTTGATACTGCTGTACAAGAAGTCACCAATGTTTTAATTGCTGCTGCTGATTTATCCATACCAAAAGTTTCAAGTCATTCATTCCAACGTTACAAACCTTGGTGGAATACTGATTGTCAGACAGCATATAAGAACCAGCGGAAGTTATGGGGAATCTTTCGCAGATATCCCACTACGGAGAATCTCTTGGCGTTCAAAAAGGCAAAAGCAAATGCTCGCAGAGTAAAGCGTCAGAGTCAGAAGCAATCCTGGATTCGATATGTGTCCTCACTCACTTCGTCAACGTCCAGTAAACAATTATGGAAAAAGGTTAAGGCTGCAAACGGGATATATCGGGAATTTTCCTTCCCTATTTTACAAACCTCGAACTTAGTCTTTTCTTCCCCAGACGAAATAGCTAATATTCTGGGTGAAACTTTTCAGAGTGTATCTAGTACAGCCTCTTATAATTCTCGTTTTCTCGAGATTAAGAGGCAAGCAGAACGTACCCCAGTTAATTTTTCCACTCGCTCCTTTTTTCCATATAATTGTAACTTCACGATGACCGAGTTAAAAAAAAGCACTCGTACAAGCGCACAATACAAGCCCTGGACCGGATGGAATCACATACACGATGCTTCGTCATCTAAATCCCCCTCAGGGGGCTCACCTTCTTTAGGTGAGTACGGGTTTCACGCTCCCGAGGTGCCCTAGTGATTTTTTCCTTCTCCCTAGGAGTTTACTGTCTTTGGTAAACACGGGCTTCACGAACCCGGGGAACCCTAGTGATCCTTCTCTATTTTCGGCCCTCTTTCTTGCCAGTCCAGTTTCCCTTTTCTTCTTTTCACGTCCAGACCACAGATCTACACTCAACAATGTACTTTGTTCTATCTTTGTTTTTTTTTCTGGTAAAAAATTTGATATTTTTTACTACCATTTTATGGTTTCCATTTTATACTATGTTCTTTTCATTTGATTTACTTCAATTCATTTCAATATTTTGATTTTGTTGCTTCTTTATGTTCGATTATTGATTTTTTTTTGTGTTCAACTTCTTATCTTTATTTTTCTGCCACGAAGTCCTGTGGCAGACCAGGACTCAGTGGAATGAAGTTGTGTCTGATGGGTTTTCACTATTGGTATGATGACACAATGGACTGCTCCCTGGGAAAACTGGCACTTGGAGCGGGGTTTTGAACTTTTGAGGACCTTTGGACTAGTGAGGTGGGGTCTTGGAGGAAGCGGCCATGTAGAGGGTACAGGAGAAAAGCTGAGTTTTGCGTCTCAGGCCGCCAGATAGTACAGGAGCCCGGGACAGCCTAACCAGCATGTCCTGGCTGCTCTATCAGCTGGTGTATAATCCCGCCTGTCTTGTAGCTCCAGGTGGTGCCTGGATGGGGTCCTGCATTGCAGAGCGGGGGGCTCTCCCGATGCCACTACGGGTTGCTGAATCTAGGGCAAGCCCTGCCAAAAATCAAAAGGAATTCTCCTCCTCCTTTCAAAAAAAAATTCAAAATAAGTCAAATTAAGGAAAAAGTTCAAAACGCATCTTTTAAAACCCCCATCCCACCCTTCACAACACATGATGCGCAAGTATTACCCACTCGCAACATTGATACTCTTTCTGCACATACTCGATTTTTATTAATTTCACTTCCGAACAATACCATGTCAAAAATATCGCCTTTCGCTATCCATAAAACGCTCATCGGAATAGGTGGAGAACCGAAATCCGTAAAACGACTGCGTTCTGGGGATCTACTGATTGAAACCATATCTGATTTACAAACGAAGTCGTTTCTTCTCGCCAAAACATTTTTCAATTCACCGGTCACTGTAAGTCCTCATAAAACCCTAAACTCATGCAGAGGTGTCATTTCTGAACCCGACTTGTTGAGCACTCCTGATGCGGAAATACTTGAAGGTTTTTCTGATCAGGATGTCATTCAGGTCAGGCGAATAACATTAAAAAGAGATTCGAATATTATTCCAACAAAACATATAATTCTTACTTTCAATAAACCGAAACTACCTACCACTGTCAAAGCTGGATATCTTAATTGTAAAATCCGTCCTTATATACCGAACCCTCTGCGCTGTTTCAAATGCCAGAGGTTCGGTCACTCCCAAACTTCCTGCCGCGGCCAATTAACATGCTCTAGATGTGCTTCCGTTGGGCATTCTTCCACGGATTGTACTCTAGAGCCAAAATGTGTTAATTGTACGCAGTCTCATCCTTCCGATTCAAAATTATGCCAAAAATGGAAAATAGAAAAACAGATCCAAGAACTTAAAACCAATAGAAACATATCTTATTTTGAAGCACGCAGATTAATAGTTCCTCAGTTAACACAAACGTATGCTCAGGCTGCAAGACCTTTAACTATATCCACAGCTTTCCAAATCTATCAAACATAATCTGTCCACCTTTACAATGCCTAACACCCATATCTTCTAAAAATCCGTTGCCTGGTACCTCGTGTTCAGTTTCTACCTTCTCCACGTCATCTTCATCTACTCAAGACAATCTACTTCCTTCCCCATCTAGTATACTACCCACAATACAAAGTGAATCTTTATTACAAATACCCATTCCTACTACTACTACAACTACTTCCCCTGGCAATAACCTGAATACTTTAGTTTCACCTTTAGAAACTGAAACCCGTCTCGTACACCTCCTGCTAAACTTAATTCGGTTTCAACTGAAAACTTACATGAGTCTGTCCCTAATGAATCCAATAGTGAACATTCTACAGCAGCTGAAGCCCAACAAATTGTGAAACGAAAATCAAGAAATAGAAGAAAACGCTCAAAAATACCGAAACCCAATATCGAAATAAAAAGGGTTCCACATAGATCTCGAAATGCAACACCTACAGAAATAACAACTGATGACGAGGATATGATAACTTACGACGTGGAGGAGGAGGAACTTGAGCAAGATCCTTTCATTCTTCCTGAAGGTTATTTACGTGCATTAACTCCATCCCGATACAGGAACTATAGAGAATAATTTTTATACCATGTATTATCTAACCTTGTTTTAAACTAACCTTTGTCTTTTTCAATACTTTTATCTCAAGATATGGTTTGACTTGGTGGGGAATTCCCCACCAAATTTTGTTTCTTTCAATCATTAAAAACGGTTTTAAGTGATTTGAAATTTAAAATTTTTTTTTGTTGTGTCATGATTTTTACATATTCTTTACATTTTAAATTTCTTAACAAATGTTTGGCGCAGCATAGCCTAGATTGGCTCTTGCGCCATTAAACCCCACACTCACACTCACTCACTCGTCATCTAAATCCTGACTCTATAACGAACATTCTTTTTTTGTTCAACAGAGTTTGGAAGGAGCATTGCTTTCCCTCCAGCTGGAGAGAAACCATTGTGATTCCAATCCTTAAGCCGGGCAAGGTGGCAACAGATCCTCTGAGTTACCGTCCCATTGTTCTGACGAGCTGCTTCTGCAAGACCTTTGAACGCATGGTAAATGCTTTTGTTTGGTGTATGTTTTAGAGAAAGGAAAACTTATTTCTCCTCTACAGAGTGGATTCCGCAAGGGCTGATCCACTCTTGATAAACTTGTTTTCTTAGAATCCCAAATCAGGGATGCCTTTGTAAGGAGAAACCATTTGGTTTCTCTTTTCTTTGACATAGAGAAAGCATACGACCGAACATGGCGTTATGGGATTCTCAGTAATATGTATGAGTTTGGCTTAAGGGGAAATCTTCCCATTTTTATTTTTAACTTTTTAGCTGTTCGTTATTTTCATGTACGCATTGATCACTCATCTTCTCATAAATTCATACAAGATCAAGGTGTTCCTCAGGGTAGCGTTTTGAGCGTTACCCTTTTTAATATTCATATGAGTAGCATACTTCATCACCTTCCACGTTCAGTGCGAGTAATGACTTATATTTACGATCTGCAAGTCTCTTGTCAAGGTTCAGATATGCGACTAATTGAGCGACAGCTGCAAACTACTGTCAACCGATTAGTTAAGTGGTGCGATTAGAATGGACACACGACCTCTCCTTCCAAGAACAGCTGTGTCCATTTTTGCAGAAAACGTAACCTACACCCAGATCCTTTTATTCATATAGGAAATATTCAAATACCCGTAGTCAGTGAGGTGCGCTTCCTCGGAGTAATCTTTGACTGTAAATTGACTTTCCTTCCGCATGTCCTTTACTTGTGGAAGAAGTGTGAACGATCCCTCAACATCTTAAAAGTACTATCAATCACCTTATGGGGAGCCGATAGAGTCTCGTTACTCCGAGTGTATCAAGCACTAATCCTTTCACGTTTGGACTATGGTTGTGTAGTGTACGGTTCTGCTCGTGCATCTGTGTTAAAACGACTGGACACAATACATCACTCTGCTCTGAGAATCTGCTCTGGTGTCCTTAGAACTTCGCCTGTTACCAGCTTGTATGTGGTATGCCATCAACCACCTTTAGAACTAAGGCGGAGACAATTAAGTGCAAATTATTTTATTCGTGCCATGTCTGTTCCTTCTCATCCATTAAAGCCCTTTGCTCTTGCCATTAGTCTCAACCGACTCTATAAAACCCGTTCATTTAACATCAAGCCTTTTTCGGAAAAAGCAAAGGCTGTTCTGTTCTAAATGACGCCCACTTAAGTAACATAAATATCCAGGAAACTAATATCCTTGCTTTTCCTCCCTTGGACATCCAAATTTTTAATTATAGTAACCCTTTTTCAGGATATGACAAAGCAGGCACTTCGAATGTTATTTATCAGCAGCTCTTTTCTTTCCATCGCAGTAAGTTTTCTAAGTACATATGTTCAAATTCAAACTTCTAAATAATTATTCAAATTCGTAATTCAAAAATTCAATTCGGATTCGTGCATTAAAAATGAATAAATTGCTCTTACCTGTCAGAAGGAGAAGCGACGCACAAAAAACACCCCAGTCGGATGGAGGGACAAAAAAACACGTTTTTATTTACAAAACAGGAACGCTATTTACACTAGAAGCAAACGACTACAGCGCCGCTAAACAGGAGTTACAACATACTCCCCCGAATGACCAGGGGTTCATTCATAATCTGCTACTATTTCAAAATACACAGAAAAATATTAAATACACATTACAAGTAATTCACATACAAATTCACCAGAACAAATTCAAAACTATCACTTAACTAAGAAATCATTCATTAAGTTCAAGGTTATGTAACAATTGTACAGGTCTTTTAATAATTGAATTTTGTGTTTTTATCTTACAAGAACGTATTTTACCATCCCTGCCAGGAAATACATCAACCACTTTGCCTAGTTTCCAAAAATGTCTAGGAAATTTTTCATCATTAATTAGTACAACATCATCAATTTTAAACTCTTTAATTTCGCCTGTAGGCTTAATACAATGAGCAGATTTAAGCATGCAAATATATTCTTTTGACCATTTTGTCCAAAACATATTAAGTAATCTTTCGCGATAATTAAACCTTTTAATTAGAACTTTCCTGTTGGAAAAGTTAGAATCAAAATTAAGCCTGGCAGGTGGTAGACTATTCACTCTACGTCCTAAAATCATATGAGAGGGTGTAAGAGGTTCAGGTTCATTAAATTCACTAAAAATATATGTAAGAGGGCGAGAGTTGAGCACTCCTTCAATTTCAATTAAAAGAGTCTCCAACTCATCGCGAAATAAAGTTGCTCTTCCCACAGTCTTTCGTAAAGCAAGCTTTACTGTTCGAATAAGTCTTTCGTAAAAGCCGCCCCACCAGGGTGCTCGTTCCATAATAAACTGCCAGTAGATTTTATGAGATGCGTAGAACGCTTTCACTGTAGGATCGCTGATAATCTTCCACAAGTTTTTCAGTTCAAGTTCAGATTTCTTAAAAGTTTTTGCGTTGTCAGTCAAGATTTTCGAACACAGACCACGACGACTAATAAAACGTCGAAGTGCTAATAGAAATGTTTCAGTTGTAAGGTTGTTCACTAGCTCTAAGTGAAGAGCTCTCGTAACAGCACACGTAAATAAAACAATGTAATGTTTATTCTCGTCTTTTGTGTAGATGGGGCCTCCAAAATCTATTCCAACTACAGAAAATGGAGCTGACTGCTCTACACGAAGAGCTGGTAACGGAGCGGTGACTTGAACACCTGAAGTCGAACTAAATCTTTTGCATATCAAACATTTCTTTAAGATGTTTTTCACAGTCTGTCTCCCTTTAATGAGCCAGAATCGCTCTCTAATTTCTAGTAGAGTTTCACTAACACCACCGTGAAAAAAAAAAAACCTTTTCGTGAGAGTCTCGCACCATTAAATTTACGAAGTAATGCTTGGCCGGTAAAATGATAGGGTGTTTTTGTAAATAAGAGAATTTAGATTTTTGTAGTCTTCCACCGACACGTATCAGTTCATCTGAATCAAGGAAAGGATTAAACTCTAAAATTACTGAAGTTTTGAGTAGTAGTTTGCGTGCACGTAAACAATTAACTTCTTCGGCGAAAGCATCTCTGTACTAATAGAATCCAAAATTTTTCGGCACCATCGATTTCTTCTGTACTTAAGTCGTCAGATCGTTTATTGAATCTATTGCGAATGTTATGCACAAAACGAAGCACCCAACTAGTAACTCGCAATAATTTCTGCAGGCTGCTAAATTTTCTTAAATTAATTATTGAGGCTGTGTTTAATTCACATGCGAACGTAAACACTTGTTCTTCGGATTCACAGGGGTCGGTTGAAGAAAAGTCACAATTCAAGCTTTTCGGCCAGTTGTTTTCCGTCGTGCGAAGCCACTGAGGACCATGCATCCAAAATTGGCTGTTAATAATCGTCTCGAGATTCGCTCCACGAGAAACATAATCTGCTGGAATTTCTCTCCCACTGCAATGATGCCAATCAGACGGATCGAATTTGATTGGATTTCTATTACCCTATTCGAAACAAACTGTTTATAATTTGAAGCTTTTCCTTTAATCCAATGGAGAGCAATAGAAGAATCACTCCAGAGGAAATATTTCAAAATAGGGAATTTAAATTTTGATGTTAAATATTTCAAAATTCTCGAGGCTAAAACTGCTCCCAAAAGTTCCAGTCGTGGGAGGGTTAACTTTTGAGAGGAGAAACTCTGCTTTTAGCGGTTATAAAACTCGTGTAAATATCGTCATTTGCAGTGACATAACGAAAATACGCCACTGCTCCAAATGCTCTGGGACTTGCATCACAAAATATGTGCAATTGCAAATCCTTTCCCTTATCTAAAGGATATGGAAAATATTTTCTTTCCAATGTTAAGTCGTTTAGAAGACAAACTTGAGAGCACCAAGTCTCCCATTTATTCTTTAACTCGGTGGGCAATTGCTCATCCCAGCCGAGACCGTATTCCCAAATTTCTTGCATTAAGCATTTTATTATTAACACAAATGGGGAAATAAAACCTATCGGATCAAAGACTTTTGCTGCTGTTTTCAGAACACAGCGTTTCGAATTCTTTAAATTTTTATTAACTCAAGCAATGGTTGTGCATCTAATTTAAATGTATCATTATTTAAATTCCAAATAATTCCTAAAACCTTTAAAGGACGCTCACCCGATTCACAAACATCACCTATACCGTTTTCATTCCATAATTTTCTTAATTCCTTCGAATTAGTTTTAAATTTTCTTAAATTCATGTTAGCATCTTTAAGAATTTCAATCGCGTCTTTTGAGAGATCGAAAGCCTTATAAACGGATTCGGATGAACCGGCGAACAGATCGTCAACATATAAAGAAGTGTTCAACAGTTCATAAGTTTCTCTATAATCTTCCTTATATTTTCGTATATGGAATTTAATCGTCGCAGCAAGTATAAAAGGACTCAAGGTCACCCCAAACGGTACACGATTCATTCTCATTATTTTGTACGATTTGGCATCTCCATCATTCGGAAACCAAAAAAAAAATCTTAAATAGTCGCGATCTTCCTCAGCTATTCCAATCGTTAAAAATGTCCCTTGAATATCACTACAAAACGCATGTTCATATTCGCGAAATCGCAAGATTACATCTATTATTCGGGGATTCAAAGGTGGACCCGCATAAAGGCACTCATTCAAAGATTTACAGTCTCTACCTTTCGAGGACGCATCAAAAACCATTCGAACTTTTGTCGTTTCTTTGTCTTTTCGAACCACAGCCGAATGAGGCATATAATAAGAATTAGTTTCGAAATGTGATGAACATTCCTCAACAATATTTTCTTTAATTTGATCTTTATCAATATTTTTGTATTCATTATAAAGCCAATTATTGTCTTGCATTTTAATACTTAAATTACCGAATCTGCGCTTCGCTATTGCCCAATTATTTTCCAAATCGCTTGGTTTATCTTCCCAAAATAATTTAGTCTCATACATTCCGTTATTAAATTTTAAATTATTCTCAAAACTCGAAATATAGTCGTTATCGCTATCTAACATATTCTTTTCTGTATCACTAATTCCCATCGATTCTAATTTCCAAAATTGGGTTAAATTTTCATTTAATTGGGAACAACATTCTACTTTAAATACAGAAACGTTTTTTTTATAATGTACATCCATAGGCGATATTCTACCCTGGATTATTGTCCCGAAAATGGTATCTATCGCAAACAAAGTTTTTGTTAATTTCTGCTTTTTACCGGAATGAATCCGCCAAAAATATTGCGCCCCTATTAACAATGAAATCTCATCTCCATTCGATTCGTTTAAGTCAGAAAAGTGAACATTTTTACAACTAAGCGATTTCTTTAATTTATTCGCCGATACTTTGAAAGGAGTTCCGGAAATGACGTCCGTCAAAAAGAGCGTCAATAGTGATCGTTTTTACAGAATCGTTAAGGTTACAGAGGGTAATTTCCACAACTTCGTATTTTTTTTTTTTGAATGGGTGTTCTCGAACCGAATGTGTAAACCAATAAATTTTCTTCGCGTTTCACAGGAAGCTTCATTTCAGAGGCTACTGTTTTTAAAAAACATCTCTGTGAAGCGTTATCTAACAAGAGATTTATTTCCTTTTTCTGCGATTCGTTTACCAATAAAGCCCTACACGTTTCGAGAAGAATTTCGTTAGGAGTTGTATTCACATTACAGCATGAGATACTTTTCAGGGGGGTGTCACATTCCAGTGAGGAACCCCGAACACCTGCGTTCTCCGAGGCGATCTTTTCGTCAACAGGGTGGTTTGTGGGGATGAAAGAAGTATCGCATATCAGTTCGGAGTGACGACCCTTACAATTAACGCAAACCCTAGCCTTTTTACAAGCCCGAAATATATGGCCTCGCGTGAGACATAGATAACAAATGCCGTTTTTCCTAAGAGATAATTTCCTTTCCTCGATTGATTTCGGACAAGAATCGGAACTATGATCATTTTTATTATCATTTCCCAAACAAAATACACACTTATTTACATTGACAACAAACGCGGAGGTCGTCGGGACATAAGTATTTTTATTTTTTCCATACGCTGAATCTACGTTATATTTATTAAATTTACTGTGTTTATAATTCTGCTTTTCGTTATAATAATTTCTAGTTTCCTTTCGGGGATTGGAATCATAAGAATTAAATTCTTTAGTTAAATGCTCATTTTTCTCACGACACTGAATTTCTATTTTTAAGAAGTCTAATAAATCAGAAATCATATTCTCCGTTTGACCGTATGATTTTCGTGTGAACTCCAATGATAAATCCCGCGGAATAGATTTTAAAATTATTGAATACAATAGGGAACTATAAGTGTCCGGATTTACCCTACAGTTTTGTAATCCTCGAATATGGATTTCACATTCAGAATACAGTTTTCGCAAGCTCAAAATGTCATTTGATTTTCGCACAGGATTTAAATGTAATAATTTAGACATATGCGAATCAATAATTAAATCTTTTCTGCCAAATCGCTCTTTAATTATGTTTAATGCGATTGTATAGTTATTTGCACTTAAAGTTAAACCTCTAATTGCTATTTCAGCTTCATCAATTAAGTAAGATTTTAAATAATTAAATTTCTCAACGTCACTTAAATTTGAGTTATTGTGTATTGCTGCTTCGAATTGGGCAAAGAAATCACTAAATTTTAAAATATTTCCGTCAAATTGTGGGATTTGCAGTTGAGGGAGTTTTAAACTTGAAAATTGTTGTTCGCTTCTAGAACTTGTAATAGGTGTGTTTCTTGACTCAGTTTCTCTTTTGTTTAATATTTTATTGGCACGCACTTTACAAGTTATTATTGAATCACGGTATTCTTGTTGTTTTTCTATTTCCTTTTCTAGGTCATCCATATTAGTAAGAATCGTGATATCTTTGTCAACATTCTCAAGTTGTTTTTCTTTATCAATTAATTTTGCTAAAAGTTCTTCTATAAAATCGCTTGATGCATTTTCCTTCTCAATTTCAATTTTAATTGAGTTCGATAATTCTGTTGCCGCCCTTCTGACAGGTGTTCGAATTTTTTTAAGAACTTCGATATCCATTTCATATAAATTAAATTTTCAAATTCAATACTGTTCGCAAGATTTCAATTACACTAATAGTTCGCAATAATTTATCTAAAGGCTGGTCCCGAGTTTCAGGCACCAAAATAATGTTCAAATTCAAACTTCTAAATAATTATTCAAATTCGTAATTCAAAAATTCAATTCGGATTCGTGCATTAAAAATGAATAAATTGCTCTTACCTGTCAGAAGGAGAAGCGACGCACAAAAAACACCCCAGTCGGATGGAGGGACAAAAAACACGTTTTTATTTACAAAACAGGAACGCTATTTACACTAGAAGCAAACGACTACAGCGCCGCTAAACAGGAGTTACAACAATATACCAGTCTACACGGACGGGTCGAAGACTGCAGGACATGTTGGGTGTGGTGTTGTTTTTAACAACAACATTCTTAATTTTACCTTACATAATTCCATGTCTGTCTTTAGTGCTGAATTAACTGCCATTCTTGTCGCACTTCAGCATATAATAGTTTCTAACCACCGTCATTTTTGTGTGTACACTGACAGCATGAGTTCTCTAGAATCCTTACACTTTTTGACAGAACGCCGACCCCCCACTGTGATGAAAATACTTATTCTTCTGCGAAAATTAGAAAGAAAGGGTTTTGAAATAATTTTTTCCTGGGAACCTGGACACGTGGGTATACTTGGTAATGAACAAATTGATAACGCAGCACGATCCATGTCTGATCCCATGCAGCGGCCTGTCTGTTACCAGGATTTGAAAACTTTTACGCAGAACTATATCCATCGTGTATGGCAAGAGACTTGGGATCAACAGATCCTCAACAAACTGCATAACATTCATCCTTCCACTTCTCATTGGGCAGCACTACCAGTGCGAAAACACGATGTCCGCTGACTCAACTTCGCATTGGTCACACTCGTTTTACTCATAGGCACCTTCTGTTGGGTGAAAATGCCCCAGAATGTCCCTCGTGTAAAGTCCCATATTCCGTTTATCACATTTTAATAGATTGTCCCGTTTTTAACCATCATCGCATCACCTTTTTTCATACATCTGTTTTAACCTTATCTGACTTGGTGGGAGAGTCTCCCCACCAAAATCTATTTGCCTTCCTTTTAAAAATTGGATTTTTATATTTGATTTGATTTGTGTGTTTCTTTGTATTTTTAATATATTATATGTATGTATGCATGCATGCATGCATAATCACATGTGTGCATATACTTATATATATATTTTTTTTCTTTTTCTTTTAACAAGGGTTTGGCACAGCTTGGCCAAAGTTGGCCCTTGCGCCATTAAAAGTAACAATCATCGTCATCACCACCTATGAAATGACATTTTTTTAAAAAAAATATTGCCTACGGCCTTTATTTTAAGTGGTGTCCAAAATTAAAGTTACAAATATATAAATTCCCAGCTATTTAAAAAAATCCTACAACTTCTTTTTTTATAACTTACATCGTATATTAAGTGAGCTAAGGCAAGCATCCTATCCTACTTCTGTGAGTTTTGACTGATATCCAAATTGTGGAAATAATTTCAAACAGTAAGTATTTTTGTCAGAAGATCAGGACAAGATCGAGACCAAAAGCTACACCACCTGTGGAAGATCGCTCTTTGACAATAAATGCAGACATGGCAGCTAATTAGCTTGGTCAAGACAACTAATTAACCACTAGAAAGTCAATTTCTAGGCCAACTATTTACAGCTGTGAAGGTCCTTTCTACACGACCAGTGGTATGTGTCTCCCTTAACCCATCTCAGAAAAAAGTTGGTCATTCATAGAGCCAAGAACATGTGCCTTGATCAAATTAAGAATAGGGTCGCATACTTTTCACTGAGTCCAGGTTCAAAACGAATGGTGATTCTTCTAGTTTTTTCATTTCTGAGATCCTCCTTCTTCCCAAAGTGAGTCCAATTCATTTGGTTTCGAGATAGATTTGGCTAGACGTCTGTGCACCACTACACATTTTCCATGCGAATTATGTTAATACACAGCGACATGAAGATAATCTCAGATAAAGATTGAATCTCATGTGAGACGGATTCGAAAAGCAATTGGTCAAGATTTTATTTTTATGGACGATATATAAGAGCTAAGCTTGTCCAAGACTTTCTTGAGGGTATTTTTGCCGGATGGAATGGCGAGCAGATTCACCTGACACAAACCCTATCGAGCATGTTTGGGAGGCTTTAGAAAGAGCCATTACTCGATGTCAACCTCCTCCAAACATGCGCCAAAAGTTAAAATTTGAGCTTAGAGAAGAGTGGGGATTGTCGCCACAAGATGAAGTTAACAACTTAATTTGTAGTAGAAGAGCTCGTTAGGAAGAGCAGCAAGGGGTAGCCTATTCCTTATATGACACTGAATTTTTTAATTATTACGCAGCGTTTTTTGACTTTTTTTCTAATTTGCATATTACAAATGGTAACTCTCATTAAGATTTTATTTGTCAGCATAATTATTCTCACAGTATGAGAAAATTGATCATAAATAAAAAATTATATGCACTTATTTGTTTTTGAAACCTTAATTTGGAGCACCATTGTATGCGATCCCTCTACTCGGGTAAAATTGATTCATCCCCATCGTAAGCAATCATTTCTTTATCTGATGTGTCTTTCCCCGGGTTTGATGGGTGCCATTTTTAATTCTATTTTGGTTTTATATATTAATGTAGTGTGGGAGGTTTTATTAAAAGTGCGTTCGATTTGTGTGTGCTTAGTTTTAAAGCCTGAGATGTAACAGAGGAAGTTTAAGTAGAAGAGGAGGATATGGTAGCGTGAAGTACAGTGACATGTATCTGAGTTTCAGTCGATAGGGGTATAAATTTGGAAGACGTTGAAGGAGAAATTCATGCTTGAGTTGATGCAACAGAGATCTACAGATTATTGGATGTGGAAGTAGCATGTGCTACTATTGACTACTACTGACATGTATTGATTGAGTATTTTTTAGCATCGCATTCTAAAGCTACGCTAGGGATATTGGGGATGAACTTCGTAATTTTGAAGTCATGCTGAAGTCACCAGTACGACACCTAAACTAATACACAACTCTCCAAATCACGGCAATGTGAAGACTTTGACATTAATGTCAATGAGTGTCAGAATCTCTAGTTGGCCGATCTTTAGTGGCATTCGGGATAGAAGAGATTCAGAATTTACAGGGGAGAGGCTGTGAAAGACGTGAAAGGTAAGATGTATGCCTGAGTTGATGAAGACGATGTGGAAACTGAAGGTATTGAGAAAAATGTACTTGTATCAAAATGAATGGAGATGACAATGACTTAAGACATTTCAGTGGTGGAGAAATTGTTTTTATAATATTTCCATCTATTTGTGTTACAGTTGTGAATTTCGTATCCTGAAGTGTATGTGTGTAATAAGTGAGACACTCCGAATTTTTAATTAACATATTTTTATCACTCTTGATTTAACGGGTTTGTATTACTTTCCATTTGGGGCACATCTTGACTGAAGTAGATGAGGGGGCTCCAGACTGCAATCCGTCGAAATACACTCATGGACAAAAAATTAGCGCACCAATAATTAATTATGGGATCATAACGAAACTGGGCATGAAGGTACATGTCGGGGAGCAATGCAAATGATTAGAAATGCAGCGTGACTGCGCATTAAGTATAACCGGTAGAGGGTGTTTAACGTCGTTCTCAGTGGAGTATAAAACAGGTAACTAAAGCTTGTTTGACAGTACTGAATCGTTTACAAAGAAGGATATGAGGCAGACATGTCATTATGCAATTTTCGATAATAATATGAGCAGCTGTTGCAGTTTGAGAGGGGAGAATCCTCTGCATGATGGAAGCAGGATGGTCAGCTAGACGAGTAACTTGTCAATTAGGCCACTCTGATTGTGTTGGGACAAGTGGATCCGAGAGATGTCATTTTCATGAAGACTAGGCTCAGGCTGCCCTCGACAGACCAGTCGTCGAGAAGACCCCCCCATCGTAAGAAATGCACGCGTACAGCCCAATGCTTCATCGGCCGCCATCCAGTCCCATGTAGCCCCTTCATTAGAAGCCCCTGTGCCTTCTCGAACTATAGGAAGGCGCCAGGCTGAAGGACATTGGCGCCCGTTCCGTGTGCTGCCCTTGAAGCAAACTCATCGACGCCTCCGTTTGCCATGCGCAGGGCAACTGGGCTTCGACGGAATGGAACCAGATCGTCCTTTGCGACGAATGCAGATTCAATTTCAGCAGGGAGGATAAGAGTGCGGAGACCCCGTGGCGAACGCCTCAATCCTGCCTTTGCTTTACAGCGAAACACCGCTTCCACAGCTGGTGTGATGGTATGGGGTGTCATTGCTTACAATACGTGGTCACCTCTAGTATTGATCCGTAGCACCATGACAGCATAGAGGTATGTCCATGACATCCTGCATTCACATGTGTTGCCACTCATGCAACGGCTCCCAGGAGCCATTGATCAACAAGACAATTCTTGGCCCCACACGGCAAAGGTGTCTCAAGACTGTCTCTGCAGTGTTACTACCCTTCCTTGGCCTGCTGCCTCATCCCCAAATTTGTCTCCAATCGAGCCCATCTGGGATCATTTGGGACGGCGAGTTAGGCATCGCACGAGTTTGAACGAATCATAGGCAAGGTAACAGCAAATATGGAACGAAATGTCTCAAGACATCCTACAGAACTTGTATGTCGTAACGCATCGCGCATTCGAGCTAGATTGGGGTTCAACAGAGTATTAAATCCTCCATTCTTTTGCCTTTTTCTCTGAAATAAAGGATCCTTTTTCATTGATTTTCTAATTATTTACTTAAATCAATGTAGTCGTTACATATGTAAAATTTCGCTTTCTTTTGACGACTCCTTCTAGGTGCACTAATTTTTTTTTGTCCATGAGTGTAAATATTCGTGCTGTAGATCAGTGGGGAACAAACTATTTTCATTTCCAGCCCCCTGTTTTGTGTACAATTTTGTTGCGACCCCTGGATAGACAGTAGGCGCCTTTTTTAATCGTCAAGGTAGTTAAATTGAAATTTTTAGGGGTATTCTCTTACAGGGTGTTTTGAAAAGAGAGTTGTGACGTCATCAATTGAAATAACGCTTTTTAAAATAGTGCATCCAACTTATAAACCGTCAAAAAATGTTATAAAAGTTCTAGCAACATAAAAATTAGCTAATGTGTGTGTGTGTGGTGTGTGAATCAACACATAATTTTAGGAAACAATGCTTTATTTATGCATATGGGTATAAACATTTTTTTAATGAAGAATACTTGTAAAAAATTTTACATCAAAAGAAGTCAATGTGAGGTATGTGTTTGCAAAGAGCTCATGATTGTTTTTGTGTTCGGATCTGTATTGGAAATCGCAAGCCGTAAGTTATTTAAGCTCGTTATCCAATAGAGATCGATATTTTGTTTTAATGGCAACTAATTTGTACTCGCATTATGTCGATGTGAACTGAATCAAAATATAGATTGCCTTTCTTTTCAAATCGGTATATTCGTTTTCAATCGATAACCAAAATTTTCGGCAAGTCAGAGAGTTCAATTGAATGCACAGTGTTTTGTCGTTTGAAACATCAATGATCTGTTCTTTTTCATTTAAAGGGAATTAATAAAAACAAAAGAAAATGGATCACGGATCCAACTTAATTCATTTTCTGGAAATTTTTCGAACCTTTCCGTAGAGTTTTCGGTCGATTTTATCAAATGACGGGAAATGGTGATTTTAAGTAACAAGAGATAAGAAGTTCTTTATTAAATTCTGAAAAGCACGGGAACATATGTCTGTGTTGTTTTTGTTTAATACCCCTTGCCAAAGTATCAGCTTATTCTTAAAAGCTTCAGTTGGGCTTCTTATAGTTCAAATGTTTTTACTCTCTCCCTCATATTTAGATCGTTCAGTTTTTCGAAAATATCAACCAAGTTTTCTAAACCAATCTTCATTAACGAGTGAAAGTGATAAGTATATATAATACATATGTGTTTCTTTTCCACCAATACTAAGTAAACTTGGTTTCTCAAATCAAAAATACGCTGCAATATTTTGCAACGTGAGAGCTCTCTGAATTCAGTATGTAGTAATAATGCCTCATACACAGAACCCATCTCATTACAGAGTATTGAAAAGAGATGACTCTTTAGGATGGTGCTTTTAATGTAATTGATTACAATAACAACATCTTTCTATATCTTGTGCAATTCGTCATCGATGTCTTTTGTAACTAGAGCTTGTCTATGTATCATGCAATGGTAGAATACTATATGGGGAGAAAATTTTTCATTATTAATCTCTTAGTCCTTTGTTACTACCTGTTAATGCGGCAGCACCATCAGTACAGACAAAGACACAGTGGGTCCAGATAAGGTCATTTTCCTCAAAATATATATTAATAATTTCAAATATTATCTCTCCAGTTTCTCTCTCTTCTAACTTGTTAAAACACAAAATTTTTTCTTCAATAAACGTATCGCATTTAAACAATTAATTTTAGTAGTGCTTCATCAAGTTGTAGAACAAAAACAGAGGAGTTTTGTATTCGATTGAACAGGACCAATTCTATATTACGTGATATGGCGGGAAACGGTATATCTTGATGATGTTATTGTTTTTAAATCGTTTCCATATTTTTCTCCATTCCAAATGGATGTCCTTTGAATTGCTGAAGGAAGAATGAGGGAAGTGAAGTGAGCAAGGGTGGAAGAATGAGGGATTCTCCAACTGTGTATGTGGTTTCAAATGTTCCCCTAATAAAAAGGAAACTTCTAAGGATGCCCGTAAGGCTTTCTCAGGAATTGTAGTACATTTTTTCACAAATACAGTAGGATTTTTCATGCGTTCTGCGTGCCATTTAAAAATGTTTCAGATTTATTAGCAACTTCTTTAGGTTTAGTTTCCAAATGTCTTTTTAATTTAGCAGCTTTAAACCTTTCATTTGCTCGTTTATCCGAGCAATTAACACACACAACGGAAGCTTTTCCCCAGAACGACGCAAAAGGGAAATCCCAATTGAATCAACTTGGTGACATTGTCTCAATTTTTTATTAGATAACGCATGCGTTCGATAGTTTTTGAAACAATACCACTGGATTTATATTTGTTTGATTTTTCATCCACAGTTTTTTGTAGTTTATTAGATGTTGATCCATTATTCTCCTTTGTATTGTCATTCTTCTCATTTTCTGGAAGTTGGATACCTATTTTTAGCCACTTAATCATATGAGGGTATGAAAGCTGAAATAAAATTATAAATAAGTAGTATTTCTGTGTGTTTCAAAATAGTAACTCCACAGGTCAGGTAGCATTTCCAACGAAATATCAGTTGAGGATATAATTGATTTCCGAAAAAATTAAAAAATGAAAAGAATTACACAAAAATACATGTAAAATATTTTAGAAAAATCAGAGTTTTCCTTTATTAACATTTTAATAGCTATATTATTTTTTTAATTAATTGTTATTATTGCACTCCAGCACGGTACAAAACTCTCCAATACTAAAAAAATAAGTTTAAAACATACTACCTGATTACTAATAAAGTAGAATTAACAAAAGCATAATATGAATCAAAACACACAATTACAGAATGCAGTTGAATCTTCTTAATGTCAAGCTTGGAACGTCTGCTTTTATAGTCAACACTTGGCTGCTATTGAGAGGTAGGAATTTCTTCGGCTGGCTGTGTGGCAACGGTCTCTGATGTTGCGTGACGACCCTGTTGCTTCTTGATATTTAGATAGGGAATTTGTAATTTTCTGCTATATACCTTTTGTTTTGCGTAGGAGTGAGTGAAAATGCTGGTATTTGTTATAGGTGCAAGTGAGCAGCTGATATCGGGCATGATGACGAGGTTTGGAAGCCCGTCTGAGGGATAGCTCGTCAAATAATAATTGTCACTTTCTTCACTAGTATTATTTCCGTTCCTTGAAATAAACAATTATAAATTTTTCATAAATTTGAATTTCTTTGAATTTGGTGACCCCTGCCCCAAAAAAAAAAAAAAAATATTCTCGCGATGTCCGGTTTGCGCACTGCTGCTCTAGACACAAATGCGGATCTACAGCCCGTACGCAGTAGGATGTGTGAGAATGACGGAACCTCTGATACTTGAAACAGCACAAAAAATTCGAAACATAAGCACCGGTTTAAATAGCCGGCTTTAATAGTAGTGGGTAATGTAGGGTAAGCAAAAGCTAAAATTAGAGGTTTAATCGAAATAGTAGTTTTACATTTTTTTATTATGATTTTTCAAAATTATAATACACTCATGTCGGCAAATCAATTAAGGACCTTTGCCTCACAAGGGCACAATAGGTCGGCTTCAGAGATGAAACCTCCCCAGGAAATTCAAGATTTTTATGGGCTTATTAAAATAGGAAAACTTAAAAAGTTTTTACCAGTAAAAGGATATTTTGTGTGCAAAGCAGAATTAGGTTTAACAAGTAAATCATCGAATTGTAACCTTTTGACAAGTTTCACTTTACCACCTATTCAAATAACAGCACATGTTTTTTGTTTTGTTTTTGACATTGGTTAGGACGGCGGCATTAAATGTTTGGTCAAGTGAGAATGATTGTAAAAATGATGAATCGAATAAGAAGTGATCCTGGAGAGTCCCCAAGGAGTCAAGAGAGAATAGCATTAGAGTGCAGTACCGAGGCCCCTTCTATCTGTCTTTCTCTGTAGCAATATTTCTTTGGGGGAATACCCTCCAGCTGATCACTTACTGAATGACGGCAGAAGGTCACTACAAAATCAAAGGAAAATATACTCAGGATGTCATTTGGCTCTTGACGGGAACCATGTTAGAAACATATTAACACTGTCCTCCAAAATTTAAGGTAGGATTTGTTTTTTGTGTCTACTTTGATAACATAGAAAAAAATAAATTTGAAGGAAATGAACAATATACAAACAATTTTTTTTATTGAATGTCATACAGTTGCTTACATAATTTTAACGCAAACATGATTTAAAGAAATAAAAAAGAGAAGAAATACCTTTTGGCAGAAAAGTATATTCTTGGAGAAAGCAGAGTATCAGAGTTTCACGAGGAAAAAATGTCTCGGAAACATTCCAAAAAGGAATTCTAATATGAACCTGCAGTGGATTAGTGGCATGGACTTTCAAAGCTACCAATTATGTTGGTAGACCCCGAAATGGGAAACGAAAATCAAAAACTGTGTAACGTTTATTCCAGTTCACATAACGACCTTGGAAGATGATTTAAAGTTACCAAGGTAGTCTTATACATACTCAATAGAATTCTGGTCTGGAGATTAATCTCGCCATCCCGTTCACTTCAAGCCATTATCTTCTGATATTTCTCAACCAACTCAACTCGCTGAGATCGCGTATTATCATCCATCCGAATTTATTTATTACTTACAGCAGTGACGTATGGGTGGACATAACAATTAAGGATCTCGTTCAGTTATTACATACGAGAGAATTCCTCATGAATATCTGCGGGTAAGTGCGAGATATTCCAGCGCCAACCCTGTTTCCCCCTATCTGCTTTTCGCAATGTTCCATAGGCTGTAGATCCCTCCAGATCAGCAGACAAGTGTAGACTGATCCGAGAAGAATACAGAAGCCCATTGCTGATTGACCTAGGAAACATGTTCCCTTGCCCAAGATTAAGATTTCTGTCATTCTTTTGATTCTGTCATTCTCACCAATCGCCTTGAAAAGACATTTTGAAGGCGTCTTCTCTCCTCAGATTCTTGTTCCTGATGTCATCTGCCACAACTACTCTTTCACCATGAAATAGCTAAGAAAAGCACTTCATGATGCAGTTCAGATCGATCCTGATCATGCCTTCCAGATTCTGATTTCAATTGATTGTTGGATCCCACTGAAGGCGTCTAGTAGCCCTAGCTTGTGACAGCCCCATTTTCATTCACCTCACCTTAACGAATCGGGGCATCTCATAAACACTGCTGGATATTGTCACCGGAATTATCAACTACTGAGAATCAAAAAAATGTACACTCAAAGTTAAGAATATTTAATTCTTACAAACTTCCTTTTACTCCTATATAAGTATCCATTTCTTTAAAATAAAAATAGTGTAATAACTATTTTTTCCTCAAATGTTCTTATAAAGATCATTATTAGTACTTACAAAAACAACGAGTTTTATTGCTATAGCAGCTGTACCATAACTTTTGAGGGGAACAGATTCAAAGTTAAATCAATTGATGCAGAACGATGCAATCAAGCTAAAGAATAATTGATTTTTAGAAACAGAATTAAGAGTATGTTACGGTTTTTTAAATAAGTTCTTATTGTAGTACGGGCACAAAGGAAAAAAAAGAAATAGTAAAGGAAAATCTTGAAAAAGGAAAAAGATATTCTGGGACGCGCATTTACCAAAGCAGTCAACTGATGGATCATTGGATATCTTGGGATTCCTCAAAAGGGGAGAAATGTTCTTGAAAAGTATGGATACATGCTTTTCTAATCTATTTAACTGTACCTTACTAAAATACTTTCACGCACATCCACCATGTAAGGACAAATTCAATAGAGTAGCTGAAGGGTGATGGTCCCGAACTCGGGGCCAGTGAGTATTGGTTCCAAATGACACCAAGCGTTACTTGACAATGCGATAGAAAGAGAAAATCAAATTCTTATCCACTTTTTATCAGTTTCACAAAAGAGCGAAAATAACACAAGTGGAATACAGCAGCAATTATTTGGGAGAAATTGAGTAGATTATCTTGATTGCGCATTGATTAAAACACTTTAATAATATACATTGAATTACTTACTATTTTCTTTTTTATTTTCTTATTGAAGAAACTAATCCCATTGAAAGAAAAACATACTTTTAATAACATTAATACAATTGCAATGACATTATACAATTAATAGCATTATACAATTGGAGTATACTATTATATACATTATAAATATTGTATAGTAATTATGATACATAATTTAAACTGCATAATTTTTTAAATAATTGGCTCGTACAATAGAAAATTTTACAACACAAAAAAATATGTGTATGGAGTGTCACGAACCCTCTTCCAAAAAAAGTTGTTTTAAAATTCCTATAGTTTTAATTAGTATTCAATAATATCTTGTATCCGGTAAAACTGTTGTTTCCGAGATGGTATCAAATATTGATGCATCCTGATTTCTTATATTAGTTATTATAATCTTTTTAAAAAATCCTTCTTCAAAACTGAACGAAATGTACCAAAAGTAGAAACAAAGTAATATTTAAAGAAATTAAGCAAATAATAACTATTTCCATTTAATTTATTTAATAAAGCTTTACTATTTGAATATTTGCCAACAGATTTTTCTTTAAGAAAAATATTTTTTTCTGTTTCCAATGAGACGGTAAGAAAAGTAGTTACCAGGGGGTCTAAGGAAATGATAAACAATATCACTACAGATACATTTCACTACAGATTTCTGAGAGTTGAAGTTTACTCCTTTGACTCTAGCAATTCATTCATTGAACCAAAGGAAACAATGCACACGAGTGGGTTTCCCTCCACTTCCCCTTAATTAATAATCCAATCATTGAAAAGATGACACAGTTCTCAAAGGGACCCATAGCAAAGGGTAGCACTTTGCAAATATCTTTGTTATCCAATACCTGTTTTTTGAAAGCCAAACGTAAATCATTTCTTTTGACTCCCAAGGAATTTTTCAAATTTATAATTATATTCTCTATATATAGAACGCAACTTGCGTCCAATCGAATCCAAGAACAGTTGTTGAATGCAAAGCTTTCACTTCTCCTTTCAAAGGGTGGCATGCTAGTGGTCATTGCGAGTCCTGGCCAGTCAAGGGATGTTCAATGTAGACAGGCTGTGCTCAGATGTTGTTCCAAATGACGTCACCAATAGGCAGCTTCAAAGAGCGACGTTCATCAAAGAATCAATCTAAAGAAGACGAACGATTGATCGAATTCAATTCATTCATTAAGATTAGTTTCTCCTTTGGCTAGTATATAGAAGCATCTACTATTCATTTGGAACCGAAACGAGTTTTCACTTAACATGCTCAATTCTTTTTGGAGTCTTTTCTACTCAGAAGCTACTCTACGGTCGATTTCATGTTCCCCTTGACTCCATCACAGTCTTCAGTTCACTCAAACCCTGACCCCCTTCAAATTTGAAAAATATTGAGTGTTAGAAACAGATATATGAATTCCAGTGCTGACCATTTTCAGAAAAATTGCGGAACTTTCTGTTCGAAAATGTGTTTCCAATTCAGTTCAGCCTCTTGTAGATTTGGCGCGAACAATTTGAAACTAAAATAGGCCCATTTTTCTAGAAGGATGTACTCATGTAGAATGAAAGGAAATTTATTCTTGAAACAAGATATTTTATTCTTAAAGAGCATTCGATTTGAAAAATACATTGTTTCAAAAATATTTTTCTTCAGTTTTTGAAAGGCAGTCTGAATAATCAAATGGAATATAATTTCTTTCAGGAATAGTGCATTCTCCCCAAGGAATCTAAATATCACCAGAGGTATATTAAATGAAATCTCGGATGGAAACTCTTTCCTACACAGGAGGCTATCGTCTGCCTCACCAGAGGCTTTGGATAGAATCCAGATCTAAAATAAAATGAATAAATTTCAATAAAGTTTTATTTAAAGCCTGATATATACTATTGACCTCGATCAAAATTGATAATCTGTCTGTAAAAATCGATCACGTTTTTTTTTTCTTTTGAAGGTATTGTTCTAAGAATTTAAAAATTTAGTGAGGCAAAGGCGTTGAAGGAATCATTTGATCATAGAGTGTGTAAACCAGATTCTGCTTAGAATAATAATTATAGGTGATATTTATAAATATATATAATATTTTACATACAGTTTAAAATGGTTATAACAAATAGATAATGTTTTGTCATTCTAGACTTGAAATTTATGAATGATTGTTTTATCTCATTGAAACTTAATTTTTTTTTTCTAAAAAAATACCATACACACAAATATACATATAGACAAAGAAGATAAAATAGATAGCTATATCGATAGAAAGTCCCTCAAGGGCTCTAAACGTTTATGCATTTTTAGAACCGAATGATTTTTATAGATGTACATTATATGTGTTATTTAAGAAAATATATTTATATACTTCAAAAATTAAAAAAACAATATTTTCCATTCCTATTTTAACACGTGGGTGTATAAATCACATAAAATTTGTTTTTGCTTTAATTATCGAATATTTAGACAAAGTGATTTTCACATACTTCAAAAAGATGCATTTTCAACATGATTATATGCAGTTTGGAATCGAGAGAGAGAAATTATTTCAAAAAATAATTTGATAAGATAATAAAATAATAAAGAACATTCTTTCTAAAATACCTTAAAATATGAACCAAATGTTCATTTTGTTAATTTTTTTTAAAGTCAACTACCCACTTTTGGGCTCTATAATATTCCTTTTGCAATCTTTTATGGGTAAAAAGATTGTTTTAGTATCTGTCCTTGCAATTTTTTTTTTAAAAAAAGGAATTTCTAGGAATGAATAATGTGATGAAATGTTTTAGAACGGTCACCCCAATTGATCGCATACGAGACAGCGGAGAGTATTGAGTTGTTATTCAATTAATGAAAGAGTTGGGTTTTTTTTAAGTAATTTTCGCGGAATTTCTCCGGAGAGTAAAGTTTTCTAACATTTTCTTCTACTTGGAATCGCGTTTGGAAGTCTAAAGCGTTGTGTTTGCGATAAAAAAGACAAAGTACCATGACTTTTGATTATTTTTATTGATAAATCACATAATGAACCTCTAATGCAATATACATCGAATCCATTTCAGTCTTTTCACTACAGTGCATTCGACATTTAGAAGGATTTCAACCCAGAATGAAAATAGTTTGCATCCGAAACGCAACTGTAAAGTACGGAATGATTTCATTTGGAAGCCACATTAAGCAACTGGCATAACATTCACTATATCAGGGCCTATGGAACCAATTTTTAGAACCCATTGGAATGCGACAAGACATGAAAGACAAAAATAATCGCGAGAGATGAATTCGCTAAGCAACCTCAAGAAACTCCCTTTCCTTCCATTGAGTAACGTTTTCGCGTCATGTTAAATAACGGAACCCGAATTTGAAACATTCAAAAATTCTATTGTAGTTTGGTTTCGCTATCCTGTAGCATATTTGATTCGAGTAGCGTGGAGTACAGTAATATATTTTATTCGAGTTGATCGACTAGTTCTGGTATAAAATACGTTGATTTGATTTCATTGATTTATTTTTTGTACAGCGTAATGATAAATGAACTATATCAACTGACGTATTAAAATGAAAAATTATTTATTTATGGAATATTTTGAAATTTTAAGGACATTCTATTTTAAAAAGATGTATAAATTACAAGTTTGCCAATTTTTATAAAATTTTCTTTCTGAAAATGTGTTCTACATATTTGAAAAAGCCTTGGTATTTTTGCCTTGGAAAAGGGGTGGAAGGAACTTGGATTGGATGTGAATGCTCTCCAAGTTACGTATATATTTCTCAGTTGACTTCGAAATATATACAGAAAAAGGATTCTGCATAATTCTGTACTGCATTAGAAGTGCGTTATGAACTGGATTGCACCCTTACTTCAGCAACATCTATTCCAAATAGAAGAGCCACTAAAATTTCCCGAAATTTATTATAGCAGGATAAGATAAGCGCATCTATAAAATAAGAATGGGATTAAAATAGGAATTGTATTCGATCATTAATATTAAATTCCCGTGTCGAAAATTTCTCAATTGGAACGAATTCTACCTGCTAAGAGCCATGACAATCGAGGAAATTATTTTTAAAAATTAACCTTTAAATTTTTTAAAATCCTAACTGTCTGAGAAAATGTAACTGACACAGCCACCATTAAATACATACAAAGAAAGAAAATCTTTTCTTGAGGGCTGCTTTCGGAAGCAAATCTTTCCAACTCTTGACTGTTTGCAGGGAATTCAAAAACATGTTGGCGAAGATTTCAATTGAAAGATCTTCAAGTCAAATGAAAATTGCATTCTAAGGGGAAAAAATATTTGTTATCAATGCAGTCAAAATTTCTTTTGATGTGCTCATCTTTTCCGATCATTCCAATTTTAGATAAAAATATTATTATGAATTTTTTCCTTTCTTTTGAGCTAGGAAAATTCCCGAAAATAATCAGTAGTATCATTTTCAAGATTCATTTGAAATGAATTGGGTATAACATTTATGAAATCATACAGTACAACTGCTTATGACACTTATATAAAAACTGTTGAAATATATTTTTTTCATAAACTAGTTATAGAGTTTTTAAGAAAATCTATACTAGTAATACAAAGCAAAGAAAACAATAATAAATAAATGAAAAGTGAGCATTTTTCTATCATAAAATTCAAGTTACACCGAAACTTTTGAATGGAAAGTATTTTTATAATGCTTGATTTGACAAAATGTTAATAAAGGCTTATAGAAATATATTGCTATGCAAAATGACATAGAGGAAGAATTATGAAAAAGTAGAAATGAGCTTCAGCTCATTTAATATTCTTTTTATGTTACTTCGCATAAGAACTCTATAAAATCGTGAATTAAATCTATTGATGGAAAAATTCTTTTTGTAATAATAATGGCGAAAAAATTTATTTTGCTATAAGAATTCTTCAGAGATTTATTTTTATTAAACTCACAATATTTTTTTATAATTTTCAAAGTATTTTAAGTTGTTTCCTCAAATCAATTTAGCTTCTATCCATTATTGAATTATGCTTTCAAATAAGAATTCAATTCTAGTTTGGATTCTCTTCAATTGAATATTTTGCCCAAAAGGAGGAATGGTTTTTGTATTGGTTTCAAAACAATCCCGAGAAAAAGTTTTCATTTCTCTTTCAACTGCATGTTCAATTCCTTTCCTTTCCTCCACTCGGTCCAGGTGCTTTCTCAGTTGGATTCCAACCTCTCCGATCAGCACCTGTCTTGACTCAACAGGAAAATAGACTCGACTCCATATGTCAACAAAATCCGATTGCAAAGACTTTTTTTTCTCACATTTTAGCTGTTTTCAAACAACATTCTACACAAAAAACTCAACAGATTTTAGTCATCTTTTGAAATACAATCCATTTCCAAATAAACTACTCAAGTTAATTCTATTGTTTGATGTCGTTATTGAATTGACAGGTTGAAACTGGCCAAACATTATTCTATTTATAAATCTTTCAGCTAATTCTTTTTTATTCTTAGTATACACTAACCTTTCATCTCCAGCCTAGAAGTATTACATAACAATTTGTACATATTTTCGTGTGGAAAAGAAAAATTATTTTAAGCTCTGATCTGTTCTTTTTGGATCATTCCAAGTCAAGTCAAAATTCATCTTAGATCTTGATAGGATGCATCCAAATTCCTCTGCATCAAGATCCTCGAATGAAACGGAATCAAAGAATTCTTTTGATGCATTATTCTTTCGAAATACAGCATTTTTATAAGATTTGAGATAGGACCCCTTTCATTGACATTTTTTTTTCTACTAGGATTTCAAAAATATAAATTCAATAAAAAATTTCGTAATGATATAGTTGGACAGCTCCGAGTGGCTTTGAAACTGCTATTCAAGAGCGAGAACAAATTTCTACTAACGAAAATTAATACGTTTAAAGGCATACAAAAAGGTGTGTATAGAAGAGTTTCATATTAAAATACATATACCCCAGAAGAGAAAAATAATAAATTATATCCCTTGCTTGGAAACGTGGCTGTTAAGCATTTCACGTAACTCAATCGAAACATTTATAAAGAATTTCTGAAACATAGTCCAAAGAGTTTATAAAATATTAATCGAAAATAGCTGTCAATACTACTCTCAAGGACAAAGCTTGTTTTTCGATTCTTCCGCTCAATCGACCTTCTTCTATATTCAAGACACATTTCATCTTTGTCGATTTCATTCATGCGTCAATTTGGAATCCTCCAAAGGCTACTCGGTTTTGAATGGCTTTAAAAAATGCCATTCTTTGGATCTTGAGCAAGACAGTAAGTTTAGAATCGAAATTTTTTAATAAAATTTAATCCTCCTCGTGGTTTGATTCACAGTTTTGAATCTTTCCGATCTACTTCAATGAAAAATACATTTGTGAGTTTTCAATATATAACTATCTCATCTCAAACTTCTTTGTTACCATTATTCAAGTTTTTTCAACCGAGTAAAATAGTTTGTGCAAAATTTGGCAGCAAATATACTGAATTTGAACAAGTTTTTTTTTTCGCCTGTGAATTTTTAAGCTATTTTTTTTTAACTGAGGAAAGTTTCTCTTCCAATCTATTTGGTTATCATACCCTGTAGTCCTTCCAAACTTGAGATATTTATGTATCATTGCAAACTGAACGCATAAATAGGCTCTTTCAATTGAATTCCACTTAAGGCGATGTAAAGGAATGAATTGCAGATAGGCTAGGAGACTAAACATGTGATTTGTACTTTGAAGACAGCAAATACATACATTGACATGTTCCGATGCACATACAAAAGCGACTTTTAAGGAAAACACCAGTCACGTAACAGCTAATAAAACAATTTCCAAATGAAATTCACGGGTATTGTTCTGGAATGGGTTTTATTTCTTTCCCCATCGCTGGAAAAGGCCTGCTCTTTGGCAACGACAATTGGTGCCCCACAGGTTGCATCTGCATGCTGAACTGAAGCAGCAATCATTGGGGCGATGGTCACAGCTACTGCCCCGTCGAACACAACTCCGTCTGAAAACAACCAGAAAGAAAATTTATTAATAGACAGATATTTGATTGAAATCCTCTACTTACTTTTAGAAGCATACTCAACAGGAAAAAAAGCTTTATTCCGAGAACAATAGATCCTAGAGATATAGAAAACGACTTGCCAAGACATAGTAGTCCGGATTCAGTTTCTAAAATTAAATTCAGATGTATATGAAATTGCTGAGGGCAGTTCTATCAAAAGAACCGCACTCTTTTAAAGATATTTCTTTATCCTCGTTGTTTAAATACACTCATGGATGAAAAAATTAGAACACCGAGAAATAATTGTGGGATCGTAACGAAACTAGACATGAAGGTACATGTCGGGAAGATATACAAATGATTAGAAATTCAGCTAGATTGGGCATTACGTATAGCCAGTAGAGGGCATTTAACGTCGTTCTCCGTGGAGTATAAAACAGGTAACCAAAGCTTGTTTGAGTGTGATGAATCGATTACACAGGAACAGCTGAGGTAGACGTGCCATTACACCGTTTTTGAAGACAATATGAGCAGCTGTCACAGTTTGAGAGGGGGAGAATCATCAGCATGATGGAAGCTGAGTGGGCAGCTACGTTAGTAGCTCGTCAATTAGGCCGCTCTGATTGTGTTGTGAGGAGGTGTTGGGAGCAGTGGATCCGAGAGATGTCCTTTACACGAAGACCAGGCTCAGGACGCCCTCGACAGACCAGTCGTCGAGAAGACCGCCACATCGTAAGAAATGCACGCGTATAGCCAACTCTTTCTTCAGCCGTCATCCAGGCATAGGTAGGTAGTTCCTTCATTAGGGGACCCTGTGTCTTCTCGGATCATACGAAGGCACCTGGCTGAAGGACATTTGGGATCGTGGCACCCATTACGCGTGATGCCCTTGACGCCCACCCATCGACGCCTCCGTTTGGAGAGGTGCCGAGCACGAGGAAACTGGACCTCAACGGAATGGAACCAGGTTTTCTTTAGCCACAAATCCAGATTCAATCTCAGCAGTGATGACAATAGTGTTTGTGTGTGGAGACACCATGGTGAACGCCTCAATCCTGCCTTTGCTTTACAGCGCCACTCAGCTTCCACAGCTGGTGTGATGGTATGGGGTGTCATTGCCTTCAATACACGGTCACCCCTAGTATATATCCGGGGCATCATGACAGCATAGCGGTATGTATATGACATCCTGCAACCACATGTGTTCCCACTCTTGCAACGATTCCCATGAGCCATTTTTCAACAAGACAATGCTCGACCTCCAAAGGCAGGGATGCCCCAAGACAGTCTCCGCACTGTTACTACCCTTCCTTGGCCTACCCGATCCCCTAATTTGTCTCCAATCAGGCATATCTGGGATAATTTGGGACGGCAAGTTGGTTATCTTACGAGTTTTAATGAACTAGAGCAAGGTTACAGCAAATATGGAGCGAAATGTATCAAGACATCCTGCAATCCCATGTGTTGCCACTCATGAAACGGCTCTCAGGATTCATTTTTCAACAAGACAATGATCGACTACACACGGCAAGTGTTTCACAAGACTGTCTCTGCACTGTTGCTACCCTCCCTTGGCCTGCCTGATCCCCAGATTTATCTCCAATTGAGCCTATCTAGGATCATTTGGGACGGTGAGTTGGGCATCATATGAATTTGAACGAACTAGAGGCAGGGTAGCAGCAAATATGGAACAAAATGTCTCAAGACATCCTACAAATTTTGTATGCCTCAATGCCTTATCGTATTGCACCGTGCGTTCTTTTCCATTTTTCTCTGAAATAAATGAGCCTTTTTTTCTTTGTTTTTCTAATCATTTACTTATATCAAAGTAGTCATTACATATGTAAAATTTAGTTTCATTTTGACGACTCCTTCTTGGTTCGCTAAGTGTTTTTGTCCATTAGTGTGTTTTTCGTATAAATAACCTTAGTATAATTAATTTAAATATTCCTTATTATAGCGTAAAACTTTTTCACATATTTTCATTTATGGAAGTTGAAATCCATTAAGTCAACTAATACTAACAACATATCTATTTTTAAATGTATACAGGGTGTCTCTGAATGCCGTGTACATACTTGGAGGGGAGGGGAGGAGCCATAATTTCATAGGAAAGCATGGGCGGGAAGCGATATTTCAGTGCATGTGGTTTCCTCATTTCAGACATGGAGAGTGTGTGATGAACATGAATGGTTATGTGAATGCACTTCATCTACGGCCTAGCCAACGGAAATGGATGTGTTGCTGTTCGGTTGTATGGGCAACGAAGCGGCAACCGAATCATCAAACGTTGGCTTGGATGCATCAAAACCTGGCAGAATAGGGATCTTCCAGAGCCACGATTGGGGACATGCCTATCAATTCTGAAATGATCCTGGTGGCACGAATATCCAATGCTGATGCTACGATCCGTGAAGCGCCCGATATTTTTCGAATTTGTCCTCTAATCCATGTCGCGTTGGTGCCCCGTGCGTGCATACATTCCTACTATTTCTACTATACACTATTTCAAATACCTCCTGTAATGCTTTCATTTATAATTTTTTTTTGTTTTTGCTTGTAATAAAGCTACATTCTGTGTTGTGGCCTTACTATCTTCGTGTCGTTTCCGCCCCTGCTTTCCTAAGGAATTATGGCTCCTCAGGATGTTCTTCCTCCAAGTTTGGCATTCGGGGACGCCCTGCATGTTTTCTAGGAATTTTCCTACAAATTTGTTCTTCAACTTATTTGTAAACGGTACCACAGTTGAAATATATATGAATTTCTGTTTTGAATTATTAAAAATTAAGAATTCTGACTTTTGTGTGTTATGTACTCCATTTATCCGCAGGAAAAGTACTAGATTATGAAAAGGAACATATTCTACAAATATGTCGACTTCACTAGAATCCTAAGAAGTAATCCGACTTCTATAGGATTCTAACTTTTCTTTGAAAATTTCGACCCATGGAAGTCCGAACAATGCATGAAATAAGCTTCTTTTGTAAATATTTGTATTAAAATGTTTATAAACATTTTTTTATGTACCAATATAAGTTTTCTTATATGTAGCCTAAACAAACTGTAGAAAACAAGTAGAGGTATTAAGTTAAGAAATAAGTGTTAAAAAATAGCAATATGAAAGTTCTAATTTTATTGTGTAATGAAAAATAATTCAGAACTTTTTAAAATTTTTTTGACTTTGGAATTTTATTCACCAAAAGTTATTATTCGGTCTTGTTACCATAAATCAATCCTTTTTACACCTTGCAAAATTACCTCATTATTTATTTATTGATTTATTTAAAGAAAACATCTCACTACTCGAAAATTTATTTAGATAACTGATACTTGAGTCAATAAAACAGCATTGCAATTAGTTCTCTTCTCACATCTTTGATCAGTCGTCAATAATATGATTTTTTTAAATCATTTAAAATTCCCGTTCAATCATTATTTTAACAGAATTCGGTTCCCTCACTTAACGGAAAACGTTTCGTTTTTTTTGTCAAAATTAGTATAATAGTTTCCTTTCAGTATCTTATTTTTCTACATTAGATGACTTGAAGTAAAAGAATTTTTCAAAAATGAATTGTGTTCACAAGCAAGAATGTTGCATTTTCATCACTGGAAAAAAAGGTCTATTTTAACAGTTGGACTGGTATTCCGATCCAATTTTGTTCCTTATTTTGTTTCTATTGTGCATAGAAACTCATGTGAAAATATTTGAATGATCACTGATTAAGGAAACTGCCACATCACGGGACAGGATTTTTGAAAATAATTTAACTTGGAGGAACAAATTGAATGTTTTGTTAGAAAAAGAGAAAAACTATTGGATCGCCTCCAAACTTTCCTACCTAGAAAACGCGAACAGAAGACACAGTTCAACTCATGACGATCTTTTAGTGAGGGTATTAAAAATGATAAATACAGGATGGGACTTACTTCTCGTACACAAACTTTTCATCTAGTTTATCTCCAGACTCTCCAATACCATAGTCACCTGTAAAAAAACGCACAATTTTCAATATGTTGACACAGTGAATGTTTCTTCTCTACAGCAACTCGAGGGTTGTTAGTGAGGAATTCTTAACACCTGACTCTACATTACACCAAAGGGACAGATTTAGCGTGCACAGAGTGGCATCAGGATTCGAACCAGCAACTCGCCGGCCACTAGGGTTCCACGAAATTTTAGAGGTATAAAAAAATATTGGGTTTCCATTCTAAATTGAAATGAAATTCTTCTAAAATGTCTTCCAAATTCCAATGGAATGGGTCAGGAAAATGTAACTGTGTCTCGCCCTTTCACTCTCCTTAGATGTAAACCTATCCCTTGATGGGGTGAAACTCTGGTCTTGAGCCGGCACTTCACTTGACGACTCGATTGGCATTGAATTGGAATCGAAATCAAACAATTTCCTCATTGCCGTGACTATGTTGGTGGAGTCTAAATTTGGAGGTGAAACTCATTGTAACATCGGTATGGGGTTCGTAAATAAGTTGTTTGTGTTTTCGATCCATTTGATAAAAGCTATTACTGCTGTGTCACCGTTTTAAGACTGTTGCCCTCTGCTTTTCCCAACAGTTGTTTATGGCCGTGTTAAAATAAGGGCTGATATTGTCCCAGTATGTTAGGAGCAACTAGTCTCGACATATTTTTCAGATTCTGATCTATTAAGATAGATTCCAGTATGGACCCATTGGATCCTGACAACTACTCATCTTGGAGTACTGATGGGGAAGTATTATTAATGGAAAGAAATTGTTGCGTCACTGGAAACGAAATAAAACCGGAAGATGACAAGATACCTAAAGAGCAGTGACTTCGGATTCGAGATTGTTTTGATTTAGGGTTTTGTTTGAAATTTATTTTGTATAGTTTATTCTTCTATTTTTGGATAAAACAGTTTAACTTTATTATTTGCACAAGTTTATGTATTTATAAGAAATAGAGTGTTGGAGTATAAAGGAAAAAATGCATGATTTCCCTTACACAGAAAACAAAATGGAAAGAGAAAATGATTAAATATTGAAGAAATAAATGGCATAAAAATAAGGGCAAGATTATCTTTTATTGGCCTAACTAGTAGTTACAGTGGGGGCCAAAATTGTGGACACTTTTTGAAATTGTTATGTTTTTTTTAGTTTGCATGCTTAAAAAAAATTTACGTTGCATAAAATGCTAAGTATTTCATATCAATTTAAAGAGAATTTAACAATAAATTCAAAACAAAAAAGATAATTGAAATATTTGAAACACAAAAACGTTATGCGTCAATAACACTCGATATACATTAAATTCTACTTAAAGCAGTGAGTTTTCAGAGCTTAGTGAGGGTGCCTTTATTATTTATTATGGCTTCACATCGATGTTTCATTGAGAGGAAAATAGTTTAAAGCTCTTCTTTCGTTATTACATGATGCCAGAAAATAATTAGATCCTCATTGAGCTCCTTTTTTTCATGGGTACATCATTCGGGCAAGAGTTTTTAAACGGTGTCACAAGTTTTAGATCGGATTGATGTCAGAACTGTTTTCTGGCCAGGATAACAATGATATTTATTCAAAAAGCAATGATATCAAATAAAAAAGTAGATTGGACACGTGTATGATGGGAAAGTGGCATTTCCTTTGTTAGGGTAGTTCAGCGACTGCATCTGAAGACTGAAAGTTTTGTTTAAGATGCCAGGAGACAAATTTAATTTAAAAAAAAAGCAGGAAAACCTCAAAAAAGGTGCACTACATCTGTTGATGACATAAGACTAAAAATACTATGTTTCAGAGGTAAAAGAAAGAAAAGTAGAATTCCACGAAAAAAGGCGAATCTCAATTTGCAACAATTCTAAAAGGGACTACAGAGGGCAATATGGAACACATTAATTGGACAAATGATTATTGGTCACAAGCAGTAGCACACACAGGAATTTTTCAAGAGTGGGGGGTCCGGGGTCGAAAGTTCACCATTCTTGTATCATGCTCCTTTTGATTTTGTCAATTTTCGGGAATAAAACACAGTAAAAAACTAATTATTGAATAAATAATTAGCATTAATTAATAAAATGAATCATTAATAACAAATGCTTTATTAAATTTTACGTACTATATACTTTGAATTATAAACAATCGGAAAAAAAAATCAAGGGCTTTGGGGGGGGTCCAGACCCCCAGGAGCTCCCCTTGTGTGCGCCACTGATCACAAGTTATATAGAGGGACGAAAATAAAATATCGTTATTGGGTATTGATAGCCTAAAATATGTAAGACGTAGAATAGCAAAAATGCTACATCCTGACTACTTCCAGGCAACTTTAAAGTACCCGAATAGTTTTATCATCTAGTCATGCATATCAGCAGCTGGTATCGGTCGCCTTCATATCATTGATGGGACACTGGATGTCATAAAATACATTGACACCATTCTAGAACCCAAACTTCTTCCATCAGGGTTCTATTTACCAACAATGTTTCATTCATTTTTCAGCAAGATTCTACTTTTTGCCACACAGTAAAGTAATTCAAAGACTAGTACCATTCTTAGCTCATTGAGTTGTTGTCCTGGCCTAGGAAACAGTCCCAACCTAGATCCTATCGAAAACTTGTGACACCGTTGGAAAACTCTTGCCTGAATGAGGTACCCATGAGAAAAAAAGGAACTCAGTGAGGATCTAATTATTTTCTGGCATCATGTAATAGCGAACGAAGAGCTTAAAACTACTTTCAGTTGAATAAAACATCGATGTCAAGCTGTAATAAAGAATAAAGGCAACCTCACTTAGCTCTAATAACTCAATGCAATCATCAGTATCTAATGTATATCTCGACACTTATTGCAGGATAACTTTTTTACATTGCAAAAATTTGATTTTTCTTTTTTGTATTGAATTTAATTTTAAAATTTCTTTAAAATGATATAAAATACTTAGCATTTTGTGCAACGTAGAATTCTCTATAAGCATACTAACTTAAAAAACATAACAATTTTAAAAGTGTCCACAATTTTGTATATATTACAAGAATTTGACATGAAATATACTATTGACGACATAAAGTTGGAATTAGAAAGTAACAACTATGCAATTTTGGAAATCCAATAGGATTCGAAAAGGTTAAAGCTCATCTATACTAGGAAAAACCAAAGCAATGCACAAATTGGAAATTCGGACACATTCAGAAATTTTGCCGAATCTTCTCATTACCCCCTCATCCGGCAACGAGTGTAAAGATATTGAAATGAAAAAATGTAGCTCACTTGTGAAGCCAACTTTAGAGTATATAAAAAATATCAAAAAGTTTAAATCTTAAAAATTAAAGTAGAACAACAAGAGAAATGAAGTAGTAGAAAAGTTTCAAAATGTAAAAAACCTCATCTCTGCCATAACATTTAATAATCAAACAGAGAAAATAGAAGTAAAACAGGTCAAGAAATTAAAACAGAAATTTGAAGAAAATAGTATCTTTGAAAAGAAATTAGAACAAATAGTACAGCGTTTTACGACAGAACTTAATACGGTGGTAGCACAAATAAATTCGAGTTTCACTTCCTTGATGAATGCAATGGAATCCACTTAAAAAAAAGCTGCATCCAATTGGACAATACCAAAAGATGACATCAAACCAATAACTAGGAAACTAAATAAAAATGCTGTACTTATCAGAACAGAGATGAAATGTATTGTAAAATTTAATGGAACAAAACAAAAAAATATAAATATAACTTCCTTTATTTTCATTAAAAAATCAATATTAATCTACTCCTTTTTTTTAGACATCTAACCCGATACGTTGTCTTGCTTCTTTATTTTCCCCTTAGATCATAAATCTAATCCAATGTGGAATTCACGCGGAGTCAAAAACAAGAGATCATTTATTCTTTTCGCGCCAAATTTTCAACAAGCAAGCATTTTAATAATTCAAAAAACATGGTTACATCCAAATGATATTTTCATTATTCCTAATAAGAATATTTTCCGAATTGATAGAGAAAACAGAAACGGAGGAGGATTATTGATAGCCTTAAGAAAAGATATTAGTGTGTGTGTCACATTTTTTTTTCTGAAATAAGTGAAAACCTAGAAATTTTAATATTCAGATAAATACAGCTCCTCTTACAATCTTTACCATTTACATTCCACCTGGAAACTTTAATGACGACAATTTATTGAAAATTGCATCTTATATTGATGATTACAGTTCGATCTTAGGCAGTAGCGCACACAAGGGTTGTGTCCTAGGGGTCTGGACATCCCCCATACCCCTTGAGTTTTTTTCGATTGATTATAATCCTTTGTATATGTTCCCTTCAAAGTATGAACTCCGGCATTCTATAAAATGCCTAAAACTAGGCATTCTAGGATTTTTATTTCGTGCATTGCCAAGGCATTCTATAGAATGCCAAATGAGAAACCGGCAAAGTATGAAATACAGCAATTAACTGAGTCGTTGGTGAGGGAGGAGAGCGAGAGGAATGACTTGTGTGTGTACGTGCGACCCTTTGATTGACAGGAGAGAAAGAATCTCATGATTTCACCCCTGAAGGTCACGCCTATATGTTGCAGGGAAACGATGAAATTAGGGCTTTCCTCAAATTCCTGAAGGAGATGATCAATTCACGCAAGATGTTCAAATAAATTCTCTTTTGTCTTTTCCCCGTTGTAAGTGAATTAGTTAAGAGGTCTCAGGGGTGTTAAATTTTTCTAGAGGTCTGAAAATATAAACGAATTTCAAACGGGTATAATTCTTCTAAAATTAAATTAAATGATTCGAATCTTGTACACATTATTTATAATAGAATGGGGCTTCAGAAATGTATAAAATGTTTAAAATATAATAATTTAAAAGTCATATATATAAGCATATGAAAATTCTATATTAAATATTAAGTATTTTTTGCTTTGCACACGCTATTTTCTAAAATATTAGCCTCTGATGAATAAAACTTTATAGAACTATACAATACATCATACACTTTAAACCCTACCTAATTTTAGTATTATATATCTTTTGTATTTCAAAACATTTGCAAAATATTGCAATTTTTTAAATAATTTTAAAAAATGTATGTTTTTTAATTATTAAAATATGTAAGTTATTATTCTATTTATATAAAAGTAGCTACAAAGTAACAAGAATACATTTGTCTTTATAAATCAACTTATATAACTAGTAATTAAACCTACTCTTTTAGAAAATAGCATGCGCGACGTAAAACTTAATAAATATTTCTTATAGAAAAGTTTCTTATTTTCATATGCTTATAATTTTTGAAATTATGATTATATTTTAAACATTTTATACTTTTCTGAAGCCTCAATCCTTTATAAATAATGTGTAAAAGATTCGAATTATTTAATTTAAATTTAAAGGAATTATACCTGTTTGAAAAATGTTTATATTTTCAGACCGCTAGAAAAATTTAACACCCCTGAGACCTCTTAAATCCAAAATAGTTTTAGTGAAATGATGAAGTGAAAAAAGGCCACTTTTTTGGTGCTAGGGGACAGATATTTGGGGGATCGTAATAACTTTTGTTATGGTTAGTATCTGCTGGGACACATCCCCCCCCGGTGCATTTTGACACCCTCTACATCTTTTTGGTCAATATCTCGACACCCGAGCCTCACAGTCCATTCGATCCCTCTCTAACTGCTCTTCCAGTTTTTATAATTTCATGCCCATAGGGCTATTCCTTACACACACACACACACACATATATATATATATATATATATATAGTTTTTAATTGTTTTAAACTTTTAAAATTTATTTAAATCCACAATATCTTCGCTCCAGTTTGAGTCTAGGACTTGGGATTTGAACCCCAACTGTTCCACTCGTTGAGACCCATCCAGTTATATACTTGACTTCCATTGTGTAGGCATGGGGAGGGCTTAAGCACTAAAATATCATGTTGCCATGTTAATCCTATGGGATCTGAAAAAATTTCACCCCCTTAAGGAATTGAGCTTGGGACTTGATTTTTAGAGGTACGCCATATTTTCGTGTATGCGTGAGCCTTACGTGGAATTAGCCCCCTCCGGTTCTCCCCCACCCCTACAGGGTTTCCCCATTAATAACTCGAATCCTATGCTACCTTGGTCGACCGCACTGGTTGGATTCGATTGTTCTCCTTAGGAGCTCTTCAAATATGTAATTTTATTCCATTAGCCCTATCCCTTCCCCTTCCCCCCATTTCACGTTTTTAAACAATTTTAAAATTCCTTAAATTCCCCATAGCTCCGAGGATTTTGGACCTGTATGGTTCGGAAGTACAAGGACTCGACTTCCCAAGTGTCTCCCCCCCCCTGGACAGCATTTTGCCAATATTTTAAAATAACGTCTCTTCAATGTCATTTCCATGATGCTAGTGATTTTATTACACCCTGAACTGTTTCAGTGAAATGATGAAGTAAGCTAGTCATTGGCAAAATGCTGTCCAGGGGGGTGGGGAGACACCTGGGAGGTCGAGACCTTGTACTTCTGAACAATACAGGTCCAAAATCCTCGGAGCTATGAGGAATTTTAAAAATTTTAAAATTATTTAAAAACGTGAAGTGTGGGAAGAATTACATATTTGTGTGAAGAGCTCATAGGAAGAACAATCGAATCCAGCCAGTGTGGTAAACCACGGAAGCATAGGATTCGAGTTATAAATAGGGAAGCCCTGAAGGGGAGAGAGCACCGGAGGCGGCCAACTCCACGTAAGGCTCGTGCATACACGAAAATATGGCGTACCTCTAAAAATCAAGTCCTAAGCTCAATTCCTCAGGGGGGATTTTTTCAGTCTCCATAAGATTAACATGGAACATGATATTTTAGTGCTTAAGCCCTCCCCATGCCTACACAATGGGAGTCAAGTATATGACTGGATGGGTCTCGACGAGTGGAACAGTTGGTTCAAATCTCAAGTTCTAGACTCAAACATGAGCCAAGATATTGTAGATTTAAATAAATTTTAAAAGTTAAAAACAATTAAAAACTATATGTAAGGAATAGCCCTATGAGCATGAATTTTTTAATAGCACTCTTATTAACATTTGTATTTCTTAGGAATGCACTTCATTTATAAAATAGCTTTATTAGGACCTTTTTTCATACTTTGTCTAAATAGCATTTGGCATTCCATACAATGCCTAGGCAAAGTATGTAATAATTCTCCTATTTCATACTTTGCCTAAAAACGTCAGGCATTCTACATGAATGCCGGCATTTCATACTTTGCCGGTAACATATATATTACGTAAAATTTAATTATGCATTGGTTATTAATAATTAATTTTATTAATTAATGCTAATTATTTATTCAATAATTAATTTTGTATTGTTTTTGTTCCCGAAAATCGACAAAACCAAAAGAATATGTTGAGAGGCGTATTGGAGCATGATTCCAAAATGGTGGACTTCGACCCCCCTTGAAAAATTTGTGCGCTACTGATCTTAGGAGATTTCAGTGCTTCTCATGAAGTATGGAGCTCAAAAATTCCAATGCACTTGAATAAAAGATCGTTGATTGGATTCTTGAAAATGATCTAATGTTGCAAAACGATTAAAGTCCAACTTAACTCCATTCGTCAGGAATATTTACAGCAATAGATCTTACTTTTTCATCAATAAATTTAAATTATGAATGACCTTGGTTTACAAGTACCAATAATATTGGAAGTGACCACTTCCCTATTATCATTAAATACAAAAGATCAGCAATAAACATTTTTACACGATAAACGAATTTGAACAATTTTCTTTAGCAAAAGTTAAGTTCGAATGAAAATGTCTATATCGATATTATAGAAGAAATTTAAAAAGCCCAAATTTTATCTCAGTATTTAGAACCAAAACGGATCAGTTCAAGAGCTCAATGGGGGGACAGCAGCATGCGGGCATTTAAGAGCAAAAAATAGAGCAACTCCTTAAAAAAGCAAGAAACCATTTTAAAGAGGAAAATTGGATAAAATACAAAGAAATAAGAGCAAAACTTAAGTGAACAGTTAAAGTCAGTAATGAAGGGTATTGGCACAAGACATGCGAGAAAATCACTTACTTTAAATATCTTTATAAAATAATTCGGATGATCAAAAATAGAGCAAATTCTAACTATTCTTCATTTAATATCATTGAGAACAACGGAATCATATTAACTAACGAAAGATCTCAAGCAAACTGTTTTTTACAATATTACGCAAAACAAAATAGCGATAGTATTCAAAATACCTCTATTCCGGACAATAGTCAAGATATTAATAAACCGTTTTCGTTAAAAGAATTAGAAATAGTAATATAAAAAGAACAATGGCCCAGTAAATGATAAAATTTCTCTCCGAACAATCAATCCTCTCTCCACCAAAGGAATAAATTTATTTCTGAAATCTTTGTCAGTGGGTTTTTAAGTCATATTCCACTCACTCGGTTGTCTTACCTTTCTAAAAACCTCATCAAAAAAGGAAGTTGGGTCACACCGTCCAATATCACTTAACTCAGTAATTGCTAAATTATTAGAAAGAATGATCCAGCACAGAATGATACATTACAGTTTTTGGAATGAAAATTTTTATGTAAATTATCATAGGTTTTATCCTCATAGTAGCAGCATTAATACCCTACTTCAATTACAGCATGATATAATATTAGCTAGAGAACGCAGGGAATATTTTCTTTTGGTGGCATTAGATATTAAAGCAGCATATGAGACTCAGTGTGGCCAAGTGGTTTGGTTTCTAAATTTAAAAAAGTCAGATATTCTGGTAGATTGCTACGATGGATTCAAAACTTCTTACATCAGAGAACAATACAAATAAAATGGAGAAAGTACTTTCCGAAAATCTTCAAAAATAATTATGACGCACCACAGGGTCATAATTTGAGTCCTTTACGCTTTATGACTAATATGTCAGACTTATTTGAAATTCATGATAGCCATTGACTGATTTATGCAGATGACATATTTTTATATAATAATGGCACAAATTGGAATGAAAGAAAAGGTAAAATGCAAGATTCATTAAATAATATTTCAGCCTGGTGTAAAAAATGGAAATTGACCATCTCCCCAGAAAAAAGCAGTTTAATCAAATTTTCCAGAAAAAAAGCACTATATCTCCATTACTTAAAATATGTGGCAAACCTATTCCCGCAGAGAAGAATCTTAAGATCATGGGTATGATCTTTGAGCCCAATATCATTTGGAAAAATCATATTAATTAGTTACGACAGAAAAGATTTAAGTGCCACTAAGGACTTATCTTCTAAAATACACTGCTGGCCACCGTATATGCAACACCCTGAAGGAAGCATGCAAATAACGTGAAATTTACAACATGCATTACTGCAAGTGAGATATGCAAATGATTAGAATTTGAGCGCAGACAAACATCACGCGCGCCTGTGGCGCCACCTCAAAGCGCTGTTTAAGGCTTGGAGATTTCGACGATTTCAAGTTCGTCAACTGTGTTTTTCTTGTGGTCTTTCAAAAAACGCTCAGTTATGTCTCGTAGAAAACAGCGATTAGCTTTTGATCAAGTATCCGAGTTCGACAGAAGAAGGATAGTGGCCTACCGAGATTGTGGATTATCTTTAAGGGAAATCGGTAGTCGTGTTGAACGAAACCAAACAACTGTAATGCGGATATGTGACTGTTGGAGGTAGGAGGGTACGACGGACCGACATGGTCGATCACATTAACCTCAGTGCACCACTTCACGTGAGGACAGGCAAATTGTGCGCAAGGCAGTGATGGATCGCTCAGTCACATCACGAACCATAGCACAGCACATTGAGTCTGTAATGCATCATTCAGTGTCTGCTTCTACCATTCGACGCCGTTTACAGCAGAGTGGTCTGTCAACAAGACGTCCATTGCTTGGTCTACCCTTGACACAGAACCACAGACGTCTCCGCAGCCAATGGTTCGATGAAAGAGGGATGTGGGTGGCAGAATGGAACACAGTTGTCTTTACTGACGAGTCACGCATCTGTCTGCAACACCACGATGGTCGGATTCGAGTCTGGAGACACCGTGAAGAGAGGATTCTGAGTAGCTGCATTATACACAGCCACACTGGTCCTGCACTGGGTATTATGGCATGGGGCGCTATTGGATATCACTCTCGCACTCCTCCGATACGCATTGCTGGTATCTTAAACAGCCAGCGCTACATCTCCGAGGTGTTGGAGCCAGTTGTCATTCCTTACCTTCAGGGCTTGGCCACAGCCATTTTTCAACGGGATAATGCCCGTCCAAAAGTGGCACGCATTGTCCAAAGGTTCTTCGTCAATCACCAAATTGAATTGCTTCCCTGGCCGGCTCGCTGTCTTGATCTTTCGCAGATAGAAAACACGTGGTCCATGGTTGCTCAACGATTGACCCAGATTACACCCCCAGCTGCCACACCAGATCAACTTTACAACGTGTGGAAGCTGTTTAGTCTGCTGCACCCCAAGAATGCATCCAAAATCTCTTGGAATCAATGCCGAGGCGTGTGGCAGTGGTGATCTCCAAAAATGGCGGCTACCCTGGCTACTGATTCTGGCAGGAACCACACTTCACAGAAGTCTATAAATTTAACCATATGATTCTTGGTCAACATGTTATCTACAAAATAAATTTTCTTGTGCTATCTCTTTTCTTTCTTGGTGTCGCATTAACGGTGGTCAGTTGTCCAGGAACAAGAGTTGGCCATTTTTGAACTATTATAAATGCCACACACAGAAACTAGAACTGATATGAAATGCTGCCTTACGATTAGCTCTGGGTCTACCAAGAAACACTGCGGTAAATTTACACTGCTGTCCATAAATTAAGGATAATTCAGAATCACACAGAAATTGAACTCTAAAATTAAAATTTCACCTGTAGAATTATCATACACATCTTGAAGAACAATATGCAAATTACAGGAAACCACCAGATGGCGCGGATAGTACGTCACAATGACGAGAGTGTAAGAGAGGAGTATATAAGGAATAGTGGCAAAGAATTAAAATTGTTCACAAGCGCTTTAAAAGCCCTTCAGTGCAATAATCGCATAGTTATGGAACAAAGGAAGCATTTGGATGATTTTTTTACGTGGTAGAATTATTGGAAGACTGGAATGTGGACGTACCCAGCTGGAAGTATTCGATGAACTTGGAATCACCCAGAGTGACATCTTCAGGCTTTGGCAACGATTCCAGTATGATAGTAATGTAAGTAGATGTTACAGAACAGGTCACCCCTGAGTTACAACACCGATTGAAGACCGGTATTTGACAGTTACTGCCAAAAAAAAACAGACGGAACACATCATCAGACCTGTCTCGTCAGTTCTCTTCAGCTACCGGTACGACAGTTTCAAGGAAGACCGTGTACAGACGCTTAGGACACATCGGTCTATATGCTCGTAGGCCTGTCAGACGAGTTCCTCTTACCGCAACTCACTGTCGCCTGCGATTAACCTGGAGTAGAGAGCATGCATTGTGGACACCAAAACAGTGGTCTTGTGTGATGCTTTCCGAAGAGTGCAGGTTTTGTTTGCACTCTGATTCTCGCCGGACTTTAATATGGAGAGCGCCAGGCACCAAGAGAACACCATTGAACGAAACTGTTACGGTAGTGCTGGATGGTTCGTTTGGGGAGGAATTATTTTTGGTTACAGAACTGACCTGCATGTTCAGAGTGTAACGATCTATCGGGATGCCATCCTGGAACAACATGTACGTTTGTTTCGGGGCGCCATTGGTGCTGAAATTCTGTTTATGGATGACAAAGCCCGTCCTCGCCGTACAAACATTGTAGACGAATGCCTTCAATCGGAGGATATCACCCGTATGGATTGGCCAGCAAACTCACCGGATTTGAATCCAATAGAGCATGTGTGGGATATGCTTCGCCGACGAATTGCAGCCCGTCAACCCCATCCTACCTGTTTACCGGAACTTCGGAGGGCATTGCTTGATGCGTGGTGTAATATTCCCCAAGATCATACTGATAATTTGATACTCATCATGCCTAGGCGTTGTAAGGCCTGTATTGCATCGTCCAAGAGACATATTCCGCATTAACCATCATACTAACCATGTTATACTGTTTTTTGTAAATAGGTTCTTTATTGAAATTTGCTCCAGGGAGCAAAAATCGCAATTTTTATTAATTATATCAATCATATAGCATCTTTTTTGCTCTTTACATTTTGTTTAATAAATAGACTTTACAAATAAGACAAATTTGTTTTGCTTCTGTCTCTATCTTTGCCTGAACTTCATTTTCCTTAATTTATGGACATGAGTGTATTAGGAGAAGAATTTTTGAATATCAGTATTTATAATCAACATAGTTTCCATTGTGAAAATTTTTTAACTAAACAACTAGCATTAAGGAACTGGTCACCGAATGCAAGATTATTTGGGGATATTAATGAAATTTTCTTTAAATGTAGAAAAAAAGAATTTGGTCTTTTTCAAAAACTTTCCAAAATCTCTGTATTTCTAAAGTGGATATTCTTCGATGGATCCTTCCGCCACCGATCTATGAAATTGTAATGACTTTGCACAGCTCTGAGTTACAACTATTCATTTTTAACACGTAATCAGAAGTTATAATAGTACAAAGAATTAGAAATAGGATGGGTAGCTTTCATCACAGATTCCCCACCGAGTCGGGAGAGTTCTCAGGTCCAAATACGGATTCCGCAGACTTCGTGGTTTTCCTAGTTCGTTTCACGGAAGGCACCTCGCTAGGGTTCCCTCAAAAATCAGTCTCTTCGCGGGAGGGGCTTCACAACCGCTCTCTATAAAAAAACTCGTATCGCTGCGAGGGGCTTACACCAGCACCCTCCAAAACACAATCTTTTATCGCTGCCAGGTGCTTTAACACAGCACCCTCCAAAACGCCAAGTTTTTTCCTTCTTTACTCTCTCACTTCCCTTATATATCCACAGATGTTTTTCCCTTTTTCGCCCCTATGGGACTCGGTTCTTTTGAACTGTTGTCACTCAACCGCTCTCATCCGTTCCGACACATTCCAGCTCAAGCCCCATGGGCACCGATGTCTGGGTACACATTGTGTGTTTCCAGACGCGCTGCCGTCACCGAATCGGGAGCAACCAAAACGCATTGTTGATGCGTCTCTTGTGACGCCGAGGACCAAGTTCAGAAATTCCTTTCCAGGAAGTAATGAAAAGACTGGAATTTCCACAACTTTTGCGGCAAGAGAGAGGTGTTCGTAGTAATTGAGGGGAAGTGATCGGCTTCGTCACAAAATACATAAAATAAACATGTATACGCATGAACTGCCTTTTCAAAACAAAGATCTTCCAAATATCATAGTGCAAAATATGTTTACTGAGATTACATCGATAGGAATCTTGATTCCCAAGAAAAACGTTCGATAGAATTTCAGACTGAAAGAGATGATTTCAAGTTTCACAGCTGAAGCTCTAGATATATGGACTGCGTTACCAAATTGGATTGCAGAAGCTGAAAAGGATGTTCTCCTGACGGACAGTTTTAAAAAGTATCCAAAACATTGATAGAAAACCTTAAATTTAGGTTCCACTTTGTAAGAGCGTCTCCAAACAGTTCAACATTCATTTGAAAATCGGTACATAAGGGAACAAAGATCAATGGAAAAGTTTATACATTAGCCAAAGCCTCTCGAGAACCTTGGAGTATTATTCCTTGGATTTCAGTGGAGGATCTGCATATATATTTCAAAAACAACATAAAAGTAAAATTCAAGAGGCATGGACAGAGAGCAGGAGACATAAAAACTATAATTACATTTCCCATCTTGAAATTCGGAATCTCTCGACAGGCAGAAAATAATAGAAATTCACAATTTTTAATTAATATGATACGAAAAAAAACTATCATTGAATGATATTTATTTTCTTTTTAAACAAGTAGATTATCCAAAGTGTTCGGAATGTCAAGTGCCAGAAACAAGTAAACATTTCACTTTAACCTGCAGCAAATATAAAAGGCAACGAAAAATTTTGAAAATTTTTATCTCCAATCACGGAGAATGGTCTTATTCAACAATAGCGAATTTCAAAACACTACAGCACGTCTAAAAAGTAGAACAATTTTTAATACTAACCAATAGATTCTAAATATTCTATATTCATCCAATTTTGTCGGAGCATAAGGTGATGGCCAAGTCTCCAGATTTATAGAGGTTTCACTGTATTGAACTGAACCTAAAGAGCGGAAGGATTTCGAAGCGAAATAGAACAGAGTATTCAGTACGATATACTTGAATGTATCAAAGACCAATAGATACATAATTAACGACATAGAAAACCCAACTGAAGCCTGGAAACGTCTCGAAGAACACTTCAGACCCAATTTCCTTACACGAGTAATTAGACTTACTGATGAATTCTTCTTGTGTTGTATGAACGCAAAAGAAGAAATCGGGGTTTATGCTGCTCGAATCTGGAACAAACTCAACCAACTAAAGGATGCAGGGAGACCAATCAACGACTGGTATCAAGAATTTTATTTTCTTCAAATCTTGCCGCACGAATTCATTGGAATTCTCTAGAATATCTACAGATGAATGGATCCTCACTTTTGAGAAGATCCTAAAGGAACTTATTGCTGAAGAATCAAGATTAAATCTATCCACGAATAATCAACATGAAGCATGTACCACCGGACAAGAACATTAGAACAAGAAACTATGTGAAATGTACCAAGTCTCGTACATAGCTGAAGCAAACTTGAGTCAACACCATGGAAAGGATACTTGAATTTTCGATACAGCGGCTACCTTCCATTTTGCTGCCAGAAGAACTTTTGGAGAAACTTTCATTTTGTGAACAACGCAAATATGAAACAGTTGCTGTCAGAGGAGTGAGCCCCAAACTGCCTGGTTGATTTTTCAAAATGAAGGTCATTCTGAAATTGTAGACTTTAAAAATATTTTGTATTCTCCTAAATTACAGAGAAATCTCATATGTGCTTCTCCAATTGACAAAACTGGTTCACATTTTATATGTAATAAAGGGCAAATAAATGTATATGATAAAGATGGCCATTAAAATTGCTACACCAGGAAGAAGTGGAGATAAAACAAAATTATATTTATTAGACAAATATATTATACTGTAAATAACAAGTGATTAAATTTTAAAGAAATTTGGGTTCATAGATTTTGAGAAATCAGTACCCAGAACAACCATCTAAAGCAGCACTAACCCTTTCGCGGGCAGTAGCTAATAGGTCTAGCCACATAGCAAAAAAATTTTCTCGAAGCTGGTGGTGGATATTTAGTCTATCCACATGCGTTAATTGAAGCTAAAACGCATAAAAATCCATACAAATGGCAGCACGATACCTTTTTTTGTCATTTCATGTCCTCTGAGGGGTAGTTAGAAACAGTTTTTTTCGGTGTAAATCTATAAATTGTATTTTGATTACTATAAATAAAATTTCTGATCTGTGAAAAAATTTCGACAAGTCTTAAGGCTATCTTCGGCTAATGTTAAAAAAATAGGGGCCGAATTCGGAATATTATTTCAGATATAACAGGATTCAAATATTAATATTATATATATATATATATATATATATTCTGCCTACACTATCTTGTAGAGAAGTTCCTGCTCTCGTACATAGAGTGAAAACAGCCTTAAATATACTTTTCTCTCATCTGAATGAATTAAGTAAATGTGCAATGAAAACAAAGGTTTTATGTAGGTTTTTGAACAGCTTTTATAAGTGGATAGAGGCTCTATCCACTGAACACATAGAACAGAAAAATGACCTTGAAATATTCGCTCTTTCTCCACTTGAGAGAATCAAAACAGAAGGGGAAACCGATCCCTTTTAGGTGTCAAACACTAAACACTCTGGTCTTGAGCCACTTGACGACTCTATGGCATTGAATTTGAATAGAAATCAAACGACTTGGTCATTGCCGTGAATATGTTGGCGGAGTGGGGGTGAAACACTTTGTAAATTGGTAGGGTTTGTAAAAAAATTCTTTGTGGGGTCAATAAATTTTATATGAGCTATTACTGCTGTGTCAGCGTTTTATGACTGTTGCCCTCTGTTTTTCACAACATAATTAACAAAGTGTTTAAATCTTCAAAAGTTTTCCCCGTGCTCTAAGGAATCTTTTAAAGAAGGATTTACGCATGCAAAGAGAAAGAAAAAAAATACTTCGTTCATTTCAACAAGTAAATGTTTGTTAACGATCCCAATCCTTCTCAGATTCGGAAAAGGGAGATTATAAATGATTCCTATTCAAAAGAATCTTGCTCTCGCACTTCTTGAGTGGTCACGATAACCTAGTGGTCAAGGTATCAGATTGTGGCTGGCATGTCATGAGTTCGATCTCAGTACCACTAAAGACCCGCCGTGTAGGGTAGCGATGCACGTTGAGAGCTCAAACGTAATCCCGTTGGTGTGGTGTGGTAGTTAGGAGAGAGGGTGCTGACTCAGGTGTCGTCCTCGTCACTTGACCATGGCTCAAAAACATGACGAGGTCCATCGTCCAAAGCCCTCGTGTAGCTGAACACAGTGTGACGTTAACTTTCACTCACTCGCACTTGTTGAAAAAATCATTTTACTAAGTCATTTTTGTGAAACGAGTCGTTGTTATGCGGTAAACAATTTAGAATGACTGCATTTTGTACATGAAATGTTTCACTCCACCAACAGGAAAAAATGGTGTGTGCAATGGGCTAAGAGTTTTAAATCTCTGCCACATGAATTCTGCTACAAGATGGATTCGTACAGATTCCCCATGTCCAAACGCGTTCTTTTTATGTATCCTTTTCTTGAGCATTTGAAATGGGATTGCAGCAACATCTTTTTCAAAAGGGAATTTCTACTCATGTGTCAAGGAGTTTGAAAACACGGGCGAGGCTGATGTAGGGCGATGCAAAGGAAAAAGTTAGTCCAAAAAAGGGAAAATTCACTCACCCCCCTCGACGTAAGACGAGGCTTGAGCAACTCCCACGAGCAACAACAGAGTCAAAAAGACGGGCATCCACTCCATGGTCCACTGCAATGAGAGAAATAAAGAAAACACGTTGGCTCAATAAAATTCAATTACTTTGGAAATGATCCCTTTTGGGTTTTCAAAATTCAATTCGTTTCGAGTGAAAAATAACCTACACGATCCCATTTCTCTCCCAGAATTAGGGAAAATTCTATTGAAATCTGAGGCAATTTTTAATGAAACGAATTGTTATTTAGAATTATTTTTCCACCTCCTCAAAGGTTCTTGAAGAAGATTTGTGGGAACTCATTTGTGTTATCATACCTACCCAACTGGTTTGGTTTGAAATGGCACCCAATACGCTTTCACACTATCCATGATGGCGGCCGAGCACTAAGAGCTCGACAAGAAAAGAATTCCTAACGAAAGAGTAGAGTTGCATTCATTTTAGAAGAAGCAACAATTATAAAATACTGACTCAATGATTTGGGAAAAACAAATTGAAAAAATAGTAGTACCAGGATTGAAAAAAATAGAATATCAAGTTCTTAGGATTGCCATAAAAATAGAAAAATATGGGGAAAATGAATATATATATATATATATATATATATATATATATATATATATATATATATATATATATTTATATATATTAACGGTTTAGAAAAATTTAAAATTTCAGGCTGAAAAAAAATTATTATCAGAAGAAAAAAGACTGGTTGTGGAATGTTATAAAAGGTTATGAATCCGATTCGATATATTCAAACACATTTTCAATATATTCGAGAAATTCGAATATATTGAAAATAATCGTATATTAAATCATTAATTAATATCAATATAATAAAATAAAGATAATATATATAATTATATAATATAATATGTATAATACATAAAAAGTAATCAATAATTGATGATAATTTTCAATATTCCAAAACTTACGAATTCTTTTAATGAATTTAATCCAACAAGGAACGTTTAAAACTACATTATTTAAAAGTAAAATTGGAGTAAAATAAAGGGAAAATTCGCAATTTTTAACCAGTGAAAAAAGAATGTCTGATGGAAATACTATTGTAATGGCGCATATTTGCACCTAAGATCCGCAATAAAACATCCGTCAAATTTCTTATCCTGTCTGTAAGTTCTCTGACATTCATCACATTTCATAACGGCCGAAACAAGTGAAATCATATTTAAGTATGAGAATTTAAAAAAAATAACAGAACTATTAGAGAAAACAAAGTAGACACACAAAAAGTGCGAATTCTGCAATCCTTTTCGTCCATAAAAATTGAAAGCGCGCGGAGAGAACTCATATTCTTTTTAAAAAGATCCTAATACTTAATGTTCGAAATATCCATGTTCGGAAAAAAAAATTGAAGACGAAAATCACATTCCAAGCAATGCAAAGTATGGAAATGTTTAAGTTTGTGAAAATATCAAATCAAGATTTTAAAAAAATATTAATAATAACAGAAATAAGTAAAATATATCGAGATGTCAGCCCCAAAAAACCCAAGGTTAAAAATCAAAACAGCCATATTGTAATGTTATCCCCCAACTTGGCAAATGTCAACAACTTGGCACATTGCATCCTGATATCAAATGAATACGGCTTTGTGTTTTAGGAAGAGCGGGGAACTCTTCTTGACCGTTTCTTTGGCTAGAACAGGTGTCGGTCGATCCAATTCCCTCTACGCCACACTCCAAATGTGTCAAGTTTGGAATAGAAGGAAATTGATAATTTTGAAACGGAACTTACTGAATACGTTCAGAATTACAGAAAGCAAAATTTTCGTAATTACAAAAGGATCTGAACTCTAATTATAAACTGACAGAGCTATTTTAACATGTTGGGTGTAATTGCTTGAGAAATTCAACTCTTTGAAGAAAATTGTATTTGTTTTTGGGTTTCCATGTAAACAAATCATTTCTCATATGGAAAATATTTTGAGTCTGCAAAGAAGCTTTTTAACAACTGAACATTCAGAATCGTGCCCAAACGTTCAAATTACGAAAACCCTGATATTTCGATATTAAGTAAAGTGATACGCAGGAACAAGGTTATAACATTAAAATATTTTTAATTTAATCCTATTGAAGGAATATTTCTACCTCTCTTCCGTTGTTAATTTCTTTTTTACGTTCAGAGATGCATAATTCCTGTACTTTTTTTATCCCTGTTGAAATCGGGCGAATGAAGGCGCACTTTTAGCACCCCAAATCAGATCGCAATGCGTTGTACTGCGGGTAGAAAAACGAGATCGTTCAAAACAAATGATAAGCATAGAGAACATTGATCGAAATACTGTGGATTTAAGGTATCCGACTACTTGCGACAACTTTTTTTTGAAAAAAAGGAGATATGGAGATCTTTTTGTGATTTTTATATTTATTTAGTATATTTTAAGGAAAAAATCCTAAAATTGGTAAAAGAAAAAAAATTATTATTATTAAAATGGGGAAAAACTGGTAAAAATATACGAAAAATTACATAAACGGGGCCCGCTCTGTACAAAGATTTTATGAAAAATTCTCAATTTTCAATTTGGATGTGTTACTTTGTTATTCCTGTTTGAAGTGACCTTCACGATAAGAGATATTTTAATTTTTACAAAAACTAGAGCACTTTATCTAAGTCATTATACGAAATTGCTTAAAAAAACATTGACTATATTCACATAAAGAACTGCAAATTTTGAAATAAAACAGTTATTGATAAATCTGAAGATCAAAACACTTCTACTGTTATGCAGAACATAAGCAAAAAATTTCAGCTAATTATTTTCAAAACTTTTTGAGCAATCGCGGTCCCCGTTTGAGTTTTTCGAAAAAAACACATTTCGAGTAAAACGCATTTTAAAGTTTGACATCTTGTGTAAAGTTATGGGATTTGTGCTTTTACTAAAACGCTTGTAGTTTTTGTTCTTGTGGAGGGAAAATAAAATACTTGGTATTGTTATTAAGTTAATAAAATGCTCTATAAAATAAAGTCATAAAAAAATTTGCCAATTTTTGAAAAAAATCATGGTTTTAGGGTAGTCGGATACCTTAAAAGAACTGACATTCCTTAGTTCTTAAAGGGGGTACTTTTTTCTCCTAAAGCTTGGAATAATATCTCGAATAAATCAAGAGTATTGCCCACGCATATTTGAGGTTTCTTCTTAAAAAAAGGGCGTTATTCGGCGAATAAGAATATAATAAGACTCGAATTTGTATTCTTGACTTAACTCTGCATAAAGGAATCGAATTGCTTCAAATGTTTCCTGCATCTTGAATCCTATTGGTCAAATGGATTGGCACACCCCAGCTAAATGGTTGCCAATCCCTGCGATCGAATGGAGTGAAAAAAATGAGCAAATTTGAGGATCGAATGGATTACACATGATCATAACTGTCCTCTCATCCTAATGACTGTGTGCATAAAATCACCGTGTATTTTTATTATGATGCTTCAAAATATTTCTGGTGTTTAAAATGGAATAATTTTTTTACACTTGAAATTTAATCACTCTTATTGCCCTACGATGGACTCGATATTTCAAAATCTGTTGCGAAAATAACTTAATGAAGAATTAGAGGTTTTGTATAACTAGGAATCCCAAAACTTTTCAAGTTGGGATTCGATTGCAGAGTTTCTTTGATCCTTTTTATTTCCAAGTAATGCAATGCAATGGACGACTTTCTATAATATGAAAGATGAAAAGAATCTTTTTGATAAATTCGCGTCTCAAATTTAGTGGTTTCTTGAAACCGAGATGAATAATTTATGTATTAGATATATTTAAAGTTTTGTACAATTTTTTCGTAGGAAACATTTTGTGGGGCTGTAATTTCATCAGGTTCAAAATACAATGAGATTCATCTACAAAGGATCTGGAGAACCCATTGTTTCTTTGGAAATGTGTTTTTGACATGTCAAGAGAGATGATAATATTCCAAGAAAATCTTGATTTCAATTAGCGAGAATTTTGATCAAGAAAATTTTTTAAATAATTGTTTTCAATTGACTGAATTGGAAAATACAAAACTGTACAATTTTTTATCATTTCAGTGTTTAACAATAAAAAAGAAAATATTATATTATATCAATACTTATTTACCACACGAATGTTTCAAAATAATATTAATTTTCATTCTTAGATGAGTTTATTGCAAACCTTTTAAAACTGAAAGTCGAATATTAAGGGAATGATGACTGCATACATCGTATTCTTAGTTGGTAAAAAAATGCACACATTTTAATGCTTCTTTCTAAGGAACAAACGAACAAATAACAGGAATGAATTGACTACGTAAAACTAAGTGGAAAAAAGAATGCAGCCAATGCTTCACAAAAATTGTAAATTTCACAAAAGCGTTCTATGTATCGGTAATATAAGTTTGATGTGCACTCTGTTATTTTCATTAATATACCACTGCATTACTTTGCTTAGGAGTTTTTCTCAATCCTAATCCCCCAGACTGTGCTTAAAATAAATTGTTCTACTGATTCCGTTCAATCAGTCATTCCAAAAGTGAATCTAACAAATCATTGTAATTAGCACGGGATTCCATGAGACGTTACGTTACCCTAGAGAAATCCTTGTAGAAATAATGCTCTAAAAAGGTTTTTTGTGATGGACGTATCTATTGATCATGCTGCTGTGGAGACTAAGCAGATAAGACTAGGAAAATAATCTTGAATTGTGAAATACGGCTTCTTTCTGAAATGAAGGTTCACACAAATTCTGGAGGGTTTTTCTATAGAAATCAGTTCGATCCAAAGTCAAATAGGTGCGGGTCAACCAAATTGTTCATCGTCATTTGAAATCAAAACATCCATTGCTGCATTCCAAAGCATAGGAATATCTTTTGACGTCTTCAAGAGAGTGACATATTCGGCTTGGTACTAATCACTCAACATTCATTCGCCAAAAAAGAGTTGGATTATCAAGAAGCTTCTAGAAGGAACACGCTCTTAGACTGGAACAACTTTTAATGCATTTGGAAATTCTTGTAATTTTATTGAGATCAATTCCATTGGGGGGAATGGGAACACACAAAAGGAAAAATAAAATTTTTGGTACAACTACTAGAGTAGAAAAGGTTGTTTTCGGTTGGAATCTGTTGAATGCCGTCTTCTAATAGATGTGTTCTATCAAGCTACAAGCTACTCAACCTGTGCGTCAATTTTCCTCGTGCTTCTAAAAAATGTTTTCCTAGTAAGAAACGCTTCCGTGGCTTAGCCATATTAATACAACATTAAATCCCACCTGCCGAGCCTTTCATTTTTGTCCTCCGTCCAATCCAAGTATATTTCAAGAATACCTAAAGAAAAAAAACTCTAAAAATATCTCTCCAGCAATTCTACAGTTCAATATCTTTAATTGAATTGTCGTGTATCATTTGTTCCAAGCTCATTAAGTAAATTTCTTTTAAAGTGAAATAGGTTTCGCAAAGGTTTCAGCAGGGAAGAAAATATTTGAGTCTCAACCTATAGAATTTTTGAAAAGATCAAACATTTGCTTGAGCTGAGCGATACAATTTACATAATGTTGACTGAAAGTATTTGACTAAAAAAGCATTCATATTAAACAAAACTTTAGTTTCATCTCGTTATTTCAAAAACGCCGACTCTTATAAGATGTTCTCTAAAAGTCGTTTTCTTCTCTCCAAATGAACACATCAATTTCTTTACGTATGAATAAGTTATTTAAAATTAACACTGACATGTGTGTGGGAATTTCCCATTAAAATTATAATATTAAAACATAAAACCTCTTTTAAAATTTTATCAAATCAATATTACAACGAAATTATAAATCAAATTCGACAATTATAAAGAAATCCCTTCCACAGTTAGAAATTTAGTTGAATTTTATTGGTAGAAATATTGGTTGTGTGTGTGTGATTAACTTCAACTCTAGAAATGCCTCGCATTTTTTAAAATGGTTCTTCTAGCTTTTATTGTAAGTAATAACATTTCAGTCAAAAACCCTTTGAGGAAATCAAAATGTTTGTTGAAGTTCTAAAATCTCATCCATTCTTAAAAAAATGGACTTGTGCGCAGACATCTTTTGGGATCAAGATGATTAAGGCTGTTTTTGGCAAAAGTACGAGAGCATAAACTAAACGCGAAGCATATTTTCAGACAGAAAAATACCTCAAATTTCGTGGAAATTTTGAACATTATAACTTATACATCTGTTAACAATATAGTGTTTTTAAAAATTTCAAGTGAGTGAGTGAGTTTGGGGTTTAATGGCGCAAGAGCCAATTTTGGCCATGCTGCGCCAAACATATGTTAAGAAACTTAATTTATAAAACATTTGAAGTAAAAATCATGACACTACACAGTAAAAAAAAAATTCAAATTTCAAATCACTTAAAACCGTTTTCAATGATTTAAAGAAAAAGTTGGTGGGGAATTCCCCACCAAGTCAGACCATATCTTGAAATAAAAGCATTGAAAAAGACAAAGGTTAGTTTAAAACAAGGTTAGATAATACATGGTATAAAAAATTATTCTCTATAGTTCCTGTATCGGGATGGAGTTAATGCGCGTAAATATCCTTTAGGAAGAATGAAAGGACCTTGCTCAAGTTCCTCCTCCTCCACACGTCGTAAGTTATCATATCCTCGTCATCAGTTGTTATATCTGTAGGTGTTGCATTTCTAGATCTATGTGGAACCCTTTTTATTTCAATATCTGGTTTCTGTACTTTTGGGCGCTTTCTTCTATTTCTTGACTTTCGTTTGACAAATTGTTGGGCTTCAGCTGCATTAGAATGGTCACTATTGGAGTCATTATGGACAGACACAGATAAGTTTTCAGGTGAAACCGTGGATGTAGTGGTGGTCGTTTCAAGAACCGAACATGCTGTGGATGAGGAAGATGCAGCAGAGATAGATAAACTATTAGAAGTGGTGGGAGCAGTATCTATTACAGAAGTAGGAAGTGGAGATTTTGAAGGCGATGCAACAGAAGATGTGGATGGTATCAGTTCTGCCTGAGTTGATGTAGAAGATTTAATAACTGCAGGGACTGAGGGAGACATAATAAGTTTCGAAATGGTTATTAATGATTGTAGTAATTTTAAAAAGGTGGGCATACTATTTTTGTAATCGTTTCATCTGTTTGTGAGGAACTATTAACAGTTATGGATTTGGCAACTTGAGCGTAAGTTTGAGATGGTTGTGGGTTTATAAATTTTCGGGCTTCAATATAGGATATGTTTCTGTTGGTTTTAATTGTTTGTATCTCTTTTTCTATTTTCCATTTGGGACATAGTTTCGAATCAGCGGAATGAGGCTGTGAACAATTGACGCATTTCTGCTCCAGACTGCAATCTGAGGACGCATGTCCAACAGATGCACATCTAGAGCACGTCAATTGTCCTCGGCAGGCAGTTTGAGAGTGTCCGAACCCCTGGCACTTGAAACAGCGCAGAGGATTCGGAATGTACGGGCGAATTTTGCAATGAAGATATCCAGCTTTAATTGAAGTAGGTAAATTTGGGCTAATAATTGTTAGAATTAAATGCTTTGTAGGAAAAACTGTAGTATTCTTTTTTATTGTAATTCTTCTGACTTGAATCACACCCTGATCCGAAAATCCTTCAAGGATTTCAGATTCAGAAGTGGTCAACAAGTCAGGTTCTGAAATAACACATCTGCAAGAGTTAAGAGATTTATGCGGAGTGACAATTAAAGGAGAGTTTAAAAAGGTTTTGGCGAGGACAAACGACTTTGTTTGAATAGCGGAATTAGTTTCAATTAGTAAATCCCCGGAAGGTAAACGTTTTACGGTCTTGGGTTCACCCCCTATTCCAAGAAGGGCTTTGTGAACAGCAAAAGGAGATTTATTGGGCATTTCATTGTTCGGAAGAGAAAGTAATAAAAATCGAGTATGCGTAGAAACAGTATCAATGTTGCGAGCGGGTAATACATGCGCATTATGTGTTGGGAAGGGTGGGATGGGGGTTTTAAAAGATGCGTATTGAATGTTTTCTTATTTTGACTTATTTTGAAATTATTTTTTTTTAGAAAGGAGGAGGAGAATTCCTTTTGATTTTCAGAGGACCAGTTTGGCAGGGCTTTTCCTAGAGTCAGCAACCAGTAGTGGCCTCGGGAGAGCCCCCCGCACTGCAATGCAGGACCCCATCCTGGCACCACCTGGAACTACAAGACAGGCGGGATTATACACCAGCTGATAGAGCAGCAAGGACATGCTGGTTAGGCTGTCCCGGGATCCTGTACTATCTGGCGGCCTGAGACGTAAAACTCAGCTTTTCTCCGGTACCCTCTACATGGCCGCTTCCTCCAAGATCCCACCTCACTAGTCCAAAGGTCCTCAAAAGTTCAAAACCCCGCTCTAAGTGCCAGTTTTCCCAGGGAGCAGTCCGTTGTGTCATCATACCAATAGTGAAAACCCATCAGACACAACTTCATTCCACTCAGTCCTGGTCTGCCACAGGACTTCGTGGCAGAAAAATAAAGATAATAAGTTGAACACAAAAAAAGCAACAATCGAACATAAAAGAAGCAACAAAATCAATAATCGAACATGAAAGAAGCAACAAAATCAAAAAATATTGAAAGAAATTTTAGAAAATCAAATGAAAAGAACGGAATATAAAATATAAACCATAACACGGTAGTAAAAAATATCAAATTTTTTACCAGAAAAAAACAAAGATGGAACAATGTTCATTGTTGAATGTAGATCTGTGGTCTGGACGTGAAAAGAAGAAAAGGAAAATTGGAATGACAAGAAAGAGGGCCCAAAATCGAGAAGGATCACTAGGGTTCGTGAAGCCCGTGTTTACCAAAGGCAGTAAACCCCTAGGGAGAAGGAAAAGATCCCTAGGGCACCTCGGGAGCGTGAAACCCGCACTCACCTAAAGAAGGTGAGCCCCCTGAGGGGTTCAAAATATCCAATGAATACTTTATTTCTCTTTTGAATACGTGTAGGGAGAGCTCATTTAACATTACGGTATAGGAAAAAACGCGAAACACATTTATTATCCTATTCTTTAACATTGACCGAAGACAGCCTTAACCTACCATTCAATTTGACAATTCAAGCTGTTCATCAATATTTTAATTCGTTTTTTTTTTACTTTCTTACAGATTTTGAATAATTATGAATGGGGGAAATCCTAATTGTGTGCAAAATGCAATTCCGATTGTAATTCAACTTTTAAATTAGCAGGTTCAGAGGAACTTTAAAGTCGAACACTAACTTTTTTTTGCTCGATATAACTGAGGAAAAGATACGTTTTTTTTTAAGGTAGATGAAATAAACCATTGAAAAGCAGTAAAGCAATTTCAATATGAAGTAAATGGAGATATACGTACATCCAACTTGATTATAAAACCATGATGTACTAAGTACATTTAAAAATAAAAACCAACGAGGGAAGCGCAAAAATATGTAAATCTAATACAAATCTACAATCTAAATTTTATCCAAGATTGTAAGTAAAAAGTATCAACATGTTTTATAATTTGAAGGCTTTGTAGAGTTTTTATATTTTAGAAAAAGGGCTCACGAAAAGGAGACAAAAATACATTGACTTGGCAAATTTCTTCTAACACCCATTACCTTTTATGAGATAGATAAGGAGCAAGAAATAAAAGAAAGAGCAAGAAAAAGAAAGAAAAGGAGCAAAGAAATGGAGCAAGTATATTCAAAGTAATACCTAAGGCTCAAAATTTTTTATTTGGCTTGATTTGTTGGCTAATAAATTAATCCTATTTGTGTAGTAAACAATTTAAAATTATATTTTAATGTATAAATTGGTATATGATTATTACAGTTTCAGAGAAAAGGGAACTTAAATAACGTGAAAATCAAATTCATCTCTTTTATCGTAAATAAAGGTGTAAAAACTGTTCATTCAATATCACAAAACTGATATATTCAAACTCAAGTTTGTTTTCAGTAGTTATAAGCAATCAGAATAATACGTAAAACTAGGTTTCATTCTAATTCTTACCAAAAATGATCAAATCAATATGTTGGAGCATGCGTAGTGGGCGCCGCCTGTCGGTGATTAAGTGAATTAAGCGAAATGAAAGTTGAGGTTTTAGTGTGTAGGGGGGGAGATCAGACCAGCGAAAGCGTTGAAAAAAATTCAGGCATAAACCTCGAGCAACCGAGAGAGAAAGTAAAAGGTGTTTTGTCAACACACACACAATACCGTCTGGTTTTCTGAGAGCAACACATAAGGACCACTCCCCAACACAATACAATACTTTAAGTAATGAGATATATTTTCAATGGGGCTCATAGAAATTACAGTTAAATAAATTAACTAAGCAAATGTTTGAATGTCTATCTCTCATATCCTATGACACAGGTGCCACATGAGGCTTGCGGTACCGTTCTTGATGGCACTCTGCGCTACTTTACAAATTTGTCAATTTTTGATCGGCTGGAAGTTGATAAATTTGTAATGGACCTTATTTGATAAACATCTTAAAAATTAGGAACACTTACGGAATTCCGAAAAAATCTGGAAGATAATCGAACGATAAATTGACAGCTCTTTCGTAAATTATTGAATGTCATTACTAGAGAGAGAAAAAATTTCATGTACTCTGCTTTCCCCCTACTTTTGGTTCTAAATAAAAAAAATATTTCCTTGTATGAAAAATGTTTCGAACTCAGAACGGTGTCCTGATATGTCAGCGCATTAAAATTTCCAACTAGATTGAAAGGAAATGCTTAGATTTTATGTGTTGTATATTTTTCTTATTTTAATAAATACGTTTCAAAATACATAATACATGTACAACTAAACAAATTTTTTTTCGTTGAAGAAATAGTTATATTTTATGCTGTTTATTTTTATGTTAACGAATCTCATTATACACTCACTTCCAAAAGTTAAGCACGGAGAGGAAAATGCTAATTTCTGGAAGCAAATCAGAATTGAAGAGGATGCAATTCGCTGCAGAGGTAGATGGAAGTATGCAAATATGTTAGGTAACAGCCAATTGGGCTTTTATGTGAAGAAATATGCAAAAAGGGCAGTCTAATAAGAAGCCAGCTTTATGAAGGGTTACAGAAGTTGATTGTAAGTGCTGATAGAAAGTGTTTATAACTTTCGTACAATTTGTTTTCAAGACATACCTGTTTCTATGACTTCCAGAAAATGAATGGAAGATTCTGAGCTCTGGCGTGCTGTGGGGTGCATTGAAGCAGGACAGTCGATCACAGATGTTGCTCTTTTCTTCGGCGTTCATCATTCTGTAATTTCACGTTTATGGAAATAATTCCAAACCACACAGACAGTAGTCCGAAGGCCCGAAGGCAGTCGCCCAAGGGTTACAACCCCCGCGGAAGATCGATATATTGCTATTGTAGACAAGCGGAATCACAGAGCGACCTCCACACGTGTGACATCTATGGTTACAGCGTCCATTGGTAAGGCTATATCTGCAGCTACTGTACGCCGAAGATTACATATGAATGGACTGTATGCCCGGGTACCTTGAGTTTGTATTCATCTATCCATCCAATCAAGAGGGGCACGATTAAAGTGGTGCCGGGAACAGGGCAATTATACTGTGCCTGACTGGGGCAATGTCATGTTCACTGATGAGTCAAGATTTGCTCTCGAGCCAGATGACAAGCGTATAAGGATATGGCGTAAACAAGGAACACGCAATCAGCCCCAAAACATCACCGAACATCACGCATTCCGAGGCCGAAGCATTATGGTGTGAACAGGGATTTCATTATGATACCGCAACGACCTGCACATCTTTAAACGGGGTTCTGTTACCACTGTCCGGTATTGAGATGAAGTCCTAGAACCCATTGTGAGATTGTACGCTGCAGCAGTTGGCCCTATTTTTGTTTCAATGGATGATAACGCACGTTCCCATATAGCTGACATCGTTGATGACTACCCGGAGAGTGAAGGGATTGCGCATATGGCGTGGCCAGCATATTCGCTCTACCTTAATCCCATTGAAAATCTTTGGGATACTCTCGGCCGTGCTGTATCTTCACGTTTCCCACCTCCAGCCACTGTTATTGAGCTGGAAACTGCTCTACAAGAAGAATGGTGATTGCTTAAGTATGAGATGGTTGACCACCTAATTTTAAGCATGATCAGAAGGTGTAAACTTTACATACAAATTAGAGGAGATCACATATCCCATTAATGTCCTTTTTTTCCTTTTATGCTTTTTATTTTCACTTTATACATAATTCTGTTTAAGTCTTCAGTATGACATTATAACTTACAAAAATTTAATATTATTTTCATTTCTGCATATAATTATTGATTTTGTTTTACGTATAAATATATATGCTACTTTATTGCCTAATTTTGTGTCAATCAAAGCAGTATTTGTTGATTTTCTTGCATTTTACATCTTCGTGCTTAACTTTCGGAAGTGGGTGTATGACGCCAAATTAATATATAATAAAACGGCAAATCTATATTATTGACCTCCATTCTCTAACTCAGAATGTATTATCGCGAGAATCAAAAATGCCTTACTGTGTGAAATCGTATTGGTTTGGCACACCCCAGCTAAAACGTTGCCGGCTCTTGGTTTATCTTGTTAGTAACGCTGAATAGGTTTCTCTATTGAAATCTATGACATGATTTATAATTTTTCATTCAGTTCAAATAATGAGGGAAGTAAATTTTCCAATATTTATGACTCTATCTAAGCTCTATCTATCGTACATTGGAAAGAGTGCATTTTGATCGCATTTTCTAAATTTATTGAATTGAAAACATCTTCAGAGTAAGTATAAAAGTTATATGAAGAATACATTTTTTATGTTTCATGTAATTAATACATTATCCTTTTTTAAAAAAATTACAGATGTTCTACTAAAGAGATTTACAGCATCTTTGAACTTATTTTTCTATTTTAGTATACATTTGAACACCATTAATTGTTAAGTGTACTCAAGTTTTATGAATCTTGGCGTTAAACAAATATGTTTCAGTTGCATTACTATTTTTGTACAAATAGCTAAAATTGACAATTATTCATTTCTTTAATTGATTTATGAAAAATATTTTTATTAAAAGAAGGCTAATTAGACATTTTACAATATTTCTAAATAATTGCGTGATTAACATAAACTATAACGAATCTTTTTGCAGATCTTTAATCATAAGAGTTGAAGATTTTTAAAAGCATTTTATAGCTAGTTTTTTAATTTAATCTTATCAGTTATGGAATGTTCAGTTTACATTCGACAAAAGTTACCAAAGGTAATGCATATTTATTAAAAAAATTGTATTAAAATTTCCAAACCTATCAATCTGACTCTTTGTAGTTAAATATTTAATTGCTCTCAATAGTCTATTGGTAATACTTTTCAGGAGATGTCTTAATACATTATATTTTACTATAACCATTAAGGACATTCATTATACATGAGAGAGATAATAACATTCCTCAGTGTATTGTTCAGAATTTCCATGACCAATATAATGTTGTAATTAAACATTAAGGTTCCTATTTTTAATTATATTTAAATGTCCTTTTAACTGAGGAATACGGGCAAGAATTTTGTGAGCATATCGCAACTTTAAATATTGGGCCTTTTTTCCTAAAAAAAATTAACTGAGGGGGTCATGAGATTTACACTGCAGTGGAAAATGCTTCTTTAGCAGGTTGATGGAAATTTAGTAACTAAAAATAAACTTTATGAATGCATTATGTAGAAAAGTAGAAAAAGGGTCTATTGACAGAATGACATCAGTAGAAATAAATTGTCTGGCCATGAGGAAGAACAACCAATGAAAGTTCCCTAGTAAGAGTTATGACTTTCCCTAACTACAATAGACACCAATACCAAATTATCCAGCATTTCTTAAGGTAAGAGTTTCCACTATTCAAGGAGCACTGTCTGGTGTTCTAAAATTCATGCTGTCTCTGCAAGGCATCCAACTCATGATCAATGGAATTGAAATCAGGAGAGCTTACTGGCCAATCCATTCAACAGTTATCATCTTCAACAGCAAAATTCCTGTGCCGAACTCCATTAGAGTCCATAAAAATAAATTCTGGAAATAGATGCAGTTGGTACAGAATAAAATTCATCGCAGTAACGATCTGTGGTAAGTGAGCCACTGTCCAAAATATGGAGCTCCGTTCATCCACAAAACATAATGCCTCCTCACACAAGGACTCCAGGATCATCCTATAGTCTCTTTCCATGATTTTAGTTGAATGAAACCGTATCTCTAACTCCCTCCTTATCAACTGGAGTTCAGAATTGTTGCTCCAACTCAAATTATTCTCATCAGTAAACAAAACGTGATTCCTTTGATCAGAAGTCATTTTCGTGCTCTGGAAGCCACTGCAAGTGGTGCCACCGATGAATTATTATTAATAGTATACAACTTTTAGGGGGACGTGTAAACAAGCCCCTTTTATACAAACGTCTGGCCACAGCCGTTCCCCTATGTCCCGTATCTTGCCTGATGTCTGATTCCGATCTCTTTCCTCATCCCCAACGGTTATCATTTGCCGTTGTTTTCTTCTGCCGACCCCCACCAACAGTCTTAGTGCTACACCTGTCATTTGGTAGGCTTTTCAAGTTCTTTACATTTGTCAATTGCGAACTTGAGTTCAACACTCATCAAATTGCACTCCTCTTCAAGCCCCTCTGATTCTACCAAGAACAAAGGGTTCTGGTAGTCAATATAAACATATGATTTCACTTTCACTTGTAGGGAATGTGTGGAATGCCCCCTTTCAATCGGGACTGGGGGCTGGTTTTCCCCATTGTAGACCAAGTACATTCCCCGGAAGTTGGTATCACTTTCTAGTGTGGTATCCTACAGGTAGATACCAATTAAAACTGTAATTTAAACACACAGTTTCCTCTCCAGAGGAAGGTACTTGAGCTCTGACGATGCGAAATTGTACCAAGAGTTTAATTTTGCCGAGAGTACCCAAGCCAAACAAGTTCTCTAGGAACATCCCACATAATCGATTTTTGTATTATGAAAATCCACCGACTTGGGCCACCCACCCTCTCTGCTTTTATTTGCATATTTCTACTGAGCTGCCTTTTCACTGAACTGGGCCCTTTTCAGCATTTTGTGGATGTGGGTAAGGAGAATTAAATTATAAAATAAGCGAACTTCTATTATCCATTCATTATTTATTCCTCTGCACATCTTCGTGTACAAAATGAAAACGCTAACACTTTCTCAGAAAAGATTCCATTCCATTTCCTTTTATGGTCATTGATAGGCTCTCCCCTCCCAACCTCAGTTGATGATTAAGCAGTTCAGTATACAACCCATCTCACAATCATTCCCAGTTGGTTTGTTGAAAGCTGTCTTCAAAGCCATATATATTAAGGTATCCGACTATGTTCGGAACCGTGATTTTCAAAAAAGCATAAATGGATAATCTTCATGATATACTCATGTCCATAAATTAAGGATAATTCAGAATCACACAGAAACTGAACTCTAAAACAAAAATTTCACATATAGAATTATCACACACATCTTGAAGAAGAATATGCAAATTACAGGAAACCACCAGATGGCGTGAATAGTACGTTACAATGACGAGAGTGTAAGAGTGTAAGAGTATAAGGAATGGTGGCAAAGAAGTAAAATTGTTCACAAGCGCTTTAAAAGCCCTTCAGTGCAATAACAGCATAGTTATGGCACAAAGGAAGCATTTGGATGATTTTTTACATGGTAGAATTATTAGACGACTGGAATGTGGACGTACCCAGCTGGAAGTATCCGAGAAACTTGGAATCGTCCAGAGTGTCATCTCCAGGCTTTGGCAACCATTCCAAGATGATGGTAATGTGAGTAGATGTTACAGCACAGGTCGCCTCCGAGTTACAATGCCGAATGAGGACCGGTATATATATATTTGGCAGTTACTACCAAAAGAAACAGACGGAGCACAGCATCAGACATGTCTCGTCAGCTCTCTTCAGCCACAGGTAACTACAATTTCAAGGCAGACCGTGTACAGACGATTAGGGCGCATTGGTCTATATGCTCGTACGCCTGTCAGATGTGTTCCACTTACCGCAATTCACTGTCTCCTGCGATTAACCTGGAGTAGAGAGCATGCATTGTGGACACCACAACAGTGGTCTTGTGTGATGTTTTCCGACGAGTCCAGGTTTAGTTTGCAGTATGATTCTCGCCGGATTTTAATATGGAGGGTGCATGATACTCGTTACCACCAAGAGAACACCATTGAACGACACCGTTACGGTGGTGTAGGATGGCTCGCGCGTTTGGGGAGGAATTATTCTTGTTTCCAGAACTGACCTGCGTGTTGAGAGTATAACGATGACAGGCCACATTTATCGGGATGTCATTCTGGAACAACATGTACGTTTGTTTCGGGGCGCCATGAGTGCTGAATTTCTGTTTATGGATGACAACGCCCGTCCTCACCGTGCAAACATTGTAGACGAATACCTTCAATCGGAGGATATCACCCGTATGGATTGGCCAGCATACTCACCAGATTTGAATCCAATAGAGCATGTGTGGGATATGCTTGGCCGATGAATTGCAGCCCATCAACCCCATCCTACCTGCCTACCGGAACTTCGGACGGCATTGCTTGATGAGTGGTGTAATATTCCCCAAGATCAGATTGATAATTTGATACTCAACATGCCTAGGCGTTGTAAGGCCAGTATTGCATCGTCCGGGAGACATACTCCATATTTACCATCGTACTAACAATGTTATACTGTTTTTTGTAAGTAGGTTCTGTTTGAAATTTGCTCCAGGGAGTAAAAATCGCAATTTTTATTAATTATGTCAAACATATAGCATCTTTTTTTGCTTTTTACATTTGTTTAATAAATAGACTTTACAAATAAGTCAAATTTGTTTTGCTTCTCTCTCTTTCTTTGCCTGAACTTCATTTTCCTTAATTTATGAACATGAGTGTATTTAGTGTCACTTAGATTAGAATATATGCATAAAACTGTTTTAAGGACATTTTGATAAAAAAAAAATTAGTTAAATAAAATATTTTAGAAAAAAATTAACTTAGAATAATCTTTTTTCCAAATGTTCTCCTTTATAAAATTTTACATTTATGCACTTTTAAATACTTTGCTCAATTTTATATTTTTCTTCTGACATTTTAAAATACATTTATCTGCTTTTGTATATATGTATATGTATAGTGTGCATATATTTTTAAAATTTTAATATAAAGGGTGATTTTTTTAGAGGTATAGAAGTTAAATTGCAATAAAACAACGATGTATTATTCGATTGAAATGAATTTTTTTTATTCGAAAGATAATCTTGGGGAATTACATTTTAAATATGATTTCTGGCATAGGACTGCCACGGCTGCCTCGGATGTAGTCCAATCTGGAAGTCCAATTTTCGATGACTTTTTCCAACATTTGTGGCCGTATATCGGCAATAACACGGCGAATGTTGTCTTCCAAATGGTCAAGCGTTTGTGGCTTATCCACATAGACCAATGACTTTACATAGCCCCACAGAAAATAGTCTAGCGGTGTTAAATCACAAGATCTTGGAGGCCAATTCACAGGTCCAAATCGTGAAATTAGGCGGTCACCAAACGTGTCTTTCAGTAAATCGATTGTGGCACGAGCTGTGTGACATGTTGCGCCGTCTTGTTGGAACCACAGTTCGTGGACATCATGATTGTTCAATTCAGGAATGAAAAAGTATATAGCCCATAAAGCGCACCAAACAGTCAGTTTTTCTGGATGTAACGGTGTTTCGACATACACTTGTGGATTAGCTTCACTCCAAATGCGGCAGTTTTGTTTGTTGACGTAGCCATTCAACCAGAAGTGCGCTTCATCGCTAAACAAAATTCGCTTATGAAAATCGGGAACAACGGCAATCTCGTTTTGGGCCCATTTGACGAATCTACGCCTTGCTTGATGATCGTTTTGATTGCCAAATCAAACTGAGAATAAATCACTTGACAGCTGTTAAATCGGTCGCCATCTTGGAAAGTAATGCCAACTTAAACTTCTATACTTGGAAAAAAACACTCTTTACTAATGAATGTGTGGTGCAGCATGGCCAAACTTGGCTCTTGCACCAAAAAAAATCAACAATCAATCAACCAATCAATCTCCTTTTGTGAAAAATGTTTCTATTAGAATAATATTTTGCCTGTCTATAGATCAGATCTCTGTTCAGAGACCCAACTAGAATTTTTGAAATACATAACTTAGAAGTGGGTTTATTCATATTTTATGACAACAGAAGGGAGCAATTTTAAGAAAAAAACGCGAATAATTATTTCAAAACTTTGAAAACTCTCTCTCTCTCTCTCTGGTTACTCTGAAAATAATGTGAATTTTTCACAAATTCTTGTTGAACCTCTGTAGAGAGGTCTGAGCTATATACAGGCAAAATATTATTATAATAGAAGCATTTTTCACAAAAGGGGAACATTTGGAAAAAAGATTATTCTAAGTTAATTTTTTGCCAAAATATTATATTTAAGTAAGTTTTTTTGTCAAAATGTCCTTAAAACAATTTTATGCGTGTATTCTAATCAAAGTGACACTAAATATCATGAAAATTATCTATTTATGCGCTTTTTTAAAATCACCTTTTCGAACATAGTCGGATCCCTTAACACAGGCTCTCCTGGATAGATTTACAAATACTCATCATTTGAATTTCGATTTTTCATTAATCTTTTCATTCAAAACCACCCACAGAATTTAATCTCTGAATGGACATAAAATTAGTGTGTAGAATACTAAAGATACATAATACATATTATGTGTTACTTATTCTTCTATTACTGTGAGTAAATATCTTTATTTACTATTTTTATTTATTTTTTGGCGGTTCTTAAATGATAATTGTCGTAAGTCCAGGTGTGTTCTAGCATTGTATAATTTTAGATGGGGAAAGCATGGAGTGGTTAATTTATTATATAAATAATCATTTTTATACAAGCAAAATGTCCTAAATCTTTTTATTATTTTTTATACGTAAATCACTATTACAAATTATAAATTTATAATTTGTAATAGTGATTTACATAGTGAGTAATTTTATTTCTTTAGTTCCTTTATTTTATTCCTATTATTATTTCTTTAGTTTTATCATTTCTCCCAGTCGAACATATTTGGCTGTAGGTTAATCAGTAATAATATGGTTTTGATGTGTTCATGAACGTTTAAAATTTCTTCATTTATCTAACACACAGAATAAGTTGTTTTTTACCGATTCTTTCTTCATAATTGTTTATTGCATTTGAGCCGAATTTCTAAGAGAATCGACCCAATTAGGTTTCAATATTGTTAAATAAGTTTCACAATTTTTTTCAAAGTTTCTCCCCATTCTTTATTTCAAGCCGAATTTTTTTGAAAATCCGATTTAGACAAAAGTAATTAACTTCTAAAAAGAGTTAAGGCAGCTTTGAATACGTCGCTCTTTTAAAAAGTTTTCAAGTTTGTCTAAAATTAAATCTCTAGGAGTAAACATAAAAGATCTCAGTGGTATTTTCCTGCCATTTGAGATTTCAAACAGACATCAAATAATGTTAGTAAAAATTACTACAAAAATTATCCATCGAATGGACTGGCTAGACAAACAGGATAATGTTTAAGTTACGAGTTCTTGCTTTTTATAAAGACTATGCATTGAATCTTAGTCAATGTATTTCTCTTCACTAACATATGTCTAAACTGCAAAAACCAAAACTCTTCATATTAAAAAGACATGAATTCCTAATTATATACTTAATGAACCACTTAAATACAATTAAACCAGTGAGAATATTTCAGAGTATTTATATTCTATATCGCATCATTTGTTTCGAAAAAAAAGGAAATGTTTTAGCACTTTTTTGGTATTTGGTGGAAATATCTTTAAATAATCTCCAGGTAAAGGAAAAAAAGAATTAATTTAAGTAGTTTTTTTAATAGTTTGACCAGGGAGAAGGCTTTTTTTTTTTTTTTGCTTCGTCAACTCAGATACGGATATATTTTTTTTTAAAATTATATATATATATATATATATATATATATATATATATATATGTGTGTGTGTGTGTGTGTGTGTGTGTGTGCGTGTATAGTCACTCAAAAAAGTATTGATACACTTGACATGCATAACTGTAAAGCCATTTATAAAAATATTTACCACATTAAAACAAAAACAAAATGAACTGCGAAATATTTTAACATTTGGTGTTCAATATATAAGGACAATTTTATTTGTATTATAGAATTATAATTTGATCTAGCTTTTTAAATGTAATTCAAATGCACACTGGAGTCAAAAAAGTATTGGGACACATTTGAAATGAGAAATTTAACAAATATGCAGCACATCAATAGAATTTAATTCCACACTACTTTTTTAGACTAGAAGTGTAACCACAAATGATTCAATAGATAAGATTATTTGTAGAAAAACAAGATAGATTTTCGAGAAACAAGATATATCGGTTGATGGGCAAAATCTCGTCATAAGTGATTGGAAAGGGGAAATCAATTCACTGTATAGAAAAAATATTGAAATTGAGTAAATCTACTGTTTTTGATATCATTAACAGGTTCAAGAAAACAAACGGTGTTGAAAACAAGCAAAGATCAGGGCGTTCAAGTATACTTAATAAACGTGAAGAAAGGTGGATTTTTTTTTGTGAGACAAGTACACATTAATCCAAGAACTAGTGCATTAAAAATGACTTTGCAATATAAAAGTAGGTTCGGAAAATCAGTAAATCCTGAAACTGTCAGAATTATTTTAAGAAAACATAAGTATCATGGCAGAGTACCTCAAAGAAAGCCCTACATCAGCAAAGCAAATAGACAAACTAGGTTGGCATTTGCTAAAATGTATGTAATGCAGCCAACGGAATATTGGGAAAATATAATTTTTGTTGATGAAAGCAAATATAACATTTTGGGATCGAATGGCAAGCAAAAAATTTGGTGGAAATCAAATACAGCAATGCATGTCAAAAATTTAGGACCTACTGTCAAATATGGAAGGGTTAACCAAATTGTCTGGGGCTGCATGGCAAGCTCTGGTTCCGGGAACTTACATTTTATTGATGGTATAATGAATAAATATGTCTATATATCTTGACATTCTCAAGCGAAATTTAAAGCAAAGTGCGAGCAAGCTGGGAATCTCAGGATATTTTAAATTGTACCCGTAACATACTGCAGATATTTGCAAGTAATAAGTTCTCTACCACTGTCCTAGAGTTATTAAAACTCCTGCACAAAGTCCAGACCTTAATCCCATTGAACATGGGTGAGGTTATTTGCAGCAAAAACTACATGAGCACCACATTTGTAACAAGCAAGATTTGAGAAAATATTGGGTCCAAGAGTGGACCCAAATCGATAGATCGTTTTGCAAAAAATTGACCCAATCCATGCCAAATAGATTTCGAGAGGTCATAAAAAGCAAGGAGGACCCAACAAGATATTAATTTCTAATTTTGAATTTTTTTCTTAATTTATTGGGAGGTGTCCCAATACTTTTTTGAGCACATTTCTTAACTCGATTTCTTTTATTTTCAATTTTAACCATATTTGTATTAACGTATGAGATCTGTTCAAATTATTATTATTTATATTTAACAAAATAACGTTTGCTTCTTCTTTTTGGTTTCTTTTGTATGTTTAAGTAAACTATTACGATAAAAATCTATGAACTGGTAGTGTGTCCCAATACTTTTTTGACAGACTGTATATATATGTGTGTGTGTGTTTTCCTTCTTACAACGTTACTCGATCAATATGCTGTCAAATCTCGCTAATTCACACCTTAAATGATACGAACCTCTCGCTAATTCGAAGTATATGCTCAGCTCCTAGAAAAACTCTTGGTATTTCGAACTAAAACAATACGATTGAATGCACTCAATATTTCGAAGTAAAATTTGTGGCTGGCCACACAACAACACTCGATAATTAGAAGTGATGTTATAAAACTCTCGAGAATTCAAACACTCCCAATCATGTAGCCAACAGGTTAGAACTTACATGTTTCGTGTTGTATTGTCTGCGTGTCTCCCCTTTAATAAAACATAAAGCAAACTCTCTCTCTGAATGCCATAAAACAAAAAAAGATAACAGATTTTTTCGTCAAAAAAAATTAATTATGTATGTATTCTTTTGATAGTTGTTTTTGTTACATAAATGTTTTTTAATACAATACTTTTTTAACTGTTATGTATAATATTCATGCTGTATACTATTTGTACTTTTTAAAAATACTTTAAAATAATTTTGTATACATGTACAATAGTTGCTTTATTACATAGTTTCGAATTGAAATATGTTAAAACAATTTCTCCTCATGTATTTTGTGGGAGTACTCTCTCTTTTCATTGGTCCCTTCTACTTAGAGAGTCGACTGTAATTGAATGATTGAAAATTAAAAAAAAATATCTAAACTCTCTAACTTGGAAAGGGGTTGAATTTTTAAGAAAGTATTCCTTACGATTTTTATTCAAAATTTGTGATACGATGTAACACTTAGGTTCTACAGAAAAAAAATCTGAGAAAAAACTGAAAGCAAAAGTAATCGAATTACTATTCGAGAATGAAAATTTCCTATTTGTTATGGAGTGGAAAAAATTTCAATGTGACTTGGTTTCACGGTGAGTGTGTTCTAAGAAACAATCCAGATTTGAAACTAAAAAGGCGAATAAGATTTGCTTTCGGGAAGGGGGTGTTGACAGTAAGCATCGGAGCACCTGATCTCCAAAGAGGTCTATATCTCCTATCGAACACTTGGGGAGTAGCATTGTGAAAATCTTACTTGCCCTTGTTAAAATTAAGTAGGAATAAATGTACTGGATTGCAAAAATAAGTCGGGGTCGCTACACGACCCAGAATCAGAACGGAGTCTCGCTTCGAACAATGGCTGGGGGTTTCCCGGTCAGTGGGCAGAGCGAGCTTACGAGGGAGGCGGGTTTGAAAAAAGATAAATCTTAACATTTGAGAAATCTTGAGGTGAGAGGGACTAAAATTTAGGCCTTTCTATCATGGTTTTTAATGAGGTTTTGATAAAAAATATCTATTCGCTCTTCATCCTTTGCGTATTTAAATTGCCTACCCATTTCTAAAAGATAGGGGTAGTCAAGGAAGAATCTTCGTAATTCCTTTATTGCGTCTTTGAAACCGAAGTCATTTTCGTTAGTTTTTTCATTAATTGAAGGGGTTTCTTCGGCGGTGGCCGGAGTTCCGGGAGTATTGTTTTTATTTGAAGCGCCCGAGAGGGCAGCTGCAAAGGAGAGATTTGGGGTGACCGGTTTTACGGGTTTATTAGTTACATTTGAGGTGTTACGATTACGGATCGTTTCGCCTTTTTTCAGTTTTCTTTTGGGGAATTCTTCACATTGGCTCCAATTTGCCATGTGCCTTGTCTTATTGCAATTGATGCATACGGGATTTTCTATTTTTTCTTTGATGTGGCAATCATTGGTACGGTGGGATTCACCGCATTTTAGGCATCTAGTGCGCATAAAACAGTTTTTCGACGAGTGGTTAAACAAGTTACAGTTGTAACATTGTGAAACCCCCGGTCGTCTGTTGAAAGCGTCGACCTGTACCGTGAGGTAGCAGCACTTTTTCATTTTGAAAATATCTGGGGAATCAGGTTTCCTTTCAAGCTCAACCATGAAAATGGGGAGCGGGGATTTTGTCTTTGATCGGGTGAGCTGGGCCACCTTTTCTACACAGAATCCTTGCGAAGTTAAATCTTCATGGATCTCTCCGATTTCTGTGGAAATCGGGAGTCCTTTGATGACAATTTTCAGGGGGCGGGAATCCGGTGGATCAATCACGTAGAATTCCTCGCTTTTTCCCTTGAGGTATTCTGTCACTATTCTATGCTCATCGGAACTTTTACAGAAGATTTTAAGATATTTCCCTGCTAGCTTGACGTCGCAGTCAGGGAAATCTTTGTTTAAGTTTTTAACAATTTGCTTATAGTTGGCTTTCTTATGTTTAAACATAATTGGGGGGACTTTAGGACGGGCGGAAATTGGAGCCGCTATTTGGCTTGAAGTCGTGGGGGTCATTTCAGCATCCTCTTCAGAAAGGCAGCTGAATTTGTTCTGAACACTGACAGGCCGACTGGTCCCGGCAATGGGATCAGAGAGTTTAAGTTTTTTCGCGGTCTTTTTGGGGGAGACGAAACCATTAACATTATCTGCGTTTTTCTTATTCTCGTGGCTCGTTTGCCGCAAGTGTTTTTTCACACTTGGTTCCGGGGGGTCATTTCGTTTTTTAGAGTTTTTCTCATTTTCCGGGAAATCCAGTACAGGGCAAGGAAGAAACAAAGCTAACTCACCCAGGTCTTGCTCCTTCAGGGAAGAGAGTTTATCATGCTCATTTTTGAATCCAACGAGGGCGTCATCATCGGTGAGGTCGGGAAATTCCTTCTCACTTTGGATGCAGTGCTCGAGGAAGGAGAGTCTGCCGTTCGTCATCTTAATGCGTTTTTGTATTTCCTTGTGGCGACGGCACTTGTCGCTTTCGGTTACTTCTGGCGGAGGCTCGACGGCTTTCCTCTTTGGATCTTTCTGTTTGCGGCGCTTTTCGTTTTCCCTGCGGGATTTATCAAAGCTGTCGTTCATGGATTCAGGCAAAGGAGGGAAGAACTCGGGAAGGAATGCCTTTCTTTAGATGGAACATGACAATACTTTTTTTACTCTTATGTTAGATTATTTCAAATACTAAATATTTTCTGTCCAATTGAAACAAGTCAAAAGAAAACAACGTGGATGGATTCGTTAATAGGGAAATACACACGCTTGTATAAATAATAATAGTAACAATCAATTGAATGACCCATATATTTTAAAACTGCACCTGTAAAATCCTGGTAAATATTTCAGCACTCTTAGAAGAAATGATGAAATATATACTATGGGGCCTATCCACACCACTTGGATGTAACAAATGAGTAATAGCTGTTGGGATTCTAGGAAAAGTTAATAGCGTTAAAGTGATGATCAAGGGAAACCCTTTGAGGTAACATGAGAGGTGATTTGGACCCTCATTTAAGTGAGCCCTCATCAAGCCAATGGGATAAATGCAAAACTTCCTCTCGACATGATGACTAATAGACCATGACCACTCGGTTCATATGGCTAGGTTCAAGTGACAAAAGCTGTTTTGTGCTTTGGGCCTATTACTCTGAACAAGGGAAAAAGGCGAGCATTTTCAAATGATACAACTTTTGAATTCTTTCAATATAATGCACTTTGGGAATCAAATATTCCCACTTTGACAACATGACTTATTTACTTGTTGATTCTCTAAGCCAAGAATATTTTCCTAGTCCATTTCAAATAACTTCTAATTATATAATTAGAGTTTTTTCTTAAATTTTATTCCATAAATAATAACCTGCGCTGTGTTTGTGTGTGTTTAATGATGATTACTTTATGAATAGACGTTCCAAACCAAAACCTTTGAAATTCACTCAAGGCAAAAATATCAAATTGACACCTTTTCACTACAGTTCCTGTGTTTTCCAATGATACATTGAAGTAGCAATCGTTTTCAGTCAGTACATTTCCTGTTACCTTTTCGTAAAGATCTTATTATCACAAAGAGCGATAAAAACACTTGAAAACTATCCATTTAATTCGGGACAATTTGAAACTACAACGTAGAATTGTTTCCTCTGTTTACAGAGAAATCTTTAAAATTAGAGTTAGTTATTTTTAAAAATTACTCTTATATACTTTTCGATCTTTTTATTTTAAAAATGATTCAGAAATCTCAATGTTTTTTTATCCAAGTAATATCCATGACGAAAAAAATGAAACATTTGAATAATGGTATGAGTAGTGGCCAAAAATTACTGAAATTAATGAAATACGATTTTCCTAGTGCGTTTTGTGTGTGTGAAAACATTTCGATTTAATTTATTTGGAGAAAGTTTTATTTAGTTATACACACAGTGCTTCTCTTTTCGAGTATATATATATATATAACGGAGAAAAGCGACTCACTAACTCACTGACTGACTAATCACGATATCTCCGGAACTATTAAACCTACAAACTTGAAATTTGGTAGGTAGGTTCCCTTCATAGTGTAGACGTCAGCTAAGAACGGATTTTGCAAAGTTCGAAACCCACGGGGCGTTACGAGGGTTTAAGGGGCGTTATAGATAATTATTTCCTTTACTAAACTATTAGATGTAAAGTCGTGAAACTCTTGGTACACAGATTTCTTTCATAAAGTAGAGATTCCCTACATAATGATTTTTACAAAAATGGACCTCCAAGGGGCGTTGAGGGCGCTTAAGGGGCGTTATACATAATTATTTCCATTTTTAAACTATTAGACGTACAGTCTTGAAATTTGGTAAGCGGATTCCTTTCATAGAGTACAGATCCCCTATACAGAATGGGTTTTGTGAAAATCGACTCCCAAGTGGCGTTGTAGAGAATTAAGTGGCGTTATAGGCAATTAACTCCTTTTTAAACTGTTAGACGTAAAATCTCAATATTTCGTAAGCTGATTCCATTCATTGAGTAGAGATCCGCTATCAGATGGGTTTTGTGAAAATCGTTTCCTAAGTGGAGTTGCGAGGGCTTCTGCGTTAAACATAATTATTTCCATTTTTAAACTATTAGACGTACAGTCTTGAAATTTAGTAAGCGGATTCCTTTCATAGAGTACAGATCCGCTGCAAAATGGGTTTTGTGAAAATCGACTCCAAGGGGCGTTGTGGAGAATTAAGGGGCGTTATAGGCAATTAACTTCTTTTTTAAACTATTAGACGTAAAATCTTGTAAATTGAGTAAGCAGATTCCATTCACTGAGTAGAGATCTGCCATAAGATGGGCTTTGTGAAAATCGTTTCCTAAGTGGTGTTGCGGGGGCTTAAGGGGCGTTATAGATAATTATTTTCATTTTTAAACTATTAGACGTACAGTCTTAAAATTTGGTAAGCTAATTCCTTTCATGGTGTAGAGATCCACTACAAAATAGTTCTGGGGAAAATTGATCCCCAAGGGTCACTGAGGGTGATTAAGGGGCGTAATAGATAAATATTTCCGCGTTTCAACTAATAGAACCACCTGCTTGAAAATTAGAAAGTATGTTCCGTTCATGGAATAAAGTTCCTTTTACAAAGATTTTTGCGAAAACGGACCCCCAAAGGAGTGAGTTTGCGAGGGAATAAGGCATATTATAGAAAAATTCCTGTTTTTGAATTTAACTCACTTACTTGAAATTTGTTGAGCACTTTTTTTCTTTAGTTGAATAGAGTTCCACTAAGAATGGATTTTACGGAAATCAACTCCAGGGGGAAGCGGGGAAAGTTATTGGGGCGTATTGATAGACAAAATTCCCGTTTTTGAACTGCAAAGACTATAATAATAAAATTTGGTTTGCATGTCTCTTTTGTTGAATTGGAATCCGCTAAGAATGCTGTCAACGAGGTATTGATGATAAAAATTCCGTTTTTGCTCTGTTAGATTTAGACTTGAAATTCAGCACGCATGTTTATTTTATGGAGTAGAGATCCAGTGAAAGTTGCTTTGGTGGAAATCCACTTGATTATTAGGTTAAGTGAGCGAAAAAAATCTTTCTACTTCGATTTTAGACATAAATAAAAATAAGATATTATAATTTATGTTCTTTTTATATCAAGGGGTGAGAGTGTAACAGCTATAAATATATTTTTCAATACAATCGAATTCTTAATGCTAGATATCAATAATTAATATATATGTAAACAGTATACATATATGCAACAACGTGAAATACCCAGGGAAGCGGGTGGGTAACGGCTAGTATATATATATATATATATATATATATATATATATATATTGGTTCTTTTAAAAATTAGATTTGTCACATAATGAAATTAGTAATCGTATTGTTGCTATTTATAAAAAATTAGGTTAATGTATTCCTAAAATTAAGTATCCATAAATTTTTTTAACTCCAAAATTCCATAAAAGTCCGGTTAAATTTAGAACTGTGACAAATGGTTTTAGAACATATATTACTACTGCAGGCAAATTACTTCATAATATTATACAAAACTTTATTAATCAGCAATGTAATAAAGCTATAATTAAAAATAGTAAAGATATTATAGATTTTTTTAATAATAGAAATTTTTTTAATACACAGTTGAGTGGTAATGGTACAAATAAATGATTACATTTTCAAACCAAACAAACAATTAAAAGAGATAGAAATTAGTATTTTGTGTGGCCACCACGCGCCGCAATAAGAGCTGCTACACGACGCGGCATGGAGTTAAATAGATTTTGAATATCTGCCTGCGGAAGAGTATTCCATATTGTTTGTATGCGCAACCAAAATTCGTCTATCGAAACAACAGGACGTAGATCACGAGCGAGACGCCCCCCAACGATATCCCACACATGTTCAATCGGTGACATATCCGGCGAATACGCAGGCCAAGGAAGAAGCTGTACCTGCTGCGAATCAAGATAGGATTTGACAGTTTTTGCGACATGTGGACGGGCATTATCCTGCTGGAATACAGCCCCTGGCAATCCTTGCAGGAAAGGAATATCTTGGGGCTGTAAAACTTCGTTTATGTATCGGGTACTGTTCAAATTGCCCACAATTCGTAGCAATTGTGATCGTCCATGATATGCTATGGCACCCCAGACCATAACTCTGGGTGTTCATCTACTGTGGTGTTCGATAATGCACTCCGGAATGTGCCGTTCACCGGCATAGCGCCTGACACGAATTCGGCCATCATGGTGCCACAAATTGAAGCGGGATTCGTCAGAAAAGACGACCTGCTGCCAATCAGCACGCCAACTCCTATGCACATTGGCCCAGTGTAGTCGCAGGCGGCGATGGTTTTGCGTGAGAGGAATCCTGCATAAAGGAATCCTTGCGCGCAGCCCACGCTGCAGCAGACGTCTCTGAATTGATGAAGCACACAATGAAACACCTGTAGCTGTTGACCACTGTGCTGCCAATTGTCTTGAAGAAGCTGTGCGGTCCGTCTGAGCCATTCGCACCAGGCGTCAGTCATCGGGAGTTGACGTCACATTTCGGGGTCCACTCCCGGATTTCCGAGCTGTCCGACCCTCGTCCGTCCACTGCTTCGAAACACGCATGATTGTGCTGATGTTACGCTGCACACGAGCGGCTACTGCACGATAAGACAATCCAGCTTCACGAAGGCCGACGATTTTGCCTCGTTCAAACTCCGAAATTTGCTCAAATTTCGCTCCCTTTCGTCGACAAGGCATAATAAAGATTCAATTAACGTTTACACTAGCATATAACCACCGATAATCATACACGCCTCGCTACAGCCGTCTATTTATATTCGGTTCGATCCGCCCTTCAGAGGGCGCTGCTCAGCATACACATGCGCTACCGGTCTGCAATTCTAATCATTTGCATATCATGCCCTACTTTACATTTCGTGAAAATTTCAGCTTACTCGCGTAGGTCCTTCGTGGTGTTGCAATTTTCACAAACAGGAGTATATTAAAGTAATTTTAGAAAACCACAGTATGTATAACCTTAATATTAATTTTAACAAATTTAAAACTCTCATAGATTTTGACTTAAAAGAAAATTACATCAATTTTTTTAATGGTTCTTTATATAAACAAGTGAAAGGACTCCCACAAGGGGGCCCAGCTAGAAATAGTTTGGCTAATCTTTATTTACATTTTTATGAATATAATTCTGTTATTAATAATGACTACTACATTTTTAGATATATTGATGATTTTATTATTTTTGGTAAAAATGATAATTTAAATCCCATTATTTGTTTTTATCCGTCCTACTTAAACTTAGTTAAAATTAATAATAATCCAATCAAAACAAATTACCTAGATGTATCACTGTATATTAAGGATTTGAAACTACATAGTAATATTTATGATAAAAGAGATGCCTTTAATTTTAATATCATCAAAGTGCCTTACTGGAATTCTAATTTATCATTATCTATATATAGAAATATTATATTATTTTTAACTATATTTATCGCAATAATGTATTAGTTAGCGATAAAGCTAATATTTTTTTAATTCTTAAAAAAAATTTTAATCACTGTATTGAACATGGATACCCTGCTAACTTTCTTTGTAATTATATTTATAATGGTTTTTTAAGATACAATTTGTATTACTGTAATTATTTACTGTTATTATGTTTTGTAATGTTTTTTTTTAAAATTTAGACAATATCTAAGTTATTCTACAATTATTAAATAGATGGCGCCACATGCTTATTAAAAAAATTTTAATATATATTTTTTGAGTTGCTTTTATATTTTACGCTAATTTTATATGATTATTATTTTTATGATTTTTTAAAAGTATAGTGTATATATATATATATATATATATATATATATATATATATATATATATATATATATATATATTTCTTATTATCGTATCGCAATTAATTTTATGCGGTTCTGCTCTCACCCCTATTTGGCGGGAAAACGTTACTGCACTCTTGGCCATCGTTTTAACTCCGAATTAGTAGGTTATGTTTATGTTCCTATGTTATTTAGTTTAATGATTTTTTAATACTTAAATTCTACATATATAATTCTTTCCTTTTCTCTTGGTACATAGTATGACAAATTACAGGTGAAGGTTGGAGCCGCAAAACTTGTTTAAACCTGCAATCCTGGTTCCTAAGGCCAGGAATTGGTCTTTATACTATGTGCCTTCTTCCTATTTTTAGTTGTCTTAGGTATATAACTATATGTTTATTTTTATATTTTTGTTTATATATTTGTGTATATGTATATATATGTATAAATTTATATACATGTGTATGTATATGTATATGATAATGTATTGAAATTTTTTTTATATTGGATTATATGTATATATATATATATATATATATATATATAAAAATCTTGGCATTTCAAAAAATATTTTTTTTTATATAAAATATTGAATACTTTTATTGCAATAACGGAATATAAAATACCATTTACCAATCAGAAATACTGCATTTTCAGTCCCAAAAGTAGGTGGCACAAAAATCAAGGGAATCAATTGACTAGCATTGCTGAGAGCCAGAGAAATACATGGTACGAAAAAAATTCTTTTTCGAGAGCAAAAAGGTCTACTTTAACTGATGATTGAAAAAAGGTGTGTTATTTGTCACAAGTACCTCATTTATTTTTAGTACACATTTTTATTCAATTTACTATTAAGGAATTATGTTTTGGTTTTCCGTCCAATCGTAATTAATTAGGTTAATTGTGTGTAACTTTTTTCCCCGTAGGAGTCTCAATAATGGAATTTTTCAATAACAGAGTTCAATATGTCCACAAAAAGGAATTTATTTCATAATGTGTGTTCAAAGCTTGAAATCACCATGTGGAATGTTCATTTTGCTAATGGTAATAATCAACTCTAAATGTTAAAAACCCAATGAATCAAGATCCATAACTGAAAGTACTTTTCATTCACTTGACTGCTTTATGCAACACCAGAACAACCAAGGAAGTAGCATGTAATTTTGAACAAGTGACGAGGAGGACACTTAAGCTGGCTAAGCTACCCCGGTCTGAAAGCTCTTGAAAGTAAAAGAGTGAAATCTTGATAGCAATACTGGATAGAGTGTGCTGCAGACGTTTTTTTTATGCAGGGGGGGATACTCCATACGTGTAGGTAATGAATAAAAATTTCAAAAGAATTCTCCCTTTGACAAAAAGGAAATCAAAGCATAGAAATTTTAACAAATTAAATTAATATTTAATACAACACAGTATATATGCCTTATTAATTAAAATATATCCTATTTCTAAGAAAAATTTGCTGAAAAAAAAAAAACCTCTCTATATTAACTATAAAGTTCAATCTTTAAATGGTCCCTTCTCTCTCTGTAAAATATATTTCTGATATGAAAAACTTTATTATGATAATATATCCTGAAACAATCCAGTTGTAATAGTACAAAACCCTCTCTTGATCATAAAATGTGTCAAAAATGCTTGTCATAAACAGATTTCTATCAGATAAACCTATCGAATCATTTTGAATTGATATTTTTCTGTAAAATTCTTCTGATTTTTGCTATTTGTACATTTGGAAGTATTTATAATTTTTTAATATGGCTATGAGAATTTCCATAATTTAATTAGAACGAGGAACAAATTGGCTGTTTTTGTGCATGGTACTTAATTATATTTTATAATTTGTACACCTTTTTAGACTGTTAACAAAATACGGTAAAAGGTATTAAAAAATAGATACTCAGCAGAAAGATCCTTATAAAGTTAGATATTCACTGGCTTCCAAGTAAAAGACAAGAAAAAAAGGGGGGCTTTTTAAATATATATCGAAATTTCTATTCAGTTCAGTTGAAGAATATTTTGTATTCCGACATTACAGGTAGGAGATGAAACGTATTACTCAATTGTCATTTAAGCTTTCATTCGATTGGAAGCTATTATTGGAATAATTTTCTTGCTTCAGTTGCACTTAATATGAAATATCTCCACCTTTTCAGGAAATATAGTTCAATTTTTTTTATATAACAGTCAGTATTTTTTTGTTTAACGTTCTTTAACGTAACATTCAAAATAGGGGTGAATATTTTTTGAAGGTGACTTTAAAGGACTTTTAAAAGTAGTAAATAAAATTCCCCATAATTTTATTTTATGAAAGAAAAAAATAGAATGAAATGAGTCCAATTAATTACGATTGTTAATACACAAATAATTCGATCAAACAAAAAACAAATTTAATAAATATTTTTAAATGTTTGTGAAAAAGTCATCAAAGCTACAAAAATTGAATGTAAGAAACTAATGAACTAATGTAAAAAATGAATCCTCATCAGCCCTTCAGGACTTTATAGAAAAGAACACACCGATATAATTGGATTATTAGCCAATAGATAAAAAATAAAGTTTCCTGTCCAAACGAAGGCTCTCGAAAATGGACAGTTATTTCAGCAACGACCATGTCGTCATCTCGATCATGACATCGTGACCGGAGTGTGTCATGAGTTCGATCCACTGAACATCTGTCGTGTAGGGGGTGTACATTCAATTGCGTAGGGCTCAAAGTCCTCCGTTGGCATGGTGTGGTAGTTTGGGCAGGGGGTGTGGACCATGGTTCAAAATCATGAGGTCTGCTGCCGTAGCTTTCGAGGGTCAAGTTAGCAACGGCTAAGCATAGAGGGGATTTCTGAGCATTAGGAATAATTTATGTCAGTGTTCTCTCTCTCTCCCTGTCAAACTCTTAGTTTTTAAAAAATAACACTAAAAATAAAAAATTCGATTTTTTCGCTTAAAATTTTTATATATGTATATATACACTTATAAAAGTATATAATACCCAAAATCACACACACACACACACACACATATATATATATATATATATATATATATATATATATATATATTACACTTTATTGGATTAATAACAGCTTCAAATACATAAAAATTACTTACCTGTTGAATAACTTAAACCGCTTTATGTAAGGAGCATAGTAGATTAGAGTCTATATTTCATGAATGGAAGTGTTAAAGAAAACTACAAACATGTTAAAGAGTGTTGAAATCTTAAGAAATGTTTTACACCAGCAACATGCCGTTAAGGTGGACTTGTTGTGTACTTTGAGATTCCTTACAGAATTTTTTACGATTTTTATTTTCGTCTCACTAAGTCATGAAAATATTCAGAGCATAAAGTTCAACACAAAATATAGTTGAAAACATTATTAAAACTAGTTTCTTTGAAATGAAGGCATTTTATTTTAATTATAAAATTATTTTTCCAAGAGTGAAATTTTTTATCGTATCAATACATAGTTTAAGAAAGAGTCTCTCCGAAAAGCATCTTCCAAAATAAGCGTCTTTTGTTAATGTATATATAATCTGGGAATTTTCTCCAGTGTTATTTTTCCATTTATTTATTAATGTCCTCTGTAATTAACTTTTAGACGATTTTTTCGAAAGGAAAAGTTTTTAAGAATCGAGGTGACATTAAAAAATGGATAACAAGTTTACAAAAAAAATGTAAATAGATATATGTCTGTATTCATATAAATATAAGATAATTTTAATAGAAATCATCCCATTAATTTTAACTTTCTGCAATAACAACAATTAAATACTACTAATAAAATTAAGATCCTCAGAATACGTACAAAAATATTAACATTCCAATCTCTAACTGAACATAATTTCTTGAAACTGATTTCCGCCCAAATGAATCCTTTCTAAAAGGCTAAAGAAACATTTGGGAATATTTTGCGCTTTGTTATTGGTTCGATCAAAGGAGAAATAAAATTTGGGAAAAAATGGAAACTTCCTATTGGAGCCAAATTGGCACGAAGTGAAAATGCCGCGTTTTCACCATATGGTATTCTCCAATCATTTCACTTTGGATCGGTTTTGTGTCACTTTTCACCTCAATACTTTCTTATTTAGAATGCATTCGATCTCGAGTGACCAATTTTTTTTTCATAGTTAGATTAGAAATTCCTCTCATTCAGTACAATACGAGGAATTGTATTCGAAAGGAAAAGGGATTGCAATCCAAAGATATCATTTCAAGGTAGATTTTATTCAAGAATATTCTATAGGAATCGGTACTTGTATCACTTTTTCCCCAGGATGACTCAAGAAAATATATTTCATATTTTCACTGAATCTGAGAAAAAGTTTCTTAACATTTAATCCGTTTGTAAATGACGTATTTTTTCCCCAGAAAGATCTAAATAACTTCCTGAGGGTGTTAAAGAAAAAACATTTTACACATAGGTGACGAAGTATTAATTATTGACTCGTACTACTGTAATTGAATTCAATTGTTTTGATTCCTTTGCTATAGTTTGAATGAGAGAGGAAGGATCTTACCAGATGCTGAAATTTCCTTTGGTCGCAGAAAAGCGATGGGTCCTCGTAGGATCGCGAAGGAACGACTGTCTGGAGTGTGTGTGTGTGTGTGAAAGGTAGTTCTGCGCATAGTGCGCATGGCGTGGGCTACGCGTATTGATTCTCCAAACTCCGGTGGGTTGGGGCTACTCGAGGAGCTCACTCAGATCAGAGCACCTACCGAGAGGTTTTATGCCAGAGGCTTTTCATAATCCAGTCAACATCGTCACGAAAGGTTCTTTAGTGTCCATTGGAATTCTTTCAAGGCGTCCATTTTCTTTCTTTATTGTTCAACTGTTGGAAATTGACGACATTTTACAAAAAATAGGCGGGAATTCAGGCTGCTTTAATGAGTTATTTGCTCTCTTTGGGACGTTATTGGCTCGGTGTCGCGCCAACAATGCCAATTCATTGGGACAATATCCGTGCCAATCGACGTAGGAAATAAATCGAAAGGAATTTTTTTTATCGAACAAAGTGTTCCTTTTTAGATGAGAATTTATTCTGCAGGGGAAATTTAGAAAAACACATCATGGCAGAATAAATTAATTTAAAAGAAAAAACTCATTTAATTGCCGTAATAATAACTTATTCTCAAGATCTCTAGTCCATTTCCCCTTTTATATATTCCTACTTTCAAATGCAAATTCTATTTTAATAAAAATTGAACTTTGTACTGAACAATCAGGTGAGTGTAATGAATGAATAGTCAATAATTCACTTGGAATTTTCTTGCTGAGAGGCTTCGACGCTAGCCTTTCGACGATCGCATGCACTTTGAAAGCAATGCATTAAATCAGAAAGAGAGCTCGTTTGGAAAAAATCGCTTTCAATTCTTTGCGTCGGCACAGTTGGAATACATTCAAAAGAGATCAGTTTCATTTCAATACAAGATTCCTCTTGAGTTCGTTCCAAAAGATTTCCTTGAGAACTGTTCATTGAATCATTTCATATTTTGAAATCCGAAATCAAACGAGATCAATACACAGCAATGCCCTCTCGAATGGCGGTAGTTAGGCGTAGCGTGAGGGGGAGCAGTGTGTAAGTTTCGAGTACAAGCGCAGGTATCATTTAACCTAACTACAAAAGGATGACGTGGCTTGCCAGTAGTTCCTTTGAAGTTGGACAGCAATTAATCATCAATCAACTTGCAATTGCAAATATTCCTTTACAAAGATATAACTTGTAATGTTTCTTTAGAGAGTAAGTTGGGCTAGAATATATATATATATATATGGGCCGTGGGTAGACTAGTGGTTAGAGCATCAAACCCCAGACCGGAAGGCCTGGGTTCGATGCTCGATGCCACCAAATACCCTCCGAGTACATACGGAGTACGTGCTCGTTAAATCAGTAGGTCCGAAAGTCTTATGGGCTGAATCACGACTGCAGGGGACTGGAGAATATTTCCCTCTCCTTCAGTTCCATGTCTAAATTATGTAGGTGGAGATAGGTGGTGTCGCCATCTATCGTTCCTTCGGGGAATTTCGCCGAGCTAATTCGTACTGTCACCTGTATGGTGCTCCAGGCCAAGGTCAACGACAGGCGTACTTCTAGCACCTTGCCACGAGGAATTTGATGGACCTCGTTCTGACAACGTCAAACAGGTAGCAATAGCCACAACAACATGTATATATAAAGGGTGTTTTTTAGAGAGGTATAGAACTTTAAATTGCAATAAAACAACGATGTATTATTCGATAGACATGAATTTTTTTTATTCGAAAGATAATCTTGGGGAATTATATTTTAAATATGATTTCTGGCATAGGACTGCCACGGCTGGCTCGGATGTAGTCCAATCTGGACGTCCAATTTTCGATGACTTTTCCCAACATTTGTGGCCGTATATCGGCAATAACACGGCGAATGTTGCCTTCCAAATGGTCAAGCGTTTGTGGCTTATCCGCATAGACCAATGACTTTACATAGTCCCACAGAAAATAGTCTAGTGGTGTTAAATCACAAGATCTTGGAGGCCAATTCACAGGTCCAAAACGTGAAATTAGGCGGTCACCAAACGGGTCTTTCAATAAATCGATTGTGGCACGAGCTGTGTGACATGTTACGCCGTCTTGTTGGAACCACAGCTCCTGGACATCATGATTGTTCAATTCAGGAATGAAAAAGTTAATAATCATGCCTCTATACCGATCACCATTGACTGTAACGTTGTGGCCTTCATCGTTTTTGAAGAAGAATTCCACCAGCCCATAAAGCGCACCAAACAGTCAGTTTTTCTGGATGTAACGGTGTTTCGACATACACTTGTGGATTAGCTTCACTCCAAATGCGGCAGTTTTGTTTGTTGACGTAGCCATTCAACCAGAAGTGCGCTTTATCGCTAAACAAAATTCACTTATGAAAATCGGGAACAACGGCAAACTCGTTTTGGGCCCATTCGACGAATCTACACCTTGCTTGATGATCGTTTTGATGAATTGCCAAATTAAACTGAGAATAAATCACTTGATAGCTGTTAAATCGGTCGCCATCTTGGAAAGTAATGCCAACTTAAACTTCTATACCTGAAAAAAAACACTCTTTATATCAGTGTTTCTCAAACTGTGGGGCGCGCCCCCCTGGGGGGCGCGATAAACGTACAAGGGGGGCGCGAGCATATCGAAAATAAAAGATTAAAAAAAATTTATTTACTGGAATGAAGTAAAACAAAATACTTTCTGACATAATAAAAAAATGCACATTTACACTGATATAATTTATATATCTGCGATATCACGTCATAAAAAATTAAAGCTTCTACTTCTATTACGGTTTCTTTTCAAACCAAAATGAGAAAAAACAAAACTCAGACCCATAATCGAAAAAAAATTTTAGGAAGATAAAAAATTCATCACTGTAATATTATTGTCATCAGCTGTAGGCTGCAGAATGTAGTTGCTGCGGTTTGACCTTCGAACTTACTTGTACGGTTAGCTACCGTACGGTTATTTCTATGAGTTATTCCCAAGCATATAAAAAAGCAAAATGAAAAACGTTTTACATAATTTTTTTTCAACATCCATATTGTAATAAATACACTTTTATTCCGGAGCTGTCACGCCGAGCACAGAGTGCACGAAATCGGTAATTCTGGCAAAACTGTTTAATTGTTACCAATGGCTCTGACACTATCCTCCTGTTTGACAGTCTTAACGTGTGAACTAAAATGTATTTGTCACATATCTCCCTCTTTTTTTGGGAGTGACAAACGTTTTTACAATCTTTAGGTACTTGTTTTGATTGAGTTCCCGGTGTGATAACTTTTTTCCGAAATATTTTCTGTGTTCTTGAAGTAGGTGAGTATATTTTCTCTTAATTAAATTATTCACTGGAATTACGATTTTTATTGTGTACTATAAAAATAATTAAAAAAAAAAAAAAAAAGATTGGGGTGGCTCAATAACCCCACTCGACCATTAGTATCAAGTGCGTGCCTAGTCCAGGTTTAAAATATGTTAAGACTTTAAATATTGAAAATAATACAATTATTTCTCATCGGAATTTTATATTATTGTTCATTATTCAACATCAACTCTAAATGCTAATTCTGTGAGGCTTAAAATTACAGTTCGCTTAAAACTAATTATAATTTGAGCAATGATTTTAAAAAAATCATTTTACATTTTTGTAAACATTGTTGCGCAATTGGCTTTACTCTCCTTAAAATTCAGCGATTATATCAATATTGTTTTATTTTCTTATAAATGAACTCGTGCAAATAGTGCAATACTTCAGCCGGTATACTTTTAATGTATCAGTGCTGCACAGAGTATTTTATAACTAATTAATTAATGCTAAATTAAGAACAAGTTTAATAAGTATTAGCGACTTCCATGGGCTTGTCTTACAGAGCAAATTTTTCAAAGGAATGCTTATGATTAGAAATTGACCCACTGAGTTCTTTCTAAAAAAAGCTGATATCTATATTTTGTCTTCTAAGCAGCCACTGCATTTTGCAATATGTTCCAATTTAAAAATTAGAGAAAGGAAAAATAACATAATAATTATCCTATTACTTAATATTTTTTTTGCTTAAAAGCAACATACACAAAATTTAATACTTATGTCATGAATTTGTACGGTATATAATTAAGATTATTGCTTTAGCGTAAAAAAATGCATTATTATTGCATTCAGTACATTATTAATGTATAAGGGGGGCGCGATAAAAATTGTGATTGATAAGGGGGGCGCCTCTATTGAAAGTTTGAGAAGCACTGCTTTATATATATCGGGTGATCAAAAAGTCAGTATAAATTTGAAAAATTAATAAATCACGGAATAATGTAGATAGAGAGGTAAAAATTGACACACATGCTTGGAATGACATGGGGTTTTATTAGAACAAAAAAAATAATAAAGTACACAAAATGTCCGACAAATGGCGCTGGACAACAAAACGTCAGTGACTGCGCATGAAAATCGCGTAGAAAAGGGGCTGTCATGAGAGAGAGAATCAGTAGCACCAGCAGTCGCAGCATGTTGACGTTACCTGAAAAGGCACTGTTAGTGAAGCTGTATTAGAATGGGGAATGTTCTAGTGCAGCGTTACGTTCCTATCATCATTCGAAGGGGATTCGAAGGGATAAAGGCCCGTTGACAAATGCAGCTGTGGCGAGAATGATTTCGAAGTTCGAAGCGACTGGTTGTTTAGACGATAGACCCCATAGTGGATGAAATGGAGGCTGTAGTGGGTTCGTCTATGCACGGGGAAGTCAGCGCCCGTGCAGTCGCACGTCGCACCGGCATTCCATACACTACTGTTTGGTTGGCACTTAGGCGTACCCTCCGATGCTATCCGTACAAAATCCATCGGCATCATGAATTGTTACCTGGCGATTAAGTGAATCGGAGGGCATTTGCGGTGTGGGCGTTTCAAAAGATGGCGGAAGATGACGATTGGTTGAGTAACTTGTTGTGGACCGACGAAGCTCACTTCACGCTCCGAGGGTCTGTCAACACCCAAAACTGCCAGAATTTGGGCTACTGAAAATCCTAGAACTGTCGTGGAAACTCCATTGCACGGCGAGAAAGTCACGGTATGGGTTGGATTTACCACATCTACCGTTATCGAGCCTTTTTTCTTCGAGGAAATGCGTGATTCTGGTTTTGTAACTGCTACCGTGACGGGTGAGCAGTACGCCGATATGTTACAGAATCGCATCATCCCCAGCCTGGCTGATAAACACCTGCTGGAACGTACGATTTTTATGCAGGATGGCGCTCCACCCCATATTGCAAGACGCGTGAAAGATCTCTTGCGCATGTCGTTTGGTGATGATCGTGTGCTCAGCCGCCACTTTCATCATGCTTGGCCTCCCAGGTCCCCAGATTTCAGTCCGTGCGATTATTGGCTTTGGGGTTACCTGAAGTCGCAAGTGTATCGTGATCGACCGACATCTCTAGGGATGCTGAAAGACAACATCCGACTCCAATGCCTCACCATAACTCCAGACATGCTTTACAATGCTGTTCACAACATTATTCCTAGACTGCAGCTATTGTTCAGGAATGATGGTGAACATATTGAGCATTTCCTGTAAAGAACATCATCTTTGCTTTGTCTTAATTTGTTATGCTAATTATTGCTTTTCTTATCAGATGAAGCGCCATCTGTCGGACATTTTGTGAACTTTATTTTTTTTTGTTCTAATAAAACCCCATGTCATTCAAAGCATGTGTGTCAATTTTTACCTCTCTATCTACATTATTCCGTGATTTATTAATTTTTCAAATTTATACTGACTTTTTGATCACCCGGTACATGTTATTGTGTATGATGTATATATATATTATTTAGAAATCATAATAATCATAATCAAACATTTAGAAATCATAATAGGTCTCCAGTTTAGTCCAAAAACTTTTTTGTATGTACATTTGTTGTGACTTGTGAATTCCAATTTCTTCCTTCTTGAGCACTGTAGATTCTAGAACTTCTTCACTTTTATTTTATTATACCATATATATACTAGATGACCCAGCCACGCGTTGCTCTGTAGCTTTCTTTTAATACATTGGTTTAATATTATTATAAGCCATTCAATTTATTCAAATTAATATTCCCTTACAATTTCGGAGAGTTGAAATTTAGCATAAAACAACATAATGATTTTAATTTTTCATTTTATTTATCTCTTATTTGAGTGCAGTATAATGCATGAATTATTTAAGAAGTTTTTATTAACAACATAGGAAGATTTAATTTTATGAATGAGGTGACTAACGTTGATTTTTATCAATTTTTAATATTATTTTCACCATTTTAAATTATATAACAATAAATAAGTTTATATAACTAATCACTAAACGGTGCACAAAATTTTTCGGTAACCCTTCTTTTGCTAACTCTAATAGATTCGACGTTCTCCCTACAAGTGAACATGCAACATATAGTTGCCCATTCGAGAAACATGGATTTTCAAACATCAAATGAACATTGTTTGGGTTTGAGATTTATTTATGGTCATCGCGAAAACCAAACGAATCGGGAATTGAAGGTTTTTGAATGGTATTGGAGATTCTGGTGATATCAGTGGAACACGTGGCAACAGGACGATTTCTCCTTTACACTTTGCAGTCAAAATGATTGCTTCAAGAATCTTCCTGGTAGTTCTTTTGATGAATAAACATGTATCATTGCAAAATCTAGGTGGATTTAAGTTATACAGAAAAATAACCAGTGAACGAATCTCCAACCAAAGACTCTGTGGTGGCATTCCTGATACATCCAGAGAATTCAAAAACTCGGTTGGAAAATGTACGGCTTTGTTTTCATCAACAGTAGTGTCTATAGATTTAAAAGTCATTTAATCACTTGGCAACAATTCTATATCTTTAAGTTTATTTCCTTAACATCGACATACGATTACAGAGCCACTCTTTATCTAAATAACTGCTCCAGAAAGACTCACTCAATCAGTTCATGTTTTGTCTGAACAGCAGCGCATCGTTTTTAACATCCGGCTTTTAGGAAATATTTGAGCCGATTCATCCTCTTGCAATTGTACTCGCGTGTTTATGGTCAATCGAAGTGTTTCGATGTTTCGCCTTCAAAACGATTGTTTTAAACGCGTTAATCTCGTGAGCAAAAGTAGTGAGAGGAATGACTGGCAATGTCTGTCGGAAATCACCGCACAGTAGAAGGACAGTACCGCCGAATATTTTTTGCTCCCGCCTAAATCTTGCAAAATTCTAAGAAATGCCTCGAGTGAATGTTTATGGGATATGGTACACTCATATGTGATTATGAATGAACTCCTTTGCAGTACCGTAGCCAATTCCCCTTTTTTTCAATGGTACACATTGCGCCTGGTTTCTTGTGACTGTCTAACGGCAGCTTGAATGCGAAATGTGTAGTTTGTCCACCATCTAACTAAGTGACAACAATGCCTTAAAATACAATTGTCAATGTAATTTAATGTTGCAATATAATTTTTGCAAGACTATGCTTGCAAATTTAGTTGCTATAGGAAATGAACGTCCTGACGCGAGACTCGAACACAAAGCCATTCGATCTCGTCCGGTAATATCCAGCTAAGTTAGGGGAGTTTCTGAAATTCAAATCTAGATTCTCGTTCCCCACACCGAAATGCACCCGGTGACTTCTTTCGGTGCACTTACCCCTGCAAGTTCAGTCTCTGAAAGGGACATTACTGTCGTCCGGCATTATCCGGCAAACTTATAGGAACTTCTAAAATTCGATTACAGATCTTTGTACTCCACCCAGAAAAACATCAGATAATCACTTTTCACCTCCCAAGAATTTTAATGTAAGCCCCTGCCATGGTTCCCGTAAAATATGAATCTGACATTGTTTTGCAATGTGATCTTCTGGCGTTATTTGACATAGTCATGGACCTTTCCGGAATCAGATGGGAATATTCAGATCAGTAATCCCGATCAGGACTCCCATTTTGCGTTCCTACGTCTGCAAGTTAGGCTGGTGCCCCTGTCCGTGAATATTATGGTCATCTGGCATTATCCGGCAATGTTATCAGAACTCCTAAAATTCGATTTCGGATTCTCATTCAACAATCCAAAACACACACGGGACTGACTTTTGAAGCCACAGCCCTTGCATCTTCAGTCACTAGAGGGAATGAAAATCCGGACGTGGGGCTTGAATGCAAAGCCTTTCCACCTAATTCCGGTAATATCCTTCAAAAGTTACGGAGGTATCTGAAATATGAGATTCTCGTTTTTCGCCCCTAGACGCAACCGGAGACTACTTTCATTGCCCTCGGGCCTGCAAATTTAGTTCCCGGGAAGGGGGCATTAGATTCATCCAGCATTATACGGCAAAATTTCGGGTACTTCTAAAGTTAGATTTCGGATTCTCGTTTACCATCTCGAAATACACCAGAAACGCCATTTTTTCGCTCCGAGACTTTTAGGGTAAGCACCTGCCACGGTTCGCGGAATAGACGGTCGTCCGGAATTATCCGGCAAAGTTAAGGTAATTTCTCAGATATGATATTAAATTCAGATTGCCCTTTTTGAAATACGTCAGGGACCAAGTTTTCGTGCTCCAAGGCTTTTAAGGTAAGCCCCTGCCACGGTGTGTCTAAAATACGGTTGACCGGCCTTATCCGGCAAAGTTCTTGGTACGATTGGAAACTGATTCAAAATTCGGATTCCATGCCCGATATACGCCAGATGTTCAATTTTCGTGCACTTTGTCCAACAAAATCCGCTTCTGCAGATACACAAACTTTGCGAAATTTTGCAAATATTCTCGTTTCCCGGCTTTTTCACATTTTCGGCAATAAAAAAATTATAACGTCATTAATTGAAATAAAAACTATCCTATATTTTAAGTTGGACGAAATCCCATACAATACATAAATTATATTAAAATAGATGGAACAGTTATAGCGCTCATCGTGGACAGACACGTAATTTTTATATATATATATATACATACACACACACACATGTATATATATATATATATATACTGGTGTGCAAAAATTAAGGACGAGACGGTTTTTTCAATACAACTTTGTACAAAAGCTTTCCAAATCAACACATTTAATACCGTAAGATCCCCAATACGTAAGGAGAAATCAGACTAAAATCAGATACTAAAAGAGAAATCAGAGGGATAAAAAGAAGCTTGATTGAAAAAGTAGCATGGAGACCAATGCGACTGAAGGCCGAAACATCCCTGTGATGGGTGTCCAGCAAGAAACATCCGGTCTTTAGTAGGGAATATGATCTCCCCTGACTGCTAGGCAGGTTTCACAGCGTCTGCCCATGCTGAGAATGAAGGTGTCAATGAGTTGTTGAGGCGTTGCTGCCCATTCGTCTTGCAGCGCCAATCGAAGCTCCCGAATCGTTACTGGTGGTAAGGTACGAGCTGCCAAGCGTCTGCCTAGAAAATCCCATACATGCTCGAGATCCGGAGATCGTGCCGGCCAATCCATACGTTCAATATTCTCACTCTCTAAGAGCTGTTTGGCAGCTACTGTGCGATGACGTGGTGCATTGTCGTCCATGAAAAGGAACTGCAGACCCATAGCGCCTCTAAAAAGACGCACATATGGAAGAAGAATCTCGTTTCAATAACGGGTCCCGTTCACTGAACCTGCGTCGAAGATGTGAAGGTCTGTCCGACTACCAAGCATGATGCCTCCCCAAACGAGAACACCGCGACCTCCATACCCCTCCCTTTCAATGATGTTCGAGGGATGATTGCGGCTTCCCCGCTCTCTCCAGATGAGAATCGCTACTCAAACTGAATCTGCTCTCATCTGCAAAGAGTACTCGTCCCCATTCATTGTCTCTCCAATTCCGGTGTTCCCGGCACCACAGAGAACGCCTTCTCCGATGGGCAGGCGTTAAAGGTACACACCGTACAGGGCGTCGTGCAAACAGACCACCACCGTGCAGGCTTCTGGCCACGGTAAAACGCGATATCGGTCGTCCAGTCACCTGTGTCGTGTGTCTAGCGATTTCTGTCGCCTGTTTCTTCTGGCCTGTAAGACAATGTACCGGTCATCTGCGGGTGTGGTTCCTCGTGGACGACCACTACTGAACCCCCGGATAGCTGTTCCTGTAGTTTGAAATTATCTCCAAAGTCGTGAAACGATGCTGTGAGCAATTCCGAACTCTGCAGCCACACTTGTCACACTGCGGCCTTCCTCCAACTTTCCAATGATTCGACTTCGGGTAAAAGCATCCAGATATCGTCTAACAGATTGATTATTCGCCATTTCTCGCTGAGGCAGCAACTCGGTGTGATTTTAACTGCTATGCGGCGTGCAATCTCTTTGCCAGAAATACTGATCTTACACCGACAACATGCTTTATAAGACTCAGACACTCCCCCATTACGTCTACCTGCATATCTGCGCATGTGCTACCGTACATCACCTTACTTAATCTCCTGATTGGTCTTTCTGTCCGCTCTGCCTCTTCGTTCAGCTGATATGCTAATTTTTCGACTTCGTCCTTAATTTTTGCACACCAGTGTATATACATGTATATATACGTATATATACATATATATACACTGCTGGTCACCGTAAATGCAACAACAAGAAAGACAAGAGATTGCACAACAAAATTTATTTTGTAGATAACATGTTGACCAAGTATCAAATGATTAAATATATAGACTTCTGTGAAGTGTGGTTCCGGCCAAAATCAGTAGCCAGAATAACCGCCATTGTTGGAAATCACCGCTGCTACGCACCTCGGAATTTATTCAAAGAGACTTTGGGTGTGTTCTTGGGGTACAGCACACCAAGCTACTTCCACACGTTGTCAAAGTTTATCTGGTGTGGCAGCTGGGGGTATAATATGGGTCAATCGTTGAACAACCATGGACCACATGTTTTCTATCCGTTAAAGATCCGGAGAGCAAGCCAGCCATGGAAGCAATTGAATCCGGTGATTGACTAAGAACCTTTGGAAGATGCGTGCCACGAGTGGTCGTGCATTATCCTGTTGAAAAATGGCTGTGGTCAAGCCCTGAAGATGAGGAAGGACAACTGGCTCCAACACCTCGGAGATGTAGCGCTGGCGGTTTAAAGTACCGTCAATGCGTACTAGAGGAGTGCGAGAGTGATATCCAATACCATCCCATTGCATAATACTCAGTGCAGGACCAGTGTGGCTGTGTATAATGCAGCTACTCAGCATCTTCTCTCCACGGTGTCTCCAGACTCGAATCCAACCATCGTGGTGTTGCAGACAGATGCGTGACTCGTCAGTAATGACAAATTCATTCCATTCTACCAATCACATCTTTCTTTCATCGCACCAATGGCGGCAGAGACGTCTGTGGTTCTGCGTCAAAGGTAGACCAAGCAATGGACGTATTGTGGACAAGCCACTCAGCTGCAAACAGCGTCGAATGGCGTGCGCAGGTACGCGCAGACACTGAATGATGCGTTACAGACTCAATGGGCTATGCTATTGTTCGTGATGTGACTGAGCGATCCATCACTGCCATGCGCACATTTAGCCTGTCCTCACGTGATGTGGTGCACTGAGGTGGATGCGATCGACCACATCGGTCCGTCGCTCCCTCCTTTATCCAACGGTCACATATCCGCATTACAGTTGTTTGGTTTCGTTCAACATGGCTACCGATTTCCCTGAAACATAATCCACAATCTCGGTAGGCCTCTATTGTTCCTCTTCCGAACTCGGATACTTAATCAAAAGCTGATCGCTGTTTTCTATGAGACATAACTGATCGTTTTTTGAAAGAACCACAGGAAAAACACATTTGCCGAACTTGAAATCGTCGAAATCTCCAAGCCTTAAACAGCGCTTCGAGGTGGCGCCACAGGCACGTGTGATGTGTGTGTGCGCTGAAATTCTAATCAGTTGCATATCTTACCTCCGCTAATGCATGTTGTAAATTTCATGTTATTTGCATGCTTCCTTCAGGGTGTTGCATTTACGGAGACCAGCAGTGTATGTACATAGATATATATACAAATATACATGTATATATATATACATATATATGTACATACATATATATACTTGTATATGTATATATATATATTTGTATATATATATATGTATACATATTTATTTATATATATATATATATATATATACATATATATGTATACATATTTATTTATATATATATATATATATATATATACATATATATGTACATACATATATATATACATATATATATATATATATATATATATCTATATATATATATATATATATAAATATATATAATTATATATATTTATATATGTATAAATATAATTATATATATATATAAAAATATATATAATTATATATATTTATATATATATAAATATATATAATTATATATATATATATATATATATATATATATATATATATATATATATATATATATATATATATATATATATATTGTGACGTCTTCGATTGTTGTGAACCCCCACTCTTCGATTCACACTAAGTTTTATGGGTTCAACCAGATGGTTAATGACAAGTGCTCGTGGCCATGTGGCCATTGTTTATTGTTTGGCCTTGGGGGAGCACTGACACCAAGACTGGCAGCCATAATGGTAAAGGAGAGCCGGCACCTCATTGACAATAGGAAAAGCCTGTCTAAAAAGAATCCTGTCGAATCGGCCGGTGTCGAGAGAATGGGATTATAGAACACCGGTGGTGTGATGGACAAATGTATCCAGATGTTGGATAAAAATTATGACGCTCTGGGTCCAGATGTCCCGAGAGTGTTTTTGCGTGTTACGCACGAATTGGACTGGGGAAGCCGATGAAGACTTTTGTGGCCTGCCAATGAAAAGAGACGACTGGCGTGTTGTGGACCCGCCCCTGGTGTTTAAAATGGGTTCTTTAGGGGACGAGAGAAGAGCCCTTTATGGAGAGAACTTGAGGAGAGCGCTAAAGAAAAGGAGTTTTGGACTCCTTCGACTGTGGAGGACCGAGAGTGGAGTGGAAAGAACGGAGAGACGATGAACGACGGTTGCGTTGGAGAATTGTAGTGATATAGACTGACTGCACCGTTTTGGTGTATAAAATGTAATTTATTGCTTCAATAAGAATTTGTTGAGAGGGAGTGATAATGCACCGGGGGGTGTCCCAGCAGATCCTAACCATAACAAAAGTTATTACGATCCCCCAAATATCTGTCCCCTAGCACCAAAAAAGTGGCATATTTTTTTCATTTCATCATTTTACTAAAACAGTTTGGGGATTTAACTAATTCACTTACTTACAACTGGAAAAGACAAAAGATAATTTATTTTAACATCTTGCGTGAATTGATCATCATCTCCTTTTGGAATTTGACGAAAGCCCTAATTTCATCGTTACCCTGCGACATATATGCGGTGACATATAGGGGTGAAATCAAGAGATTCTTTCTCTCCTATCAATCAAAGGGTCGCACGTACATACAATTCATTTCTCTCACTCTCCTCCCTTACCAACGACTCAATTAATTGCAGTATTTCATATTTTGCCGGTTTTTCATTTAGCATTCTATAGAATTCATAGGCAATATATGAAATAAAAATCGGTTCATACATTGCCGGATAGTTTTAGACATTTTAAAGAATGCCTAGGCATTCTATAGAATGCCGGATTTCTTTCTTTGCCGGTGACATATACAGTATTCTTGTGTTAAACTAGTCTTGCATACGCCAGTGTTCAACAAATTTTTGAGAGTAATAAGATTCGAATTAATTTTGAAGTTAGTTTCGTTTGCAAGTTATTTATATTTAGAGTTAAATTTAAATATATATATATTATTTATACACGACAGTGTTAATTGAAATATTTGGTTCAAATATAATGTGCATTCTCTCCAAAGACTATTTTACGAGTAATCTGAATGTAGTAGCAATACTGTGAAGTTATTGTTGTAGAGATGCATATGGCACGTGTGCGGGAATCAACAATTACCTCAGCTCCGGAAATCATTTTTTTATGTCACAGGTTTTTTTTAATTTATTAAATTTTTAAGCAAAGCATTTTTTTTAATAAAAATTTTGTGGAATTGTTTCGGAACAGTAACATTTTCTCACTTTCTGAGATTTTGATTGCTTCTCATGTCATAAAATGTCATTCTAAAAATTTTTTCTTTACCTGAGATTGAGATAGTCTATAATTTTTTTTTAGATTGTCATATTTTACTCTATTTTATTCGTAATTTAATTAATTACGATATAATACTTGTGCATGTGTTTATACTAAACGATAGTTGATTTTGTAATTGGGTACTTAAGATTTCATTAATATCATATGACATAACTTAAATGTGAAGTTTTAGTTTAGTTACATATTGTGAGGAATAGTTGTAACAAAAGGTTTTTTTTTCTCATTTTCGTGATTTTATTATTGAGTAGATTGGTAAAGAAGTAGTAAAAATGGCTTTTTTGGGTAAAGCACGAAAGAAGGATCTTAGGCTATTGGCAGATTAGCTGAATCTTAATGTAGGGGATAATATGAAAATTGCAGTTTTGAGTAAACTAATTACCATACACCCAGATTATGATAAGAGCTTTAGCAGAAATCAACTCACAATTATAGTAGAGTATATAAAGCTTCTAGAACAACAGGAATTGGTTCGAAAACAACAAGAATTTGAGAAAGAGATGGAAAGGCTTGATCACGAATTTCAGTTAGAAAAATTACGGTTAGAGAATGAAAGGCTTAAGAGGTTAACTAGTACATCTGAGGCTAAAGTTAGCATCTATGAGTGAACGAAACTTGTACCCAAATTTGAAATGAAAGATGGGGACATAGTTTTGTTTTTGACCTTATTCGAGCCACAGGCAAAGAGAGTTAGCATCGAGAAAAGACACTGGGTGTCGGCTCTTATGCCAAGTAAAATTAACCAATTAATGACTCGTAAAGCAGAAGAAAAATTTGACGACTATGATTATATTAAAGGTCTATTGCTGAAATGTTTCAAACTTAGTGCAGAGATTTTTCGGCAAAAGTTTGTAAAACACCAGCGGAATCCAGCTCAATCTTGGCATGATTTTGTTTTCGAAATAACCGGCTATTTTGAAGAGTGGCCTGGAGGTCTTAGCGTTAATGATTTTGAAGGGTTAGAGAACCTCATGACTAATATACAGATTAGTTGAAATGGCGTGTCCCTGGGGACGAAAGAGAACGGTTTGTCGAAAACTGTGTTAAATCGATTGTTCCAGGTGACCTAGCTGACAAGCTAGATGAATACGAAAGCGTGAAGATTAATGTAAAGGGAGCCCACTCGAACGGTACGAGGTACAGGCTGACAAAGAATAAGTTTGCCTCGGATAATAAGGGCGCTAGTCTGCAACCAAAAGATGCATCATTTTTTAGGAAAATTAAATTGCCGATAGAGTCAAATACGGGAACAAGTAGAGGTTTCAAGCCTAAATGTTTTATTTGTGAAAATGTAGGACATTTGGCTCAGAGATGCCCGAAAAATACTAAAAAGACATCCCCTCGCAATGCCAGAAGTAACATAATTACTGCTAAGGAAACTGAACTAGAATCTACCAAATAAGTGATAACTGCTACAGTCTCAGTACCAATCTCCATTCCCATCAACACAAGGAATGGAATTGATGATCTTCAGTTAGTTGATATCAAATGTGGACAAACGTCCATAAAAGCATTAATCGATACAGGAGCACAAATATTAGTGTTACGCAAAGACTTGATCGGTAAAGGTTGTGGAGAAGGCGAGGGAACTATCCGAATCATTTTGGCATTTCACGAAAAGGAAATAGCTGTTCTTAAAATATTTAACTTTAAAATAGACAATGGAAAGCATGGATCGGTACCAATCATATGCACCGTGTCTAAGAAACTCATCAACGACATGTTGATTAATGCCACTGCTTATGAGATTCTGTTAGAAAATGTTCAGTAATTTGATTTTGAAAATCAGACAGATTTTGAAAGCACCAAAGATAAAGATATACAATTTGAAAGGGAGGAAGAACTATCTGCTTTAGCCTTAGAGTAAGAGACTGAGACATCGGAAACAAATTTGGCGAAATCCTATTGTATTAAACTTCAAAGAATGGACGAGTTATTGGGAACAGTCTGGGGTCAGGCTGAGAACAAACAACATGCGTACGGAATTGAAAAAGGAGTTTTGATACAAACTGAGTCAATATGCGGAAAAAATGTAAAACAAGTAACCACCTGCAAAAGAGAAGAAGTTATGAAAGTCTCCCACGAAATACCTTTAGCTGGACAATTAGGCGAGAGTAAAACTAAACAGCGCATCAAATATTCATTCTAGTGACCTAAATTCAAACAAGATGTAAGGTCATTCTGTCAAAGCTGCAAGACCTGTCAACTTAGATGAGGGCTCACTTACCGGGACATCCATTTGAAGTATGGAGACGTCACTTGACCATGGTTCAAAATTACGTGGTCCGTCGCCAAAAGCCCTCGTGTAGCTGAACAGTGCGACGTTAGTATTCAATCAATCAATTGAAGTATGGAGTGTCGACTTTATTGGCCCTTTGGAGCCATCCTCTCGCAGAGGTCATAAATATATTATCTGTGCAGTCGATATTTGTACTAGATGCGAGAGTAAAAATGGAAGTGAAAGGGAACTCCACTTCAATAAATCACGACCGAACGTAGCCAGAATTGAGCCAATAGGTCTAATATTTGACCAAGACAATGAATTTGGGAATGTTTACTATGTTCCTAATGATACCCTAGAATTGGACGTTAATGACATTTACAAATATGTAATGGGCAGCTCTGCTGGTCTATAAAATTCTCACTCCTCTCTAAATTTTCAGACGTATTTAGCTCTGTTCCAGGCTCTTCTAAGGTAAAAGGACATTCAGTAAATTTAATGCCCGATTTCGTTCCAAAGAAACTGAAACCTTATTGCATACCGATAGCCCTTCAAGAAGAAGTAAATAAAGAAATTAACGAGTTATTTCAATTAGGACTTATTGAGCCTAATGAAAGTGAATGGGCTCACCTTAACGTATGTGTCTCTAAAAAGGATGGAACCGTAAGACTGTGTAGATTATAGACTTTTAAATAATGTCACAATTACTGATGCATATCCAATGCAGAACGCAAGATACTTTCTTTTTGAAATTGGCCAAGCCAGATTCATAAGTGTACTAGACTTGACAAAAGGTTATTGGCAAATCCCAATGAAGGAGGAGGCCAAGCCTTTGACAGCATTTGTGACTCATTCAGGGCATTATCAATGGAAGGTTAGGCCATGAAGGTTAGGAAAAATGCTGGGAGCATTTATCAGAAGTCCATGGACAATGTCCTGCTCTTGCATCATAAATATTGCCACTCATATATCGATGATCTATTTAACAACTTGGGAAGAACACCTCGATCATATCCCCAAGGTGTTGAAATCTTTACAGAAAGTAGGGCTAAAGGAGAACCTGAAAAAGTGTGCCTTTGGAAGAAAATCTGTTAAGTCTTTAGGTCGCATAGTTGGTTCAGGAAAGCATACTCCGAATCCTGAAAAGGTAGAAACGATTCGGAAATTGAATCGACCTACCACAAAAGTGTAGTCAGAAGCTTCTTCGGTCTCACGAGTTATTATCGAGGTTATATATATATATATATATATATATATATATATCCATAATTTATCACAGTTAGTATTGCCCTTAACTAAATTGACTAAAAAGAACATTCCTTGGGAATCATCAGCTGAAGATTGTTTCATTAAACTTAAGGAGAAACTTGTAAAAATGCCTTCTCTGCATACGCCAGACTTGTCCCGCCCCTTTCTACTATTCACAGATGCTTCCGCTACTGCCGCGTGGCCGCGGTAGCCGAGTGGTATGGGTATCGAACCGTGGCTTGCTTTGTCACGAGTTCGAGCCCAGTACCACTAAAGACCCGCCGTGTAGGGCAGCGATGCACGTTAAATCTGTCGAGAGCTGAAACGTCCTCCCGTTGGTGTGGTGTGGTAGTTAGGAGAGGGGGTGCCAGCTCAGGTGTCGTCCACGTCACTTGACCATGGTTCAAAATTACGTGGTCCGTCGCCAAAAGCCCTCGTGTAGCTGAACAGTGCAACGTTAATATTCAATCAATCAATCCGCTACTGCCGCTTGTTTAGCTCAGCACAATGAACATATGGAAGAAATGCCGATTGCTTTCTTTGGCAAAAAACGGCCAAATGAAGGGATTCACGATCGAGCGCAAAGCATTTAGCGTGTTAGAGGCACTTCTTAAATTTGACACTTGGATCTTTGGGTCACAAATCCGGTTCATTTCAGATCATCACCCTTTGACATATCTTACAAATAGTGTTACAATATCTTACAAATAGTGTTGACCAGATGGGCATTAGCCTTACAAAGATACAATGTTAAAGTTTCCTATAAAAGGAGTAGTGCTCACGGCAGACTTAGAATTTATGAGTAGGGGTTTTTTTTGCATCATTGTTATGTATGTTCACTAAAAGGTTTTTTAGAAGTATAAGTAAAAAAAAATAATATAATTAACATACATGTAGAGTATTAATTATATGTATTATCATGGTTTTTTCTTTGTGAAATTCCTAATACTATTATGTAGTCATTTGTAATGTATGTACATTTAAGTGTCTCCGAGGAGTTATATTATCTGGGGCTCTGCACGCATAACCCTTTACGACCCAAATTATTTTTATCTTTAAATATTAAATTCTTGTGGTTATTAATACTATATGAACCCCAGTGACACTGGGAAAAATAACGGAAAAATTCCCGCTTCCTCCCTGGAATGCAGACGGCACCCGCACGGTCGTGCGGGTTGGGCGTTATCTGTGAAACAGGTCACCTATGAAATTTTACGAGTTATGCATTTTTAGCCCTAAGTTGGTAGAAGAAACAATCTTAATTCAACTAAAATTGTTACAAATAAAGAAATTATTGATGTAAAATTAACTCTTTTTTATTAATTCATTATTTATTTACTGGAAAAAATCTTTTGTTTTATTTTTGACAAGTATAAATAACCATTGCATTTTTCACATGTTTTCGAACTCCTCTCGTAGTTTTCAAATCTGTACTTGCGAGGCTTTGAAATGTCATCCAGTATACACGATTCATATGTTTTGTTCGCGGCATTGTTGTCATCCGAGAGATCAATAAGTTCTGATCTAAGTTCAATCTGATTTATTCATCAATTACGAAATTTCTTCTGTGAGAATTCTTCTCCTTTTTAGACACCTGAAAAAGTTTTTGGTTGAAAGTTAGCACAGTATTCCATGAAAAATAGTAAAATGTATCAGAAAATTTTATTACTAAAAAAATAAAATATATTTAAATCACATCATACTAACTTCCACCGAAAAGCCCACATTTTTTTTGTGGGGGGAGGGAGAGATATGAATGTAGATATCTGTGGAGAGGATAAAAATACCATACTCCTCAACAAATGTATGAAAAAGAAGATTAATTGCGAAAAATAGAGAGAGAAAGAAAAAAAGGGGACTCATACATGACGACCCCCAAGAAAATTTGGTTTTAATTATATAACTATATATTTCATTTTAATGTAGGCCTTCATCAAAGTTATTGAAACACAGGAAAGAAATTTCGATGGTAAGTACTTACCTTTACAGCTGCAGTGATTCAAGTAACGCCCAACCCGCACGATCGTGAGGGTAATGAAATCCCGAGTCCTAGAAGCAACATTAATATAGTAGTATAATTAGTATTTTTCTGTTTTACAATTATTTAAACATTAATACAAAAATTTGTTTCCAAGCAATCAGAAATATATTGATAATTACCTTTTTACGACAGATGAAAAGAAAACGTGTTTTCATCGTATTTGAAAACAAAGCTAGATTTGCCAGCCAAAAGTAAAACATAAACAACAACCATCGTCTGTTGATAAAAAGTAACACTTTACACTTTCTGCAAACCTTCTCAATCAATTGATTCGCGATTTTTTTACATACGACTATTCCAGAAGCAAAAACGTACAAGAATGTCTAACCCGCGCGATCGTGCGAGTTGGGTCTTAAATTGCCAACCAATTTTCAATTAGTTCTCTCTGAATTATATCCATGTTTTTTTTCGTCTATTTTCAGGCGCATTGTCTTCAGACGGATGCTTTTCCATTGGAAGAAGGAGTAAGAATCCCCCCTTTATATATATAAATCATCACTCCAGATCGACAGTCAAATAATCTGTTAGGGATTATTCCAAGAGAGAAATTCGTCACCTGCGCATATTAGATATGTTAAGTATTGTTCTTTTTTTGTGATGTCCCGTGTAAATGTTTTAAATAATTGTTCAAATTAATAAATCTAATTGGTCTCAATCAATGCGTGATTACTCCAAGGATGGATGCAAACTTTACTCATATTATTAGGGATATTATTAGTTTTCTCATTCGTAAGTTCAATATTGTAGATATACATTTAGTAAATAGTTCTACTGAGTATTTTACCATACATTTAATGAATAAATCATATAATAACATTAATTTTTCAAAAATATTTAAGAAGTATATACGTTGTCTACCTATAAATAACGTTTGCATTAAGAAGACTTTTAAATAAAATAAAAAATAGGTAGTTCAATTTTTAACTTACAATAATATTAATGATTTGCAAAATAATAATAATATTGTGCCTCAAATTAATGTTGGTGTTCATGGTGTGACCCAAGGGGGCATCACAGTGGCGCCCAACGAGTAAATCCCGAGTTACGAGTCGGATCTAATTTTCGGATCATCCCTGAGCAGTATTTTTGGGTGGTGGAGAATGTGCAGGAATTTTTGGAGAATATGGATAATAACTTAACATATTACGAGATACCCACACAACTCGCTTGTGCATATTTAAAGGGTCATCTCACAGGACGGGCACTAGTTTGGTTTGTGGTTCTAGGTAATAGGGTTGTTGAAGATAAGGCGACGGATTACGCGCACCTAAAACAAGCTTTGTCAGAACAGTTCCCCGTGGTTAGGAATAGGTCGGAGCAAGAAACGCGTTTCTATTCATCATCTCAAAAGCATAACCAAAAGCCGTCTGATTTTGCGTATGATTTGTTGAAGATTCACAAAATCTTAAAACTCGAAGTGACGGAGGAAAAATTGATTGATCATATTATTAGTAGGTTAGAACCTCAGATTTTGGATTATGTAGAGGTTAGGAATCCGAAAACCACATCTAACCTCCTACAAATTATTGATAAGTATGAGGAACGGTTTCTAAATAGACAGATCAGAGGTTCGAGTTGCGAATCCCGAGATATACAACCAAACGAGAACAATCGTTTCCCTAACAGGAATCGACAAGAAAATTGGAAAGAAACGAGATGTAGCAATAGATATGCTGACAATAGTAGACCACGGAGAGAGTTCAATAAATTTGAGAGTCAAGGTGTTGTGGATAATCAGAGATTCGATGGTCGACGCCGGGGTGGTCAATCGGATCATGGAATCCACAATCAAGGCGGTCGACAGGGTGGTTCAAGGAATAGTACTTTCAGGGGTCAGAATGATCGAAACAGATATTTAAACTTTTAAGCGATCGATGCGAGTATGGGGGTGATCGATCGCGATGTACGGAAAATCCTCCAGATACAGAACACCAAACTATTAGGGTATCCTCATTACGAATGACTCCAGTAGACTTACCGTATGCCCCTATTCTTTTAAATGAGATATTCATTACAGCCCTTTGGGACACGGGGGCGGAGAAATCTTTCATATCGGAAGAGGTCTATCGCAAATATTTTTCTTATCGACCTCGTCAAAAGACGAAAGATAGAGTAGTGACGGCGCAAGTGTTGTCACTTAGGTCGGGTCGAATTACAGATTCGGATCCGAGAATTCCAGAAAACCTGGGAATTTCACATTCTTAACAATATGTAGTACCAATACATTTGAGGCATTGATTTCATGAAGGAGTCCAAATGACTTTAGATTTCGATCAGAAATCACTGATCATTCCAGATGACCAAATTAAGCAGTTACCAGAAAGGTAAAAGCCAGTCGAAATTGATCTATCAGATACAAAGCTCGGTGAAGGGCAAAAGCAAAAATTAAGGAATTTATTTAATGGTTTTAAAGGGCTATTTTCAGATCGGTTTTTTAGTAAAAATTATTGTTCTATCTTCCCCTCCTTCTCACAGATAAGATATAGCTTCAAATTTCGTTGTATGACTTATAAAAAAAAATATTGCGTTAGAATTAAAAAAATTATTAATGTGAAGCAATAAAAAGAAAACGATTCTGATGCTAAGAGCAAAACAAAAAAATGCTCATCATTTTTTAATAATAGTTAGTTTCTAAGAATCTAAAATAATAAAATAGTTTTCAATCAATCGTTATATGTAAAGAGTGTGTTTTTTTCAGGTATAGAAGTTTAAGTTGGCATTACTTTCCAAGATGGCGACCGATTTAACAGCTGTCAAGTGATTTATTCTCAGTTTGGTTTGGCAATTCATCATGAATAGACTCACGCCTCATAGAGATTCGTCGAATGGGCCCAAAACGAGATTGCCGTTGTTCCCGATTTTCATAAGCGAATTTTGTTTAGCGATGAAGCGCACTTCTGGTTGAATGGCTACGTCAACAAACAAAACTGCCGCGTTTGGAGTGAAGCTAATCCACAAGTGTATGTCGAAACACCGTTACATCCAGAACAACTGACTGTTTGGTGCGCTTTATGGGCTATATACTTTTTCATTCCTGAATTGAACAATCATGATGTCCAGGAACTGTGGTTCCAACAAGACGACGCAACATGTCCCACAGCTCGTGCCACAATCGATTTATTGAAAGACACGTTTGGTGACCGCCTAATTTCACGTTTTGGACCTGTGAATTGGCCTCCAAGAAATTGTGATTTAACACCGCTAGACTATTTGCTGTGGGGCTATGTAAAGTCATTGGTCTATGCGGATAAACCACAAACGCTTGACCATTTGGAAGACAACATTCGCCGTGTTATTGCCGATATACGGCCACAAATGTTGGAAAAAGTCATCGAAATTGGACGTCCAGATTGGACTACATCCGAGCCAACCGTGGCAGTCCTATGCCAGAAATCATATTTAAAATGTAATGCCACAAGATTATCTTTCGAATAAAAAAAATTCATGTCAATCGAATAATGCATCGTTGTTTTATTGCAATTTAAAGTTGTATACCTCTGAAAAAAACACCCTTTAGTTAGATTAAAAATGTCTTTAAAATGTATTTTGATCCAAAATAATAGACACGGATGTACTTTTTAATTAACAAAGAATTCATTTTGTAATGAAACATTAAAAATAATCCTTTTAAAAAAAACATATATATATTTATTAAAAAAAAAAATCAAATTTCTATCTAAATATATATTATAAATGTGAGTGTTTGTGAGGATACTTGGGCGTCTTTCACGCAGAAGCAACTGAATGGATTTTAATGAAATTTTACCGTAATATAGCATATACATCAGAATAACACATAGACTATAATTTATAGCATAGGATATAATTTATAAATATATTGTGAGAAGTGTCCAAAATATAACGATATTTGTCAAGTTAGTAGGAAAAAATTCTGGCATGCGCTGCTAAAAAGTCCACGTCAGTATATATCTTTTTTGTTTGTGAAAGAATTCTTTTGTTTTGTTTTGGCTACGCAAAGCGCTCGCTTCTAATTAATTCCTGTGATCAGCATAATCCCTATTTTTTTATTGCAGAATAAAACTAACTTTTGAAGGGAGAGGCTGATATAAATCTTTCTTTATTTGAATTTTTTAAACGTTTTTATTATGCACATTTGGTAGTAAGAAACTGATCTTTTTCAAAATAAATACTTTTATTGCTTCTGTAACTTACAGTAGATAAACTTTGTCTTTCACCCTACATCATTTGGACATATTTGCATAGTTTGCTTGTGGTTAGTAGTTTATTAAAACGCTCTAATTTTAATTGAAAAGGCGGATATTGCATTTTTAAGTATAGAAATAATTTAACTACTGTACTGTATTTTTTGGAGTGAGTGAGTGAATATTAACGTCGCACTGTTCAGCAACACGAGGAATTTTGGCAACGGACCACGTAATTTTGAACCATAGTCAAGTGACGTAGACGACACCTGAGCTGGCACCCTCTTCTCGTAACTACCACACCACACCAACTTAGAAGAAATATTCTATCAATACTTAGACCTTAGAAAATGATTTGTCTACTTATTTTAAGTGAACGATGTATGTAATTAATTTTACAGTGGAATATCTTTAATTAATTTATTAGCTCTAACGGATTTAATTTTCCAAAGTGGAGTATTTTGTTCATGTATATCCCTTAATTTTCAATGTAGTGATCCGAAAAAATATTACATGAAAAAAACTGCAGTAAAACATAATGCGGTAGATAAAGCATTAACGTTCATCGCCCCCCTACACGACGGGTCTTACAAAGCTCTGATAAAGTTCGAGCTATGAAAGTAACTAGACATTTGCCAACTTGACTCTATCGTTATCATGTCACTGTGTTTTTATTGAATCTCCATTATAGCCATTATATATTAAAAAACGGCTTTGCTTGCGAATATTACAATTTTAACATAAAATAAATACAACAGAACGTAATATTAATTTATTACACTTTCAGATATAAATTATTTACACTATTTTAAGCGTTCATTACGCAAACCTTTTAAAAATGTGTTACTTTTTCTGAGCAGAGATCAGCTTAGGGCGGTATTTTCAAAAATCGACCCTCAAGTAGGTTACGTGGAATTATAAACAAAAAAAAATCCTTTTTATCAGGTATTAGATCTACATTCTTAAAATTTATCAAAGGTGTTTTTTTTTCCTTTCTTTTTTTTTTTTTTTTGTTTAGCTGAAATATGGAAAAAGCTTTTATTATTTAATTTGCAATTCAAGTAAAATTAACTCATTAAAAACTTCTTTCTCCTTCAATCTGTGTTGTTTAAATTTTCAGTGCATCCGTGCGAAGTACGGGTATACCAGCTAGTAAGTAATAAATGAAAGAAAAATTAACAGATAGCTATTGAAACGATTGCTTTTTTTCTGAATGTTTGATTAAACATATAAATATATAAGTAAAAAAAAAACAATATGGGGGAATGCCTACATATATATATATATATATATATATATATATATATATATATACATGTACTGAAAAAAACATTAAAAAACCCGATCTGATCTTTTGTGTGAGTTTTATGAAAAAAATTAGATCGTGTTTTAAAAACCTCTGAAAAAAAGTTCCGAATTTTCCCCTTGTGGTGAGAAATGGTACTAATTATGTGTTTTAATGCGTTTTAAGGTTTTTAATTAATATGTTTTTAACAAATTGGAATATCGGAATATAAATGGTCAAAACGGATTCCTCGGATCATTCCCGAAACTTTGGTATCTTCGACGAGTTTCTGTGTCTTGTGGTTCGTGAGAAAATTGGGCTACATTCCTATATACCTACATACCTACATAGATACGTTTGTTTACCAACGAATTTTAATGTTGTAGATTAGCACCTCTACTTAAATGAAAGAAGTTTCTTTGAAGAAATTTAGATTTGTCAGTGGATTCCACAGTTCTGGTAAATGTACGTGAAATAGAAAGAGGCCCATTAGATGGAAACAACACATTGTGGAGATCGTATTAGATACAAAAAATAATTTGTATCAAATTAGTACCTCTGTAGGAATTATTAAAGATTGGCTTCCTAGAAACGCTCTTCAAATTTCTACTACAACATTTACCGAAATAGTTCCACGGATTAACCTAAGTCTGCGTGGAATTGCAAAAAAATTATCCTTATTTGAAGGATAAGGATTTAAGAAGTGTTCATGTAACAATCAAAAAATACAATGTAAAACAAAAAGATATGCATGTAAAAAATATAACGTACTTTGTAATTCAAGATGCCAGAAATCAACAGCATGTTTTAATAAAAATTATTGAACATTATTAAAATGTTTAAGATTTTACTAAAAATATCCTTTTTGTTTTAAAAATTATCAGCTTAAGAGGACGTGGCACCCTAAAATGTGTGACCTAAATATCATTTTTCAACTAAAAAAAGGTGTTACAAATAAAAAGCAAGATATTTCTGAAATATTATATTCATGTCATTTTTATTTATCTTGATATATGTGCATGTAAAACTTTTTAATTAAAGCATTTGGTATAAATAATTTTATAGTAACTGTTCTTATGCATCATATGTTTTCCATAAAAAATATAATGTTTCAATATTATGTTAAGCAAACATTTTTAAAATTTTTGCTATGGCAGAACTTTTTTTTAACATTTGTGACGAATCTGTACGGAACCTTTCCACTAATCTTCTTAGGCGTCTTTTTGGGCAATATAAAAATTCGCGTTTATTTCCAATCAACTCCAAAAAGATGAACGTGATATTCAAATTAGACAAGGTATTTAAGTCGAGCGTTGTGAGATAGCAAGGTAGATGATGGAAGGCTATTGAGCCAGCCACTTTAAACGCATTATTAGAAAATTCAAGGAGATTAGATTCGTGAAGACGTCGTGCTGCCAGACGTACCAGAAAGCTGATATAAGCCAGCGGTAAATATAATTTACGTACGCTTAAAATAAGCGTCAGTTTAAGCGACTTAGTTAAAGTTAATGAAAGTTAAGAATTCGAGTACGCGTGTATTCCTCGGATCTCCTATTTCGGTAGACCTTATTTGATCTTGAGCTTAGTTATTAATTAATTGCATTATTAGTAATTTAATTTAATATAAAGGTAAATCCCTTTAAGCGACGTAACATAAAAAGTATTATATGTTGTTTTGTCTCAACACAATAAACAACACTAGTAGTGGACTGTGATCTCTTTAATTTCTCTACTCCGTACACTACCTCTCGGAGTTATTGTTACACACACTGACGTTTTTTTTACAAGCAGCTAGAGGGCGCTGTTCATTAACAGAACTAACATACCCCCCACATTGCACTGGTTTAACCATGCAATCATTGTTACTAAATTAACATTCATATTGGTTGCATCTAGAACACTTTACACATTCAACACTTGACAATTCTCAAGAAATACAATTACTTAAATCATAATATAAATGCAAGATTTCACAAATAACAATATTTTTTTTATACAAATACAAAATCACTTTACTAACAATGAGCAAATTTACACACCACCAATGGTACACTAAATGAAAAATTCAAATTATATATTTAAGGATCTTCCATTGGTAAAACACAAATTTTTGATATGGCTCTTTTACATGTACTATACTGAATTTTAATTTTTACAACACGCACTTTTTTATCTTCGCCATAATACAATTCTACGATTCTACCTAATGCTCATTTATATGTTGGTAAATTTTCTTCAATTATTATAAAACCAAGTCTCCAATTGTAACGTTATTTTTTTCAAACATCCATTTTCCTCTCTGTTGTAATTGATTCAAGTAATTACGACTCCAAAATTTTCACATTAATTGAACTATCTTAGTTATTTTTTGCCACTTTTTGAGATTACTCTCTTTACATTTTGTCAAATTAGGCTCTTCTAGCGAATTTAAAGACCTATTAATTAAAATATGAGCTGGTGTAAGCACTTGGAAATCATCATCATTGTTTGATAGGGGGCAAAGCGGTCGAAAATTTAAAATTCCCTCAATTTGTACAGTGACCGTAAGTAGTTCCTCGTACGTTAAATTAATTCCATTCACAACTCTTTTTAAGTGATATTTACATGAATTTATGGCCGCTTCCCAATGACCTCCAAAATTGGGCGACCTCGCAGGAATAAATTACCACTCTATTCCTTCTGCTGCTAAGTAATTAGCTAATTTTTCCGTCTGGTTTTCTGACTATTTCAAGGAGTTTTTTAATTTCATTGCTAGCTCCGACGAAATTTTTACCATTGTCCGAAAACAGTTTTGCACATTTGCCTCTTCGAGCCATAAACCTTTTCAACGCGGCAATGAATGCTTGCGATGTTAAATCTGATACTAACTCAATATGTACCGCTTTAAACACAAAACACACAAAAATACAAATATACACTTTAAACAAATTTCCTTTACGTTGTCCTTTATTTTTAATGAAAAAAGGACCAGAGAAATCTACTCCTGAACAATTAAATGGATAATCAGTAATAAGTCTCTCTTTTGGCAAATTATCCATAATTTGAGTTGACACAATTGGTTTCGCTTTAAAACATACAATACATTTATATGCAATTTTTCTGCACATTGACCTACCATTCAACGGCCAAAATTTTTCCCGAATATGATTCAGTAAAGATACAGTTCCCACATGTAAATATTTCTTATGAAAATATTCTATTATTATTGAAGTTAATTTATTATTTTTTGGTAAAATTATCTGGTGCTTTTTATTAAAACTTAACTCTAAGTTACAGAATCGTTCTCCTACACTTAAGACACCGTTGCCATCTAAAAAGGGATTCAATGTCTTTAACTTACTGTTTGGTAGCACACTCCCCTTACTTTTAAGATGGTTAATATCACTGGAAAATTCTTGCTCTTGCACTTTTTTTACCAGAAATGTTTCAGCTTTCTCAAATTCTTTTGTTGTGAGTGGACCAGCCACTTTATTTATTCCCTTTAAGAACAGTCGGTATGGTAAACACCTTCCAGAAATCGATTTTGAGATTTTGATATTTCTGAAATCTCCAAATTACGCCCTTTCCAATGATATAACATACTAGTCAATTTTTGAATTAGAAGTATTTTAAAATGTTTTTTTAAAAATAATCAACTGATTTGCCACGCCTACTTTGACAGATAGAAATGTAAACATTGGCCTTTTAAAACTGGGATGCTCTTGCAAAGCCATTATCTGTTTTATTTATTCCCACGAAATTAACTGTAGAATAACTGCAAGTGTAACTGTTAAGGTTGTTTACCTATTTTTGGCGCTTTCGAACACGTTGTGTTTGAGCACTTGTCGTTTATCGATACTTAAAATTTCTGAAATTTTGAAATGCCAAGATTGCAAAAGTTTTCAAGAAACGCAAAGGTAAGTATTATCCACGTAAGAATACTATTAATAGCAAAGTAAGTACCACTGATTGTAATTTAAATGCTCAAGCTGAACATGCACATGATTCAAAGCAGTCATGTGCAAAAGAAAAGAAAATTCCCGATTTAAATGAGAGTTTTTCTTCTTTTGGTGATAGCGTAGGTATTTTAAATGCAATCATGAATTTGAATATTCTTGCTTTTGTTTTCAAGAATGAAGTTCACTGTAAAATGTGCAACAGTGGTTTAGACATGCAAGTTTTAAAAGGTAAGTCTGGACTGGCTATTACGTTTGTCCTGAAATGTTTTGCTTGTCCATATCGTGTAGAATTCTCTTCTTCAAATTTTCATGAAGGAACACAGATTGCTACAATAAATACCAGGTTTGTGTATGCTATGCGTTCAATTGGAAAAGGTGCAGAAGCAGGAGAATGTTCTGCGGCGTAATGAATCTTCCGCAACCACCTACAAGGTTTTCTCCCTTACGGTAAGCGAATTTTAAATGCTGCTAAACTTGTTTATGAGGATTCAATTCAAAATGCTGCGAAGGAAGCTATTTGTGAAAATGAAGGTAACAAAAATATAGCAGTAGCTGTAGATGGGACATGGCAGAAGCGTGGTTACACATCCTTGAATGGTGTAGTTACTGTGACCAGCATTGATACAGGTAAGGTGATAGATGTTGATATTCTTTCGAAATATTGCGCTTGTAAAAACTTGCCTTTTCATGAAAAGGATTGTAAAAGGAACTACGTTGGATCTAGTGGAGCGATGGAAATCCAAGGTGCGTCTAAAATTTTTCAACACACGGTCATTATCTTTACATAATGCCCGATATATTACGTACTTAGGAGATGGGGATTGCAAAGCATTTGATGCGGTAAAAAAGAAAAACATTTATGGAAATGAATATCCAATTGAAAAATTGGAGTGTATTGGCCATGTAATGAAGCGCATGGGAACAAGATTACGCCGATTAAAAGCTCAATTGAAAGGGCAAATCTTGTCAGACGGTAAGTGTTTAAGTGGGAAAAATCGTTTGACTGAACATGAAATTGATAACTTGCAGTCATACTATGGATCAGCTATTCGGAGAAATCACAGCAGTGTTCAGAATATTCGGCAAGCTATCTGGGCCATTTTTCTGCATAAGTTATCAACTGATGAATATCCTCAACATGGTTTTTGTCCCATCGGGGAAGATTCATGGTGTGGATTTAAAAGGCTGAAGCATCAGGTAAGTCTTACAAACATAAAAACAGTCTTCCGGTCGCTGTTGTTGAAGCAATGCGTCCTATATTTAGAGATCTTTCCCATCCTGATCTGTTGAAAAAATGTTTGCATGGAAAACACAAAACCCGAATGAAAGTTTTCATAATGTCGTTTGGTCACGTGTTCCCAAAGCAACATTTGTACAGATTGAAACACTTTCACTTGGTGTTTATGATGCTGTTTGTTCCTTTAATGATGGTAATGTATCAAAATTAAAAATGCTTCAAAAAATGGGCGTAGAACCAGGGGAATTTTCAGTAAGTGCCATGAAACTTCTCGATAGGAAAGACTAATGAAAGCAATTTATGCTTTTTCTGGACGCTCGAAGAAAATTAGAAAAGATAAAAGAAGAAAAAAAAGAAAGAAAGAAGAAGATAATATTAAGAAAAATAAGGTAAAAAACCGGCTACAGTGCAGGATCTTTTGATGAGGTAAAAATTTATACAAAAGCTACTGTGTTTTCTAATTAATATATTTTTCAAGTAATCTGTTCTTTTTCTTTAAATCTACTGTATGCATGAATTGGAGACTTTTACTATATATTTCATATATATTGTTGTGTGTGTTCTTATTCTTTATGCAAAATTTTTTAAATATTTCTTTGACATTTTTCACTAATGAACACATGTCGTAACACAGAAAATGATGATTTTTATTAAACTGTGTATTCTTTTTTTTTTCTATAAATCTACCGTATGCATGAATTGGAAATTTTTACTATATTTTCATATGTATTGTGTGTTTTTATTCTTTATGCAAAAATTTTTTAAATATTTCTTTGACATTTTTCACTAATGAACACATGTCGTAACACAGAAAATGACGATTTTATTAAATTGTGTATTCCTTTTCTATACTTCTACTGTATGCATGAACTGGAAATTTTTACTATATATTTCATATGTATTGTGTATTTATACAAATTTTTAAGCTTTGGTGTTCAATAGTTTTTTAGTAAAATGTTTATAAATATCTAAAAATGCAATGCCTTTTTTCGTTGCACATAGCTTGTTACACATATAAAAATACATAAATTTCATGTTCAAGAAATCTGTTTTTATGTTTTTTTGTTGTTTTGAATACCATTTACCAAATATTTAAAGAAAATTTTTAATTCTGCTGCTGTAAAACATTGTGTTAACAGGTGAATATATAAAACACTAATGAAACTTTTCGAAATAGTGTATAATCATGTATTACCAAAGCCATATTTTCATGTATTGACACATTTTCACATGGTATTTATGATGCTTTATAGTCAAAATTTGATGAAAGTAATGTATCAGAACTGAAAATTCCTCAAAAATTGATACAGAATTTGAGTAAAATAATTAAACGCTAAAAAATACCTCGATAGCTTAAAAGTGAAAAATGCTATAAATGTATTTTCTGAGAAATCTAAGTATAAGAAAAAAACTAAAAAGCCTTAAAAGTAATAGAGAATAAGCTAATATTTAATAAAATAGGGCAAATACTTGTTGTAATTCATTATTTTTGTGATCGAGTGCTTTTTACACTAAAAATGCAATTATCTCAAAATGGTTGTTTTCAAACTGCGGGTACAGTTTTCTCAGAATCTACAGAATGAGTGCTGATGCAATTTTTACTGCACATAAATAATATGTAACTCTATATACTAAGCTTATTTTTTGGAGATTTTCCTGAAATATTTTGCTGAAAAGAAGTTATCGTAAAAATTTGACAGTTTTCAAAAATTTCAAAGTGATACTTTTACGATGAATTTTTTTGAAAAAAGTAAACAATATATGTTAAATATATTTACTAGTATTTAAATAAAAAAGCCTAATTAATATACAGACAAAATTTGAAGTTTATATATTTAACAGTTTCTGAGAAACTTGTACCTAAAATGGCTCATTTTAACATTGTCGGTATAGGCCCTACCGACTTCCCTTAAATTTTCCACGAACCTGAAAATAAAACTTAATACACCTAAAATAGCTATATAATTATTGCTTAGATTAAGAAGGTCGTTTAAAAAATCATTAACATAAATATTAAGCACCGATTGAAAGTTTTCAATTTGTTCATTAACACAGTTTTTCAGTTCTGAACTATATTCATCTAGTTTCTCTCTACAGTTTATAGTTCGATTTGGATAGTCATCATCACCTGAAAGAAATGTTGGTCCATTAAACCGTAAGTTTTGTTGCAAAAAGTTTATCAGGATCGACTCCTCGGGAGATTAAGTCTGCAGGATTTTGATCAGATGGTACGTGTCTCCATAACTGATTAGGATAGAGTTCTTGTATCTTGGCAACCCTATTTTGAACAAAGGTCTTTAAGTCCATCGGTTCCTTTCGAAGCCACGCCAAGACGATCATCGAATCCGACCAAAGATATAATTCAGCAGTTTCTAGTTGTAAAGCAGCTACAACTCTTTTCACAAGTTTTGCCAATAGCACTGCAGCACACCATTCAAGTCTGGGAATTGTCAAGCTTTTAATAGGCGCTACTCTCGATTTGCTTGTGATTAACCGAACTAAAGTTTCACTCTTCAAATTTTTAGATTTGCAGTAAACTGCTGCACCGTAGCACCGCTCTGAGGCATCAGCAAAGTCATGGATCTCAATAACTTCTGGAAAAGCGACAAGAATACGCCTTGGTATCTCTATATTATTGATATTCTCTAAAGATACTAGAAATTGTTGCCATTCTCGATATTGTTCAGCTGGCAGAAGGTCATTCCATTCCAATTTGCTTCTCCACAAACGCTGGAGGAAAATCTTTGCTTTGGAAATTACTGGTGCCATCAGTCCAACAGGATCAAAGATCTTGGCAATAGTAGACAAGACGTCTCTTTTAGTATAAGAACTGTCCAAACAGACTTTCACTTTAATCAAAAAGCAATCTAGGTTCGGCTTCCACGACACTCCTAACGTTTTCGTCTCTGTTAAAGTTGCAAAATTGTAATTCTGTTCGGGATCTGGTGACAATTTCTCGTGATTGGCGCAAAGTTTATGCAACTCCATTCCAGCACTTTTCAAAATTCCTTTTAATTGTTGTCTGAGAACAATTACCTCCTCTAAAGTTGCAGCACCACAAAGGACATCGTCCATATACAAGTTGTTCCGTAAAACGGAAGCTGCTATAGGGAAGTTAGCCTCTTCATCCATCGACAATCGGGTTAAAGTTCTCTGTGCTAAGTAGGGAGCACTTACAGTGCCATAGGTAACAGTCGAAAGTTCGTAAATTTTGGGTGATTCATGTTCACTTTCACACCAAACGATTCTCTGCAGATTACGCTGTTTAGTGTTAATTAATATAGTTCGATACATCATTTTAATGTCTGCTGTAAATGCATACGTGTAAGTTCTGAACCTGAGCATTTGCGCATATAAGTCCTCTTGTATCACTCCTCCATCATATTGAATGTCATTTAAAGATATTCCATTATCAGTTAACGAAGAACAGTTAAAGACAACTCTTAAGTTTTGTTGTGGACTTTTCTGGACGATAAATTCCATGATGGGTAGCGTAATATGTGATTTCGGGTTCAGTTTCGTTAGTCACTTCCTTCATGTGACCCAGTCTTTCATAATCTCTTAAAAATTCACGATATAAATTTAAGTAATTGTCATCTCTAGCTAAGCGATTCCATAGCGATCCAAGGCGTTTGAGGGCTATGTCTTTCGAATTACCTAAACACGAGGGTTCCTTTTTTAAGGGCATAGATACTACATATTTACCTTCTTTAGTTCTAAAAAGAGGAATCGCGTAATGTTCCTCACAAATTAGCCTTTCTTTATTTTTAACTATTGGTTCCTCTACCTCCTCTAATTTCCAAAATTTTTCTAAAGTTTTATTCAAGTCCTCATCACAAATCAAACCGCAGTGAACCTTAGTTTCATTTCTTGAATCTAAATTACCCGTACTATATAACCAAATACGCTGTTGACTAACAGTAATTGCGAACCTTTTATTTTAATTCTTTCCGGTTTCAATAACTCATAAAATATATTTGCACCTAATAATAAATCAATTTTGCCGGGAACATTAAAATTAGAATCCGCTAAATCCACAAAATTAGAAAAATCAGAATTTATCTCTAACGCTTTCTGCGGAATAAAATCAGTGATTTTTTTAACTACGAGCATATCCAATTCCCTTTCGAAAGATTTATTTTGATTAGAAATCGCCACATTAACACATCCGCTTACAACCATAGAGGCATCATTTAAACACGAGATTAATGTATTTATTCTTTCGGTCTTAAGTCGTAATTTATTCGCGCACTCATTTGAAATTAGACATGTTTCACTTCCCGAGTCTAACAAGGCCCTAAATGTCTGCCATTCTGAATATTTATCTTTCACAAGAATTAAAGCAGTACTCAAAAGGCATTTGTTTTTAAAACATGCCGTTGCCACGATTTGTGTTTTGTCTACTTTCGGAACGAAAGATTCAGCATTTACACTCAAGGCGAATTGTGGTCCATCCTGGTTAACCTCTGTCGTCGTCTCCAGGGGGAAGAAAGAATTATTTTTCATTCCTCTGGGATAATGTAATAATTTATTATTCGGTTTAGAGCAGAAAAATTTTTTTGATCTACATCTTCTAACGCTGCATTGAGGTGAAAAACATTTAAAACAAAGTCTATTATTTTTAACAAATTCTACTCTTTCGTTTACAGAAAACTTTTTAAATTGTGGACAAAATTGTAAAGCATGAACATTATTTTTACACAATATACATTTATAATTTTTTAACTCGGAAAAAAATACATTCACTGCATCTCGCGGTATTTTAGCATTAAATTTGTTTTGTTTATTATAATTAAAACCCTTGGCATTTTCACAAAAGGGCTTAGAAAATATCTCATTCTTATTTTTGCCTCTTTCGATGACAAATATATATCGCACTCACGCCCTAACTCATGTGGTTTAAAATATTTCTCTCCCTGTTTTATACTCATGTGAGACATTAATTCTCTGTCGAGTGTGTTCATTATTTTATCCGGTACAATAAACTCACACGATGATTTAAAATCATTCACATTGCGCAGCTGACAATAATACTCAAATGTCGCGCATAATCGTGATGCAAATTGTACATAACTCTCTGAACTTATTTTTTGCGCTTTCTGAAATCTATTATAGCATTCTTGTGGTGTGGGAGAAAATTCTTTTCATACTACATCTTTAAGCTTACTATAATTATTTAATTCTTCTTCGGAAACATGAACTAGTAAATTATTAACTCTTTCACCTAGAATATTTAGAAGAATTTCGCCTTTAAATTGATCGGGAACCTCTTTTATTTTGAATGCTTTTTCAAGCGACTGGAAAAATAAATTCTATGACTCCACTCTTGAAGGTAAGGGTATTGTTAAAGTTTTCACGGACTTTAACAAAGTCTCAACATTATTATTGTCGGCAGTTTCAAAAACACTTTGGATTTCGAATATCAGAATTTTGAATTAAATTCTTCTGGATATTTGCAAGCTCTAATTGTTTTTGCAATTGCGCTAATTTAATTCGTTCAAATTCTAATTTAGTTTCACTATCCAATCTCTTATTTTTAATTTCCTCCAAAGCATAATCGATTGCAGATTGAACTAACTCTTTATCATTTTTGTAAACGTCACTATTTACAATTAAGCTTTTTAAGTCAGCGATTTTTGCTCCTTCTGGTACAGTTAAATTTAACTCTTCCGCAACGATTTTTAAATCGTCTTTCCTTAATTTATTTAAAGACATATTTATGAATTAAGGCCACTAATAGAAGGATCAATTAATTGCACCTACCTCCTCAGATCGCTGTTTCACGCCGCTCACTAGAGTTTCGGTTTCGCAATCGGTCTCTATTCACACTTTGGCTATCACATTTTTTTTCACTGGGAATTTTGATAATCCAACGGTTTCACAAATACACATATCCATAAGATCGCTTTCCTTTGGCTCGTACTGACCATGTTTTGTCTCAACACAATAAACAACACTAGTAGTTGACTGTGATCTCTTTAATTTCTCTACTCCGTACACTACCTCTCGGAGTTATTTTTACACACACACTGAAGTTTTATTTTACAAGTAGCTAGATGGCGCTGTTCAATAACAGAACTAACATATGTTATTAGAGTTTTTTTGAGAAATTGAAATAATAAATATCATAAATATTCAAAATGGCTCTTAGTGGTTCTTTGCCTCAAATTAATCTTGGTGTCCAGGGTGAGACCCAGATGGGTCTCCACAGTGGCGCCCAACGTGCAAATCCCGAGTTTAAAAGTCGGTTCTAATTTTCGGATCATCCCTCAGCAGTATTTTTTGGGGGTGGAGAATGTGGTTGAATTCTTGGAAAATATAGATAATAACTTAACATATTACGAGATACCCACATATCTCGCTTGTGCATATTTAAAGGGTCATCTCCCATGACGGGCACTAGATTGGTTTGAGGTTCTAGGTTATAGGGCTTTTGAAGACAAGGCGACGGATTATGCGCACTTAAAGCAAGCCTTGTCAGAACAGTTCCCCGTGGTTAAAAATAGGTCGGAACTAGAAACTCGTTTTTTCGCATCATCTCAAAAGCATAATCAACAACCGCCTGATTTTGTGTATGACTTATTAAAGATCCACAAAATCTTAAAACTCGAAATGTCGGAGGAAAAATTGATTGATCATATTATTAGTAGGTTAGAACCTCAGATTTTGGATTAAGTAGAGGTTAGGCATCCGCAAACCACATCTAACCTTCTACAAATAATTGATAAGCACGAGGAACGATTTCTAAATAGAAAGATCAGAGGCTCGAGTTGGGAATCCCGAGATATAAAACCAAGCGAGAACAATCGTTTTCCTAACAGGAATCGGCAAGAAAATTGGAGGGAAACGAGAGGTAACAATAGATACGTGTACAATAGTAGATCAGGGAGAGAGTTCAATAGATTTGAGAGTCAAGGTGTTGCGGATAATCGGAGATTCGATGGTCGACGCCGAGGTGGTCAATGGGATCATCGATTCCACAATCAAGGCGGTCGACAAGGTGGTTCGAGAAATAGTGCTTTCAGGGGTCAGAATGACCAAAGCAGATATTTAAACTTTTAAGGTATGCGACTACCTTTGGAGCACTTATTTTGAAATATGTAAAATTTCAATTAAATAAACATTTTTTTATTTGAAATGGGACATAAAAGTACAAATTCTAAAACAGTTTTTACAAAGTTAAAATTAATTTCGGAAATATTGTGAATTTTGCGTGAAATTTTAGTGAAAAATTGCAGTTGCGGTAAGGATTGTATTGAAAATTCTAATTAATATATTCTTATAATATTTATACAGTACATAAATGACATAACTATCTGTGTTGATAGCTATAAAATTTGTAAATACTTCTGAAAGTTTTTGAAATATATGTCAATTTTTATGCAAAAACTCAATTTTTTACAAAACACTAATGTTATTTTCTCACAAAAAGTGCAATAAAATAAATAAATATATACACAGAGATTAGATTATAGTCTAAAACACAGATAACACTGATTAAAACATTTTCTGAAAATTTCAAGTCAATATCTTAAAAAGAAATACTTATGTGAACTGTGCCGTGAAGAAAAAATTGAAAAACCTAGGTTTTCAGGAAATGCATTTAAAAATTTTAATACTATATGAAAAATTTTCTACTAATTTTACACTTTTAAAACTCACTATATTTATAGCTCAAGCTCTTTTTAGCTTCATGTAAAACTGATTTGACCTTCATTTTACCCTTTTGTTGTTTTCTGGAGAGTTTTGTAGACTATAACAGTTGTTATTTTTAGCGAAATTTTGGTGAAAAATTGCAGTTACGACAAATCTTGTACACAAAATTCTAATAAATGTACTCAAATAACATTTATAGAGTACATAAAAAACATTTTTATCTGTGATAGGAGTAAAAAAAATTTGTTATACTTCTGAAAGTTTTTTAAATATACCAAATTTTACGCAAAAACTCAAATTTTTAAAAAGTTAATGCTTTTTCTTTCTTAAAAAAGCAATTAGGTACATAAATATGTACACAGAGATCAGATTTTGATTCATAACACAGATAGAACTACATAAAACATGTTCTGAAAATTTAGATTTAGTATCTTAAAAATATTTTGTATAGTGAGCTTTATCGTGAAGAAAAATATTGAATAACAGTTTCTCGTAAAACATAATTAATAATTTTAACTCAAAATAATTACTTTTCTACTCACTAAACACACATTTTCAAAACTCCCCATATTTATAGCTTAAGCCCTCTTTAGCTTCATTTTTAGCTAATTTGGACTTTTTTGGGGCTTTTTGTTTTTTTCGGGAGAGTTTTGTTGAGGGTAATGACTGGCGTTTCGATTTTTGATTTCTCTCCGTGTCAATTCCCATATAGTTTTCAAGTTTCGTTGGATCAATTCCTATACCTAAATAATTAAATACAGGCAATAGCCCTAAATAACCCGAATTATATAAGATGACAGCCATGTATGAACTCAAAAACAAAGTTTTTTTATGAACAAAAATTTCTTTCGGCAAAACAGACCACAATACATTATTAAAGCTTTCATTATTATTTTGAGTCTTGCCAGGGAGGCATTTTTTTAGTAACTCCTTATCACAGAGTGCTAAATAAGTAGGCTTTATCACTTTAATCACTTAATTTGAAAGGCCTGCTGTTTTGTCCACATATACTTTACCATCACATAATGCTTGTTTATACTTGCACCAGCTGTCTTTCCCTGTTGGACATTGCCCATGCATGGGATTTTGATTGCTAGAGCAGCAGTGAAAGAAGGCAGCTATTACAGCAGATAGCATTTTTTCGAGGCATCCAACATTACTGCGGATGGTAATCCCATAATAGTTCTGCAGTTTATCGATAAATTTATCAGTTAATTTCCCCTTCCCACCAAGTCCTTTGGTGTTCTTTTTTAGTTTCCTTAAACACGTGAGCCTACTCTTTTTGTATGTCCTATACATTCAAGTTTTGTGACACTGTTTTCACCATATATATCCTTCACTTGTAAAAAGCCCTTGGAATCACCATCACCATAGTACTCGGTGTATTGCAGGTCTCGTTTGATTAGTGACCTTTCAAAAATTCTAAAAGCTCCAACAGCTTCCATGTTTCCAGAGGATCCTTTATAATTTGAACATACATGCTCACATTTCACATTCAATTCACACATTTTACAATACTGAGTCATTACTTCCAAATCTAAAATTTTTCCAGTATCAATGGAAATAACTGAAACGCAGCCATTAAGTGACATATGGCCTCTCCGCTGCCATGTGCCATCTACCGAAACACCACAAGTTGTACTTTTTTTAAAATTCTGCACTTCTTTAAATGCAGCTTTCATATTTTCTTCAGAACATAACTGTACTGCTTCCAGCAGTTTGAGTTCATGAGCTATGATGGTATTTTTAGAAATGCATGGCAAATTTAAAGTGCATAACAACTTCTTACCAGCTGTGAATCCTCTGCCAATCAATCTCAATCCAAATACCAATAAAGTATTGAGAGAGAATTTCTTATTTTCTTTAGGAGTAGAAGTAAAGCCAATCATGAACTCACAACTGCAAGCCACACGCAAATTAGAGCAAAGTCCTTCCTTAGAATCTTCTGCCAGTTTCAATCCAGTTGCATAACATTACGGACAACACAAGATTGAAATAATTGCCATCAAAGCTTGGAAATTAATAATTCTATTCCCTGTAGAACCATGAAATTGATAGACACAGGGCTAACCCTCAACAAGGAAAAATGCCACTTCGCACGTGACAAATTGAAGTATTTAGGTCTCATAATTAGTAAGGAAGGGATTGAAACCGACAATAGTAAAGTCAAGGCAATCACAGAAATGAAACCTCCTGAAAATAGTAAGGAAGCGTTGAAGTTTTTAAGGATGGTGGGGAGGTATCAGAAATTTATACCCAAATATGCAGATATATGTGAACCATTATACCGGTTAAAGAAAAAGGGGGCAAAATTTAATTGGTCGACAGAAGCACATGATTCTTTTGACAAGATAAAACGAGCATTAACAGAGGCATCAGTTTTACAGAACAGTTTAACTTATTTACTGAAGTTAATGGGGTCGAAATTATTCCTGTGCTTAATCAAAACCACAGACCTATTGCATTCGAGTCTAGAACCATCAATAAAGCGGAACGAAACTATACTCTTACTGAACGCGAATGTTTGGTGGTGATATGGGCATTAAATAGGTTTAAAACTTATTTTGGATCCCGGTCGGTGAAGGTAATCACAGATCACGCGGCATTAACAAAGCTAACGAATGGGAAAAACTTATCTAGTCGAATGATTGGATGGGCACTCAAGTTATCAGAGTTCAACATAGAATGGGAACATCGACCGGGAGTCCAAAACGTTGTCGCGTACGTTTTGTTTAGGAATCCAGTTGGCAATCTGGATGGATCAAAAATTTCGTGCGCAGCTCTTCGAGCCCTAGCCTTAAACTCCCGAGAACAACTCATTCGAGAGCAAAGGGAAGATTCTGAGTTAGGACACATCTATCGTTAATTGGAAAACCCAGACGACGGTTCCATTAATGCGACTGTATGCGAGGGTTGGTCCCAGGATTTTAAATTAATCAATGGTCTACTCTTTCTCTCACGCGAAATATTCTACAACTTTTGGAGAACTAAGAGCTAGTGAAAGCAAAATATTATTACAAAGTTCTTCGGCAGTTCCATTTGTTTCTAGTTGTAAAAAATTAGCTAAACAGATTAAATCGGGTAGGTTAAATTTTTTTAAAATAACGGCGGAGTAGTCTTCAATATCAAAATCTTGTGCGAAACCCGTAAACTTTCGCAATTGTTCTCTAGAGGTCCTACTGAATGGGTGATCGTTAAAAATAACAGAATACAATAATTTTTTACATTATGAGTATTACCAAATTTCAAAGCTTGTGCAACAACTGGGATATCATTCAGTGTTAAGTAAGACATAATAAATCACTTAAATTGAACCAAAATACGTAAAATATACAAATATTTGCAGATCACTTAAAATGATATATGAGTAAAATATTTCAACACAGAAAAAAAAAAAAAAATTAATACGCTATGAAAAGATTAAAGTCTAGAATAAAATGTCACTAGTAGCAGTTGTACAAGTTAAAAAAAAAAATATCGTATCACAGTCACATTATATAGCAGTTTCAAAATATATTTTCACAATCACTGAGAGTTTGTAAAAAACAATGGAAATAAAAACTCACGGTAAACTTTTGCATACAACGTCTTGCTTGTTGAATATTACTTTCATAAATGTATAATAGTGTTGAAGAAAATCTTGATGTCGGCAAAATTATCGAATAAATATCTTCACACAATCGTGAATTTTCACACAACACTTGAAATTGAATGAAATCATCAAACACACGTTGAAAAACGCTTTGAAGAATAAATGCACTTGAATTTGAATAAAATCGTCCAACACACATTGAAGAACACATTGAATAAATTCACTTCTCTTGCATCGTCATCGTCCTTTTGCTTCGGTTTTCTAGGGGATTTTAAGTTAAGGGAAAGGCCGAGCCCCCATATAGAGAGTGACAACGGCCAGATTGAGTTAAATATACATTTATATTAAGGGGAATTATTTACAAGGGAGGGCTAAAAGTTAGTAAAAAGTAATCGAAACATCATTAGATCGTTGGATTCCACGAGGCGTTTCGTTCCAGCGCCCTCGTCATTGTCTCATCGCCGTCGCTTCTCTCGGTCGTCTCCCGCGCAATCGTTCTATTCGAGTCTGGTTTACTCGTTATCCTCCAACCGCCTTGTCAGATAGGTGGCGCTCTCTTGGCATTACGTCATTAAGGAATATAGGAGGGATACGATATGTGCACACACACACATCCATTCCTACATTACTGTAGTTCTAGTACAGAGATGGCGAACCTATGACCCGTGGGTCAGGCACTGACCCATACAAGCTTTTTAACTAACCTATGATTGCAAGGCAATTCCTTGTTTGCTTACGCGGGTTTATTTAGATTTTCTAATTTGTGTGGATTATATACATTCCATTTGTATTTTTCCAAACACTGCATTGGTACAAAAAGCAATTTAAATGCTGTCTATAACCATCAGTTTTATCATTACAGTTCCAAATGACAACAAATGTATATGAAAGTATGTACGAAGGTGAGTCAGAAAATAAGTTTCCCCTGTCGACTGTGGTCACAGTTGTGTATGAATGTCAAAAAATAAAATGAGACACTAAAGATAAGACATAACTTTATTTTTCTACGTAAGTACCAAGTACATTGAGACATTTTTCATACCGCTGGATAAGCTTCAAAAGACCTTCCCAGAACAATTCAGGGCTTTGCATACGGAAGAAGCGTTTACTTTCGCGTGGACTTTTTGGAGGTTGGAACCATCAATGCAACGCTGTAGGTACTGTGACACCCTGTCGAAATTGAAGGAGACGATTCGGAAAAAGCGACGTGGGCTTTACAAATCTGGCGTTCTGTTGTTGGATGATAATGCGAGTCCACACTCGTCGACAGCAACGCAAAACCATATCGCAACTGTTGGTTTGGAGCGCCTGTATCACAGTCATGATCTCGCACCAAATGACTTTCATCTGTCTCCGGCTGTGACGAAAAATCTCTCTCGCCTGAAGTTGCTTTGGAAGTAATGCTGAAGTCAAACAAGCCGTTAAACGCTCCTTCCGTATACAAAGGCCTGAATTTTTCCTGGGGGAATTTTGGAAGCTTATCAAGCAGTATGAAAAATGTCTCAATATTCTTGGTATTTACATTGAAAAATAAAGTTATGTCTTATCTTTAATGTCTCATTCTATTTTTTTTTTTTTTTTTTTTTTTTACTTTCATACACAACTCTGACCACAGTCAACATGGGAAACTTATTTTCCGACTCACCTTCGTAGTATTTGAAATAAAGCAAAAATGTTTAGAGAATATCAAGTAAAATGTATAATTTTACTAACATTGGTTGGGACTGTTTCCTGGCCTAGACAACGACTCAATGATCTTAGAATGGTACTAGTCTTTCAATTACTTTACTGTATGACAATGAGCAGAATCTTGCTGAAAAATAAATGAAGCATTGTTGGTGAATAGATCCCTGATGGAAGGCAGAAATTTGGGTTCCAGAATGGTGTCGATATATTTTATGACATTTAGTGTCCCATCGATGATATGAAGGTGACCAATACCAACTGCCGACATTCATGACTAAGTGATAAAACTGTGTGGGTACTTTATAGTTGCCTGGATGCAGTCAGGATGTAGCATTTCTGCTATTTTACGCCTTTCATATTTTAGTCTATCACTACCGAATAATGATATTTTAGTTTCGTCCCTCTATATAACTTGTGACTAATAATCATTTGTCCAATTAATATGTTCTATTGTCCACTCTAGTCCCTTTTAGCGCTGCTGTAATTTGAGAAACGGCTTTTTCGAGGAATTCTACCTTTTTTAATCTTACATCTGCTTACCTACACCTGATTGTTTTTAGAGAGCATCACTCAGATCACATCTGATGGATGTCCATGAAATTCTTTTATCTCTAAAACATAGTATTTTTGTTCTTCTGTCATTAACAAATATGTTGCACCTTTTTCGGCCACTTCCTGCTTTTTTTAAAAAATTAAATTTGTCTCCTGACATCTTAAACAAAACTCTCAGTCTCCAGATGTAGTCACTAAACTACCCACCTGTTATGTAATTTTAACAAAGGAAATACCCCTTTCTTATCACACATGTGTCTAGTCTACTCTTTTATTTGATGTCATTGCTTTTCGACTAAATATCATTGTTATCCTGGCCAAAAAACACAGTCCTGACCTCAATCCTACCGAAAACTTGCGACACCGTTTGAAAACTATTGTCCGAGTGAGGTAACCATGAAATAAAAAAGAACTAATTATGGATGTAATTATTTCCTGGCTTCATGTAACTACTAAGGAAGAGCTTAAAACTACTTTTATATCAATTAAACATCGATATGAATCTGTAATAAAGATTAAAGGCAACCTCACTAAGTTCTGATAACTCACTGTTATCATCAGTACCTAATGTATGTCGACAGTTATTACAGCATAACTTTTTATACATTGCAAATATTTGAATTTTGTTTTTTGTATTGAATTCAGTATTAAATGTCCTTTAAAATGATATAAAATACTTAGCATTTTGTGCAACGTAAAACTTTCTATAAGCATACAAACTTAAAAACCTAACAATTTAAAAAAGTGTCCACAATTTTTGCCTCCACTGTAATTTTTAATGAAAAAGTGATTTCTCGTACATATAATGTGAAAAGACATTTCGTGTGTATGAAAAGTTGCATTCTAATCTCGGCATGTTAACAGATGAAGAAAGAAAAACTAATTTTTTTACAGAAGAAAAAAGATAATTCTTTTTCAAAGAAGTGTTTTAAAAAGTTTTTTGGTTCCAAAAAATAAGGGTACAGCTGCTAGTTTCTAAGTTGTCCATTGTACTGCTCGCCGCGAGACACCTCCTCCAGAAGGAGAATTTGTAAAAAAAAGCGCTATTAGAATGTAGTCCTACATTGTTTGCTGATTTTTTTAAAAAAAAGACTTGATTATAAAGCATATAAATGAGTTACCAATAAGTCCCTATATAATTAATGATCGAGTAATATTTAGAATAAGATAAAAACATTTTTTTTGGTTATGCACATTTAGCAGTTTCTGCTTGGTATGTTTGGAAATATATAATGAAAGAAGAGAGAGAGAGAGATTTATATATAATAAAACTAATAAGGTTGAAAGGAAGTGTACTGGTCTTGATATGTTTAAAATATTTGATATTGCATTTATAGAAATGGATATTGATCTTTAAGAAATAGTTTCTGTGAGCACAGACGGTGCACCTAGTATGGAAGGGAAAAAATTTGGATTTATTCAGTATCTTAAGCAAAATATTTCACATTCTCTGATTGAATTTCATTGTATAATACACCAGCAAGTTTTATGAGCGAAGCATCTCTCTCGTTTAAAAATATTTTCCAATGTAATGTCAGTTGTAATAAAAATAATCAATTTTATAAACGCACGAATTCTTTATAAACGGCAATGTGCACAATTCTTAGAGGAAATTGAATTGCAATATTCAGGGATTCTGACATACAGGTACAACAACGTGAGATGGTTTAGTTTCGTCGAGTCCTTAATCGTTTTGTAACGTTTTTAGAAGAAATTAAGCTCTTTTTAATTAAAAAAGACGATAGTTTCTATGAAATACCCAATGTACATTGGTTAAATGATTTAATGTTTTTATGCAACATCACTCAGCATTTTAATGAACTGAATAAAAAATTTCAAGGGTATGGACTCATAACGATTTTTGAAAATATTAAAATATTTATGACGACGTTTTTACTAAGGATTCGGAAATGAAAATCACGAAATATTTTCCTCAAATACAAAACATTTTCAAAACACAATAATTTTTAAAAAGTCTGTTGACCTTCAAGAAAATGTAATTAAAAATATTTAATAACTATTCATGAAATAAAACAAGCTGTTGAGGGGAGATTCAATCAATGTAAAAGTTTGGAAAAAATATTTCACTTTATTTTATATCTGTACAAAATAAAATTTGAAACAATGGATTTAACTAAATTTATGTGGCTGAGTATCAATAATTTAGAAATGGAATTATTTGAATTTCGAAGCAGTGTTGTGTGGAAAATAAAATTTAAAGACTTCATTTTTCCGAAGTAGAAGAAAAACTGTGCGAAACTAGTGCAGCTAAATATTTTTTGATTCAATAGTAAATATTACAAATATTATACTAAACGTATGGTATTCTTTACCATATGATTTTATATCAATGAAAAAACTAAATAAAATAATCTTTTAACGATGTTTGGGTCCACATATTCATGTGAGAAATTATTTTCTTCAACGAAGTTGGTAAACTATTAGAAATAGACTTGACAGGGAGTTAACTGCGAAATACGTTTAACTAATGAATACAAAATATGTGTGAACCTAATATTAAAAAACTACCTGAAATAAAAAGCAATAGATTTCTCATTAAATACTTTATAATTAATTTTGTTATACATATATTTTTGGACATATATACAGTATAATCTGTTTTTGTGCGGTCCTTTTTTATGCGACCGCATAAAAAAAACTTTTGCAGTATTTCAACGAATTGGCTTGTCATATATAAGAATTCATTAAATTTTCGAACATTTTTTGTGTGGTTATTTTTTTGCGGTATTTATCAACCGGACAAAAACAGGTTCAACTGTACTAATAAATAATATTTCATAATATGTATTGTATGTAATCGTTACTTTTTGTTCATTAAAATACTTATTGCCATTTGCCCCCAAACACTTAAGAATTTTTAACCAAACTAAAATCTTTTAAATCAGCAAACCACTCCCATTTTTACTCATTAGGCTAATTGAATTTTAAAGATGTTTAGTTTTAAAAATACTCAGTTTAAAATTTTTAAACTTAACGCTATTGCAAATAAGCATTAGTGACCCACGAGTTAGAACTAAAAAAAATATGAGCAAAATTTGACCCAAGTCTCAAGAAGATCAGCCATCCCTGGTCTACTAGTTAACACCAGCGCTCGCTTAAAATGAGTTGATTTTCGTAACATCCGTTTTCAGCGGATCTATATATTCAACAAAAGAAACATTCAAACAAAATTTCAAGTCTGTAGTCTAACTGATCAAAATAATCGAATTTTCATCTATAACGCCCCTTATCCCCTCGCAACACTCCTTGGATGTCGGATTCGGCAAAATCTGTTCTTAGCGGATGTCTATTTTATGAAAGGGATATGCCTGCCTATTTTCAAATCTGTACGCCTAATAGTTCCAAAATAGGAATATATTTATCTCCAACTCTTACTCCTCACAAACCCCCTTAGAATTCAATTTTTGAAAAACTTTTTGTAGCGAATCTTTATTTCATGAAAAGAGCCTGTGTGCCAAATTTCAAGACTGTACGTCTAATAGTTTAAAAATGGAAATAATTATCTATAACGCCCTTTAATTCCCTACAACGCTACTTGGGGGACGAATTTCACTAAAATCATTTTGTAGCAGGTAAGTAATGTAAAAGGAATCTGCTTACCAAATTTCAAGACTGTACGTCTAATAGTTCGAAAACGGGAATAATTGGCTGTAACGCCACTTTAACCCATCACAAACCCTTTGGGGTCAGTTTTCATAAAAACCTTTTTTGTAACAGATCTCTCTCTATGAAAGAAACATAGCTGCCAAATTTTAAGTCTGTAGGTGAAATAGTTCAAGAACGGGAATATTTACCTATAATACAGCACTTAATCCCCCGCAACATCCCTTGGGGGTCGATTTTCGTAAAGACCTATTTCTTCATAAATCGCTACTACATGCATGAAATCTACTTGTTAAATTTCAAGACTGTACGTCTAATAGTTTAAAAATGGAAATAATTACTTATAACGCCTTTAATCCCCCACAACGCTACTTTGGGGGCGAATTTCCCCCAAACCATTTTGTAGCTGTTATCTACTTTTTAAAAGGAATCTGCTTACCAAATTTCAAGACTGTACGTCTAATAATTTAAAAATGGAAATAATTATCCATAACGCCCCTTATAATTACCCACAACGCCACTGGGCATCTTTCGGAACATAGTTTTACTAACTCAGAAACCTTCGCGGACCAAAATGGGCGTAATTATGTTGCCCACAATTCAGCCTAACTTTCAATCGTGCAAACGTGCAATCAATCTCAATTGGGTTTGGGAACGCAAACGGTCTGCGCTCCAAAATTCATGAAGTTAAGAGATTTCGTTTTGGAGCAAAATCTTGATCTGTTTTTGGTCCAAGAAACCAAACTAGAACCTGGTCAGGACCCCCTGATTGCAAATTATCATCTTTATAAAGATGATCGTGTAATTTTTCCTAGAATTCGTACAGCAGGAGGTACCGCTATATACTGTAAAAGTAATTTCGTTCATAGCCGAGCCCCTTTACCGGGGATACAGTATATGGATGCTACTGCTATTGAAATTAAAATTAATAATTTCCCTCCCCTCCGAGTAGTTTCTGCTTATGCTCGTTTTTGTGCGGAAATCAACAGAAAATTCCCCGAAAAGGATTTTATTAAAATTCTAAATTCAGAGAGAGAGGTAATAACTTAATCATTGCTGGAGACCTTAACGCTGCTCACAAAACGTGGAATAACACCAGGTCGAACAATTTTGGCTTTCGTCTTCAAAGAATTATTCAAAATTATCCCAATGCAAGGATTGTTGCACCTCACACTCCAACGCATATTAATTCACGTTCTCGGCCTGGAGTACGTGACTCAATTATCGACCTGGCTGTTTTCAAAAACATCCCTTTTAATTATGACATTAGAGTTATAGATGATCTTTGTTCGGATCATCTACCGGTCATTTTAACTCTATACACTAACTCTGATACCATGAAAATTCCAGCGCAACTCTCCACCAATTGGGAGAACTTCCGATTCCTTCTTAAAAATAAGCCACTTCCCATTCCGGCGTCTCCCAGCAATGAGCATCTCGATATTGCGATTGGTCGGCTTGGAGAAAATATCTCCGAAGCACTTGTGGCTGCTTCAAAACCCAAATTTAAAACCGCACCTATTAAATTACCTCCAGATATTCGCTCCAAAATTCGCCACAGAAATAGGGTACGGAGATTTTGGCAAAGATCTAGAGACCCTTCTCTTAAAAATGAACTCCGTACTATCAGCAACGAGATCGCCAGTGATATCAGACACCTCTCCCGTGCAAGATGGGAGAAAACACAATTGAGGAGTTATCTCCCGAAACAGTCACTCTTTGAGACGTACCTCCTTTCTCAAGAAACCTTTTCATCACATCCCCCTAAAGGGCACTATTGGCAGTATCGCAGTTGCCCCGTTTGAAAAGGCCGAGGTAATTGCTGACAGCCTTCAAAAACAATTTGAACCAAATACTGATGTGGAGAATCCTAGATTCTCTGCACATATACAAAGGAAGGTCCAAAGATTCCTTGATTCCCCTACCTGTATGGATCTGTAAAAACATCTCCCTCTGAAATACAGGGATTCATTAAAAATCTCAAACCAAACAAATCTCCTGGTATTGATCTCTCATCCCAAATCGTATCCTTAAAAATCTTCCCACTAAATTTATCATTTTCATTGCTTTGCTGTTCAACATGCTTTTCGAAAATTGCTATTTCCCTAAAAGTTGGAGGATGGCCGTGGTGATCCCCATTCTTAAACCCAATTCTGATGACTCTAATCCTCAAAATTATCGTCCAATCTCACTACTTAGTAGCTTGAGTAAAGCATACGAATTCGTGATTTTGAACCGCCTGAACCAACACTGCTTAGCTAGGAATATTATTATTCCAGAACAGCATAGCTTTGTAACTAAGTGCTCTACAGTAACCCAGTTACTCAGAGTCACTGAATTGGTTCACACAGGCTTCCAAAACCATCAGGCCACGGGTATGCTATTTGTGGACATAGCCAAAGCCTTTGACAAAATTTGGCATGATGGCTTAATATCCAAGATGATGAGACTTGGATCTTAGGACCAAATCCTAAAAATTATTCACTCATACCTAAACTCGAGAGAGTTTAAAATTCGAGTCGAAAACTGCCTCTCCAGCCCTCGTCCAGTAAAAAGTGGAATTCCTCAAGGAAGTTTGCTTGGACCAAGACTTTTTAACCTATTTATTAACAACATTCCGAAGGCTGACAATGTCCATTTAGCTATGTATGCGAATGACACTGCTATCATTAGTCAACACACTTATAATTTCAAAATTATTGAAAGATTACAAAATTACATCACAAGGCTTCAGCTCTGGATCGTTGCTTCGAAAATCAAAGTTAATGCATCAAAAAGCGCAAGCCTCCTCTTTACGAAACAAAGGTGTATAGGAAACTTACCCAATATCTATATTTTTGACCAACCCGTCCCCTGGGTCACTGAATTTAAGTACCTAGGGTTCATTCTCGACGCAAAATTGAACTTCTCACCCCCCCACATCCGTGCTGCACTTCAAAAGCAGCAGGAATGAGCCAAACGCTCAATTGCTTAATTTCTCGAAAGTCTAAGCTCCCAATCAGACACAAGGTTTTTCTCTATAAATTATTTCTTCGACCAATTTTGTTATATGCATCTCCCATCTGGGCTTCTGCTGCAGTAACTCACTTGAAAAAATTGCACGTTTTTCAAAATAAACACCTTCAAAAACTTACTAATGCTCCCTGGTTTGTCAGAAACGAAATCTTGCACAAAGACCTCAAAATTGATCCAATTCTTGATTTCATTAAAAATCTGTCCAAAGAGTTTTTGGACAGATTACCTCAAATTCCTAACCAATCTATCCGAGTCATCCCTGCCTATGATAACTCGGTCCCAAGCTCTGCAGAAAGACCTAGAGCTGCTCTTCACCACATATATCAGCATTTTACAGTCCTTAAAAGACTTCAGAGATCCTAAATATAGTCTTTCGTAACTCTTTTAAATTTTTTTTCTCTCTAAAAAAAAACCCCCTCTAATTTTAACTTTTGTCATTTTGTATGTGCAAGATTTCATCTCCATTAAATTACTTCGACAAGGTATCCGTACACCTTCAAAACGTCATTTTCGTCAAATTTTTCGATTTTTTAATTTAAATGTTATTTGAAAATATGAACTTTTTTCTTTAAAATGGTGTTTAAATTTTGTTTCTATCTTATTTAGAACTTAAGTTATGAGGATTTGAGTTTCATTCGATAGCACCTTTTTGAACCCGGAAGTACAAGTCTGCATTGCGAAGTAGAAAAAATGTTTGTTGACATTTTTATTTTTCAAAGTATCGTTTAAATATGCAATAGTAAGAAATTTAAACTTTTTAAAATATGAATTTGAGTTTTCAGAATTATCAAGAATATAATTGGCAACAGGTTTTTATTTATATTTTTATCTAGAATCTGGCAAGAAAATAGAGTGCTTTACTGTTTGTTTACATTTGCTTATGATTGCGTAGCACTTTATAAGCTTTTGTTTAATCCTTTTTATAGCAGAAAATTTTAATTTTTGTCATTTAAAATGGGTAATGCTAAACGTAGAGTTAGTGCAAAGAGAAAACGCCAATTTCTAGTAAATGGATCTACCATTAAACATTCAAAAAATAGCAGCGCAACATCTACCAACGCCAGTTCTTCAAAAATTAAATACCTGCTGCCTTTGATGAAGAAATAGCAGAATATCAACGTAAACCACTTACTGGTAACAGAATAATTGATATGGAAGTCCTTTTAAATTTGTTTTTATAACTTTGCTGCCCAAGATGTTTCGAAGAAGGTATCCTGCTTTCTGAGGATTCCACATATGGTTTGTGCTCAAATTTTGTTATCAGGTGTAAACATTGTGACTTTTACTCAGGGTTTTCTAGTTCAAAGAAAACTTTAAACTGTCCTGAAGTAAATACAAGATTTTTGTATGGTATGAGACAAATTGGGAAATGTTTTTCTGCTGGGTTTAAATTATGTGGTACGTTAAATTTACCCAGGCTCAGTAAAACTGCGTACACTAATCATGAGAATAAACTCATGTTAGTGAACTCAGAAGTTATAGTGAACTATCAATGCAAAAAAAAAGCAGCTTCTGAACTGTTAGTGCTACATCCTACTAGAAATAAAATTGTTGAATGTGGCATTTCAGTTGATGGAACATGGCAGCGTAGAGGTTACTCTTCCATGAATGGGTGTGTCGCAGCTTTGTCAGTTGACACTGGTAAAGTAGTAGACATTGAAATAATGTCGTCATATTGTCCCACCTGCAGAAAGATTTCTAAAATGCCTAGAAGCATTGAGTCGGAAACTTTGCAGCAGATCACGTGTGCCATAGCAATTTTCAAGGTTCTGCGTTAAAAATGGAAGCTGTTGGTGCTACGAGAATCTTCCAACGTTCTATTGTCAAACGAGGCCTTAAATATGCACATTATTATGGTGACGGGGACTCTAAGGGCTTTATCAGTGTCAAAGATACTTATGGGAAGGATAGCGTCACAAAATATGAATGCATTGGTCATGTTCAAAAGAGAGTAGGTGCGAGATTGCGCAAACGAAAGTCTAAAAATAAAAATCTGTCTGGTAAAGGCAAACTCACCGACTCTTTTATTGACCGATTGCAAAACTATTATGGGATTGCTGTTCGTAACAATGTTGGAAACCTATCCGGTCTTCAGCAAAATGTTATTGCGGCTTTGTTTCATTGCTCATCAAGTGTCGAGAAACCGATGCATGGGCAGTGTCCCATCGGAAAAGATAGTTGGTGCTACTACCAGCGAACACTGTCTTGTGGCAAAAAGCCAAACAAAAAATATAAAGGCTTATCAAATGAAGTACTAAACACGATTAAGCCTACATATTTAGAGTTGTGTACCAAAGAACTGCTTACTAAATGCCTGCATGGCAAAACACAAAATTCAAACAAGTGTTTAAATGGCGTTATATGGCAGAGAGTACCCAAGGAAGTTTTCGTGTGCCTCAAAATTTTAAAATCTGGTGCATTGGATGCTGTGATCCAATTTAATGATGGATACAAGGGTTGTGTTGAAATTTTTAAAAAACTTAATATAACTCCTGAAGGTATTTTACTTCAAAAGCATACAAACTTCTTGACATCAATAGAATTAACGACGCAGAACGACATTCAACACCAAATGTAAAGCAGCGTAGAAAAATTTTAAGAGCTACAAAAAAAAAAAAAAAAATCAATGTTTTAGAGAGTAAAGAAGGTGTTATTTATAAATCAGGAGCATTTTAAGTATATCAAATTGTGTTTAATATTAAAATTTGCAGTTCAAAGTTAATTTCTGATTTATCTCAAAATGAATTTGTTTAACGTATTGACATCTGACAACGTAAATATCAGAAAAAGTTGTGAACCAAATTAGTTCAAATTTTATAAATATATTTGTTTTATAGATTTAAAGAACCCCTACTACTTTCATAATTATATAGTTGATATGTTTTTAGTAACTAAGGTATATATCATGCTCGTAATAATTTTTAAGGATTTTTCAATGTTCTTTTACTCGAAACTTGATAAAAATTGTAGTAAATTGATTATCATCAGGAAAATAGTACCAGCCCTAAAAAAATGTTATAATGATCATCATCAACTTTACAGAAAAGGGATATTTTTGTTTACATTTGATTTATGTGCGTTATTCTAATAATCAATTTAATTACTATTTACACTATGCTTTACTCCCTACAATTTTTTTATGTACTACAAGTAACATATTAAATGTATTTTTCATAGTTTTAAGTTATATTTCATCAGTAAAAAATATTTTAATAGCAAATATTACAGTTTTTAAAAAAATTTTCTTCGAAGGTGTACGGATACCAACCCACATTCTTTTGAATCGGTCTTGCGTGGTAGTTTAATTCCATGTCAATTATTCTCCTTTTCCACATCTTTTGTGGATCATCTTTTATTTTACTCATTTTCCAGCAGATGGCATCACATTATGGACACTTTCTGTGTCAACGCCTTCTGTTTTCGATCGCTGTTCAGCGACACTCCCGTCATCACTAGACGATTCAGCAGTATTTGTCCTTTCCCTTTATTTAAATATTAAGTACCACGAGCACCACGGCCATTAATTGCTTTTATTTTCCATTTCATCCTTTTTATCTTCCAAATTCCGTGTCTACTTTCTGATTTCGTTCCGTTAAGGACGAATTAGTGCAGAGCACAGATTTCTACTACCTCCCTCCGGGATGGTGCCTCATTAAATATGTTCCATACCTGCCGATTGAATTATTTCTTGCTCTCTCACTGGTAGTACGTCCTCGGCTACTGGTGAGAAGCTTTCTTTTAGAACGGCTTTGAGCTGTTGTTAATAATTTTGATAGTATCTTTTAAATTTTATGGAACTTTCAATTAATTGTTGTCTTTTTTCTTATTAATTATGATGAGAGGGTAATACTGTTTTTTGGTAAGGTACCACAAATTTTGAAGCCGTGGGCTTCGCGGACCATTCCCCAAAGATTCCTCGTAATCAGATGAACGGTTTCAGAAGGCATAAGAGACGCACAAATCAACATTCATTTTTATTTGTAAATGTCGCAGGGCAAAATGTGTTGAGGAGAAAGAGGGGAGGTAAAGATCGGGTAGAAAGTGTTCAAGAAATGCTGACTCGTTCATTTGAACATCGTGCGTGAAGTGATCGTCTCCTTTAGGGATTGGGCGAAAGATCTAATTGCATCGTTTCCCTGCGACATACGCTCTGATGTTAAAAACACCTGAAAGAACTAATGTGTTAAAGATTTTCAGTAATCGAATTTAATAGGAGCGTTGTGCATAAAAGAACATTTGTTTTCAATTTTTTTGCTGCTAATTAGTGCTCTAATAATGTTTCTCTGCTTTCTTACAACAAGCTTTGTGTGTGATTGTAAATTTTCCTTAATGTGAAGCACAATTATTTATGCAAAAAAATTCATTGATAAAGTAAATTTGACTGTATTCATTAATAGGACAAATGCTTGAAATTATTGCAAAACTTGAATTTTTATGCAGAAGATCGAAATTTATTACCACAAAACCTAGGTCAGTCCAGCTTATCCGGGCCCCTTGGTGCCCACCCCAAGCTTCTACTTACTGAGCTCTCACAACAAGCAATAATACACTTTAAAAATTGAATACATTTCAAATTATACATAGTTCATTCTCTAAAAACGAAATAAACAATTTTAAATATAATTAAATAATTAAAAATTACAAGAGCATTAACTTTAATAATAAATTTGTGGTAGTTTTTGAAAAAAAAAAAGCTATAAAAATTTTTAGAAATATTCCCAAAAATTCGCTTAGAGAGATTACTGCATTTTAGGAAAAACATTAAAACTGCATTTGTATTTGCGTAAATAAATTTTTAAAAATTGAATGCAAAAGATTATAACAATTGAATTTGACTCTTACCTCCCTATTGGGAATGTGGTGTGGTGTGTCTTTTAGGAGAATGATATACCATCTTCCTCTTAAAACGAAGAGACGCCCAGAATTATCTCGTTTACTCTATCTTAGGGATAACATTTTCAGACGTAACATGATCTAATAGACGAGACGCCCAGATTAAACAGACATTTGAATGATACTCGCGCTGTTTGGAGATTTGTGTATTTCGGACTTTTTATGTTGTGGAAGAGACGCCCACTTTCTATCTCGTTTACTCTATCTTAGGGACGCAGTCAGACGTAACATGATCTAATAGACGGAGAAGACATTTGAATGATACTCGCGCTGTTTGGAGATTTGTGTATTTCGGACTTTTTATGTTGTGGAAGAGACGCCCACTTTCTATCTCGTTTACTCTATCTTAGGGACGCAGTCAGACGTAACATGATCTAATAGACGGAGAGAGACATTTGAATGATACTCGCGCTGTTTGGAGATTTGTGTATTTCGGACTTTTTATGTTGTGGAAGAGACGCCCACTTTCTATCTCGTTTACTCTATCTTAGGGACGCAGTCAGACGTAACATGATCTAATAGACGGAGAGAGACATTTGAATGATACTCGCGCTGTTTGGAGATTTGTGTATTTCGGACTTTTTATGTTGTGGAAGAGACGCCCACTTTCTATCTCGTTTACTCTATCTTAGGGACGCAGTCAGACGTAACATGATCTAATAGACGGAGAGAGACATTTGAATGATACTCGCGCTGTTTGGAGATTTTGTAACTTTCTATCTCGTTTACTCTATCTTAGGGACGCAGTCAGACGTAACATGATCTAATAGACGGAGAGAGACATTTGAATGATACTCGCGCTGTTTGGAGATTTGTGTATTTCGGACTTTTTTATGTTGTGGAAGAGACGCCCACTTTCTATCTCGTTTACTCTATCTTAGGGACGCAGTCAGACGTAACATGATCTAATAGACGGAGAGAGACATTTGAATGATACTCGCGCTGTTTGGAGATTTGTGTATTTCGGACTTTTTATGTTGTGGAAGAGACGCCCACTTTCTATCTCGTTTACTCTATCTTAGGGACGCAGTCAGACGTAACATGATCTAATAGACGGAGAGAGACATTTGAATGATACTCGCGCTGTTTGGAGATTTGTGTATTTCGGACTTTTTATGTTGTGGAAGAGACGCCCACTTTCTATCTCGTTTACTCTATCTTAGGGACGCAGTCAGACGTAACATGATCTAATAGACGGAGAGAGACATTTGAATGATACTCGCGCTGTTTGGAGATTTGTGTATTTCGGACTTTTTATGTTGTGGAAGAGACGCCCACTTTCTATCTCGTTTACTCTATCTTAGGGACGCAGTCAGACGTAACATGATCTAATAGACGGAGAGAGACATTTGAATGATACTCGCGCTGTTTGGAGATTTGTGTATTTCGGACTTTTTATGTTGTGGAAGAGACGCCCACTTTCTATCTCGTTTACTCTATCTTAGGGACGCAGTCAGACGTAACATGATCTAATAGACGGAGAGAGACATTTGAATGATACTCGCGCTGTTTGGAGATTTGTGTATTTCGGACTTTTTATGTTGTGGAAGAGACGCCCACTTTCTATCTCGTTTACTCTATCTTAGGGACGCAGTCAGACGTAACATGATCTAATAGACGGAGAGAGACATTTGAATGATACTCGCGCTGTTTGGAGATTTGTGTATTTCGGACTTTTTATGTTGTGGAAGAGACGCCCACTTTCTATCTCGTTTACTCTATCTTAGGGACGCAGTCAGACGTAACATGATCTAATAGACGGAGAGAGACATTTGAATGATACTCGCGCTGTTTGGAGATTTGTGTATTTCGGACTTTTTATGTTGTGGAAGAGACGCCCACTTTCTATCTCGTTTACTCTATCTTAGGGACGCAGTCAGACGTAACATGATCTAATAGACGGAGAGAGACATTTGAATGATACTCGCGCTGTTTGGAGATTTGTGTATTTCGGACTTTTTATGTTGTGGAAGAGACGCCCACTTTCTATCTCGTTTACTCTATCTTAGGGACGCAGTCAGACGTAACATGATCTAATAGACGGAGAGAGACATTTGAATGATACTCGCGCTGTTTGGAGATTTGTGTATTTCGGACTTTTTATGTTGTGGAAGAGACGCCCACTTTCTATCTCGTTTACTCTATCTTAGGGACGCAGTCAGACGTAACATGATCTAATAGACGGAGAGAGACATTTGAATGATACTCGCGCTGTTTGGAGATTTGTGTATTTCGGACTTTTTATGTTGTGGAAGAGACGCCCACTTTCTATCTCGTTTACTCTATCTTAGGGACGCAGTCAGACGTAACATGATCTAATAGACGGAGAGAGACATTTGAATGATACTCGCGCTGTTTGGAGATTTGTGTATTTCGGACTTTTTATGTTGTGGAAGAGACGCCCACTTTCTATCTCGTTTACTCTATCTTAGGGACGCAGTCAGACGTAACATGATCTAATAGACGGAGAGAGACATTTGAATGATACTCGCGCTGTTTGGAGATTTGTGTATTTCGGACTTTTTATGTTGTGGAAGAGACGCCCACTTTCTATCTCGTTTACTCTATCTTAGGGACGCAGTCAGACGTAACATGATCTAATAGACGGAGAGAGACATTTGAATGATACTCGCGCTGTTTGGAGATTTGTGTATTTCGGACTTTTTATGTTGTGGAAGAGACGCCCACTTTCTATCTCGTTTACTCTATCTTAGGGACGCAGTCAGACGTAACATGATCTAATAGACGGAGAGAGACATTTGAATGATACTCGCGCTGTTTGGAGATTTGTGTATTTCGGACTTTTTATGTTGTGGAAGAGACGCCCACTTTCTATCTCGTTTACTCTATCTTAGGGACGCAGTCAGACGTAACATGATCTAATAGACGGAGAGAGACATTTGAATGATACTCGCGCTGTTTGGAGATTTGTGTATTTCGGACTTTTTATGTTGTGGAAGAGACGCCCACTTTCTATCTCGTTTACTCTATCTTAGGGACGCAGTCAGACGTAACATGATCTAATAGACGGAGAGAGACATTTGAATGATACTCGCGCTGTTTGGAGATTTGTGTATTTCGGACTTTTTATGTTGTGGAAGAGACGCCCACTTTCTATCTCGTTTACTCTATCTTAGGGACGCAGTCAGACGTAACATGATCTAATAGACGGAGAGAGACATTTGAATGATACTCGCGCTGTTTGGAGATTTGTGTATTTCGGACTTTTTATGTTGTGGAAGAGACGCCCACTTTCTATCTCGTTTACTCTATCTTAGGGACGCAGTCAGACGTAACATGATCTAATAGACGGAGAGAGACATTTGAATGATACTCGCGCTGTTTGGAGATTTGTGTATTTCGGACTTTTTATGTTGTGGAAGAGACGCCCACTTTCTATCTCGTTTACTCTATCTTAGGGACGCAGTCAGACGTAACATGATCTAATAGACGGAGAGAGACATTTGAATGATACTCGCGCTGTTTGGAGATTTGTGTATTTCGGACTTTTTATGTTGTGGAAGAGACGCCCACTTTCTATCTCGTTTACTCTATCTTAGGGACGCAGTCAGACGTAACATGATCTAATAGACGGAGAGAGACATTTGAATGATACTCGCGCTGTTTGGAGATTTGTGTATTTCGGACTTTTTATGTTGTGGAAGAGACGCCCACTTTCTATCTCGTTTACTCTATCTTAGGGACGCAGTCAGACGTAACATGATCTAATAGACGGAGAGAGACATTTGAATGATACTCGCGCTGTTTGGAGATTTGTGTATTTCGGACTTTTTATGTTGTGGAAGAGACGCCCACTTTCTATCTCGTTTACTCTATCTTAGGGACGCAGTCAGACGTAACATGATCTAATAGACGGAGAGAGACATTTGAATGATACTCGCGCTGTTTGGAGATTTGTGTATTTCGGACTTTTTATGTTGTGGAAGAGACGCCCACTTTCTATCTCGTTTACTCTATCTTAGGGACGCAGTCAGACGTAACATGATCTAATAGACGGAGAGAGACATTTGAATGATACTCGCGCTGTTTGGAGATTTGTGTATTTCGGACTTTTTATGTTGTGGAAGAGACGCCCACTTTCTATCTCGTTTACTCTATCTTAGGGACGCAGTCAGACGTAACATGATCTAATAGACGGAGAGAGACATTTGAATGATACTCGCGCTGTTTGGAGATTTGTGTATTTCGGACTTTTTATGTTGTGGAAGAGACGCCCACTTTCTATCTCGTTTACTCTATCTTAGGGACGCAGTCAGACGTAACATGATCTAATAGACGGAGAGAGACATTTGAATGATACTCGCGCTGTTTGGAGATTTGTGTATTTCGGACTTTTTATGTTGTGGAAGAGACGCCCACTTTCTATCTCGTTTACTCTATCTTAGGGACGCAGTCAGACGTAACATGATCTAATAGACGGAGAGAGACATTTGAATGATACTCGCGCTGTTTGGAGATTTGTGTATTTCGGACTTTTTATGTTGTGGAAGAGACGCCCACTTTCTATCTCGTTTACTCTATCTTAGGGACGCAGTCAGACGTAACATGATCTAATAGACGGAGAGAGACATTTGAATGATACTCGCGCTGTTTGGAGATTTGTGTATTTCGGACTTTTTATGTTGTGGAAGAGACGCCCACTTTCTATCTCGTTTACTCTATCTTAGGGACGCAGTCAGACGTAACATGATCTAATAGACGGAGAGAGACATTTGAATGATACTCGCGCTGTTTGGAGATTTGTGTATTTCGGACTTTTTATGTTGTGGAAGAGACGCCCACTTTCTATCTCGTTTACTCTATCTTAGGGACGCAGTCAGACGTAACATGATCTAATAGACGGAGAGAGACATTTGAATGATACTCGCGCTGTTTGGAGATTTGTGTATTTCGGACTTTTTATGTTGTGGAAGAGACGCCCACTTTCTATCTCGTTTACTCTATCTTAGGGACGCAGTCAGACGTAACATGATCTAATAGACGGAGAGAGACATTTGAATGATACTCGCGCTGTTTGGAGATTTGTGTATTTCGGACTTTTTATGTTGTGGAAGAGACGCCCACTTTCTATCTCGTTTACTCTATCTTAGGGACGCAGTCAGACGTAACATGAACTAATAGACGGAGAGAGACATTTGAATGATACTCGCGCTGTTTGGAGATTTGTGTATTTCGGACTTTTTATGTTGTGGAAGAGACGCCCACTTTCTATCTCGTTTACTCTATCTTAGGGACGCAGTCAGACGTAACATGATCTAATAGACGGAGAGAGACATTTGAATGATACTCGCGCTGTTTGGAGATTTGTGTATTTCGGACTTTTTATGTTGTGGAAGAGACGCCCACTTTCTATCTCGTTTACTCTATCTTAGGGACGCAGTCAGACGTAACATGATCTAATAGACGGAGAGAGACATTTGAATGATACTCGCGCTGTTTGGAGATTTGTGTATTTCGGACTTTTTATGTTGTGGAAGAGACGCCCACTTTCTATCTCGTTTACTCTATCTTAGGGACGCAGTCAGACGTAACATGATCTAATAGACGGAGAGAGACATTTGAATGATACTCGCGCTGTTTGGAGATTTGTGTATTTCGGACTTTTTATGTTGTGGAAGAGACGCCCACTTTCTATCTCGTTTACTCTATCTTAGGGACGCAGTCAGACGTAACATGATCTAATAGACGGAGAGAGACATTTGAATGATACTCGCGCTGTTTGGAGATTTGTGTATTTCGGACTTTTTATGTTGTGGAAGAGACGCCCACTTTCTATCTCGTTTACTCTATCTTAGGGACGCAGACGCAGTCAGACGTAACATGATCTAATAGACGGAGAGAGACATTTGAATGATACTCGCGCTGTTTGGAGATTTGTGTATTTCGGAGATTTGTGTATTTTTTTATGTTGTGGAAGAGACGCCCACTTTCTATCTCGTTTACTCTATCTTAGGGACGCAGTCAGACGTAACATGATCTAATAGACGGAGAGAGACATTTGAATGATACTCGCGCTGTTTGGAGATTTGTGTATTTCGGACTTTTTATGTTGTGGAAGAGACGCCCACTTTCTATCTCGTTTACTCTATCTTAGGGACGCAGTCAGACGTAACATGATCTAATAGACGGAGAGAGACATTTGAATGATACTCGCGCTGTTTGGAGATTTGTGTATTTCGGACTTTTTATGTTGTGGAAGAGACGCCCACTTTCTATCTCGTTTACTCTATCTTAGGGACGCAGTCAGACGTAACATGATCTAATAGACGGAGAGAGACATTTGAATGATACTCGCGCTGTTTGGAGATTTGTGTATTTCGGACTTTTTATGTTGTGGAAGAGACGCCCACTTTCTATCTCGTTTACTCTATCTTAGGGACGCAGTCAGACGTAACATGATCTAATAGACGGAGAGAGACATTTGAATGATACTCGCGCTGTTTGGAGATTTGTGTATTTCGGACTTTTTATGTTGTGGAAGAGACGCCCACTTTCTATCTCGTTTACTCTATCTTAGGGACGCAGTCAGACGTAACATGATCTAATAGACGGAGAGAGACATTTGAATGATACTCGCGCTGTTTGGAGATTTGTGTATTTCGGACTTTTTATGTTGTGGAAGAGACGCCCACTTTCTATCTCGTTTACTCTATCTTAGGGACGCAGTCAGACGTAACATGATCTAATAGACGGAGAGAGACATTTGAATGATACTCGCGCTGTTTGGAGATTTGTGTATTTCGGACTTTTTATGTTGTGGAAGAGACGCCCACTTTCTATCTCGTTTACTCTATCTTAGGGACGCAGTCAGACGTAACATGATCTAATAGACGGAGAGAGACATTTGAATGATACTCGCGCTGTTTGGAGATTTGTGTATTTCGGACTTTTTATGTTGTGGAAGAGACGCCCACTTTCTATCTCGTTTACTCTATCTTAGGGACGCAGTCAGACGTAACATGATCTAATAGACGGAGAGAGACATTTGAATGATACTCGCGCTGTTTGGAGATTTGTGTATTTCGGACTTTTTATGTTGTGGAAGAGACGCCCACTTTCTATCTCGTTTACTCTATCTTAGGGACGCAGTCAGACGTAACATGATCTAATAGACGGAGAGAGACATTTGAATGATACTCGCGCTGTTTGGAGATTTGTGTATTTCGGACTTTTTATGTTGTGGAAGAGACGCCCACTTTCTATCTCGTTTACTCTATCTTAGGGACGCAGTCAGACGTAACATGATCTAATAGACGGAGAGAGACATTTGAATGATACTCGCGCTGTTTGGAGATTTGTGTATTTCGGACTTTTTATGTTGTGGAAGAGACGCCCACTTTCTATCTCGTTTACTCTATCTTAGGGACGCAGTCAGACGTAACATGATCTAATAGACGGAGAGAGACATTTGAATGATACTCGCGCTGTTTGGAGATTTGTGTATTTCGGACTTTTTATGTTGTGGAAGAGACGCCCACTTTCTATCTCGTTTACTCTATCTTAGGGACGCAGTCAGACGTAACATGATCTAATAGACGGAGAGAGACATTTGAATGATACTCGCGCTGTTTGGAGATTTGTGTATTTCGGACTTTTTATGTTGTGGAAGAGACGCCCACTTTCTATCTCGTTTACTCTATCTTAGGGACGCAGTCAGACGTAACATGATCTAATAGACGGAGAGAGACATTTGAATGATACTCGCGCTGTTTGGAGATTTGTGTATTTCGGACTTTTTATGTTGTGGAAGAGACGCCCACTTTCTATCTCGTTTACTCTATCTTAGGGACGCAGTCAGACGTAACATGATCTAATAGACGGAGAGAGACATTTGAATGATACTCGCGCTGTTTGGAGATTTGTGTATTTCGGACTTTTTATGTTGTGGAAGAGACGCCCACTTTCTATCTCGTTTACTCTATCTTAGGGACGCAGTCAGACGTAACATGATCTAATAGACGGAGAGAGACATTTGAATGATACTCGCGCTGTTTGGAGATTTGTGTATTTCGGACTTTTTATGTTGTGGAAGAGACGCCCACTTTCTATCTCGTTTACTCTATCTTAGGGACGCAGTCAGACGTAACATGATCTAATAGACGGAGAGAGACATTTGAATGATACTCGCGCTGTTTGGAGATTTGTGTATTTCGGACTTTTTATGTTGTGGAAGAGACGCCCACTTTCTATCTCGTTTACTCTATCTTAGGGACGCAGTCAGACGTAACATGATCTAATAGACGGAGAGAGACATTTGAATGATACTCGCGCTGTTTGGAGATTTGTGTATTTCGGACTTTTTATGTTGTGGAAGAGACGCCCACTTTCTATCTCGTTTACTCTATCTTAGGGACGCAGTCAGACGTAACATGAACTAATAGACGGAGAGAGACATTTGAATGATACTCGCGCTGTTTGGAGATTTGTGTATTTCGGACTTTTTTATGTTGTGGAAGAGACGCCCACTTTCTATCTCGTTTACTCTATCTTAGGGACGCAGTCAGACGTAACATGATCTAATAGACGGAGAGAGACATTTGAATGATACTCGCGCTGTTTGGAGATTTGTGTATTTCGGACTTTTTATGTTGTGGAAGAGACGCCCACTTTCTATCTCGTTTACTCTATCTTAGGGACGCAGTCAGACGTAACATGATCTAATAGACGGAGAGAGACATTTGAATGATACTCGCGCTGTTTGGAGATTTGTGTATTTCGGACTTTTTATGTTGTGGAAGAGACGCCCACTTTCTATCTCGTTTACTCTATCTTAGGGACGCAGTCAGACGTAACATGATCTAATAGACGGAGAGAGACATTTGAATGATACTCGCGCTGTTTGGAGATTTGTGTATTTCGGACTTTTTATGTTGTGGAAGAGACGCCCACTTTCTATCTCGTTTACTCTATCTTAGGGACGCAGTCAGACGTAACATGATCTAATAGACGGAGAGAGACATTTGAATGATACTCGCGCTGTTTGGAGATTTGTGTATTTCGGACTTTTTATGTTGTGGAAGAGACGCCCACTTTCTATCTCGTTTACTCTATCTTAGGGACGCAGTCAGACGTAACATGATCTAATAGACGGAGAGAGACATTTGAATGATACTCGCGCTGTTTGGAGATTTGTGTATTTCGGACTTTTTATGTTGTGGAAGAGACGCCCACTTTCTATCTCGTTTACTCTATCTTAGGGACGCAGTCAGACGTAACATGATCTAATAGACGGAGAGAGACATTTGAATGATACTCGCGCTGTTTGGAGATTTGTGTATTTCGGACTTTTTATGTTGTGGAAGAGACGCCCACTTTTCTATCTCGTTTACTCTATCTTAGGGACGCAGTCAGACGTAACATGATCTAATAGACGGAGAGAGACATTTGAATGATACTCGCGCTGTTTGGAGATTTGTGTATTTCGGACTTTTTATGTTGTGGAAGAGACGCCCACTTTCTATCTCGTTTACTCTATCTTAGGGACGCAGTCAGACGTAACATGATCTAATAGACGGAGAGAGACATTTGAATGATACTCGCGCTGTTTGGAGATTTGTGTATTTCGGACTTTTTATGTTGTGGAAGAGACGCCCACTTTCTATCTCGTTTACTCTATCTTAGGGACGCAGTCAGACGTAACATGATCTAATAGACGGAGAGAGACATTTGAATGATACTCGCGCTGTTTGGAGATTTGTGTATTTCGGACTTTTTATGTTGTGGAAGAGACGCCCACTTTCTATCTCGTTTACTCTATCTTAGGGACGCAGTCAGACGTAACATGATCTAATAGACGGAGAGAGACATTTGAATGATACTCGCGCTGTTTGGAGATTTGTGTATTTCGGACTTTTTATGTTGTGGAAGAGACGCCCACTTTCTATCTCGTTTACTCTATCTTAGGGACGCAGTCAGACGTAACATGATCTAATAGACGGAGAGAGACATTTGAATGATACTCGCGCTGTTTGGAGATTTGTGTATTTCGGACTTTTATGTTGTGGAAGAGACGCCCACTTTCTATCTCGTTTACTCTATCTTAGGGACGCAGTCAGACGTAACATGATCTAATAGACGGAGAGAGACATTTGAATGATACTCGCGCTGTTTGGAGATTTGTGTATTTCGGACTTTTTATGTTGTGGAAGAGACGCCCACTTTCTATCTCGTTTACTCTATCTTAGGGACGCAGTCAGACGTAACATGATCTAATAGACGGAGAGAGACATTTGAATGATACTCGCGCTGTTTGGAGATTTGTGTATTTCGGACTTTTTATGTTGTGGAAGAGACGCCCACTTTCTATCTCGTTTACTCTATCTTAGGGACGCAGTCAGACGTAACATGATCTAATAGACGGAGAGAGACATTTGAATGATACTCGCGCTGTTTGGAGATTTGTGTATTTCGGACTTTTTATGTTGTGGAAGAGACGCCCACTTTCTATCTCGTTTACTCTATCTTAGGGACGCAGTCAGACGTAACATGATCTAATAGACGGAGAGAGACATTTGAATGATACTCGCGCTGTTTGGAGATTTGTGTATTTCGGACTTTTTATGTTGTGGAAGAGACGCCCACTTTCTATCTCGTTTACTCTATCTTAGGGACGCAGTCAGACGTAACATGATCTAATAGACGGAGAGAGACATTTGAATGATACTCGCGCTGTTTGGAGATTTGTGTATTTCGGACTTTTTATGTTGTGGAAGAGACGCCCACTTTCTATCTCGTTTACTCTATCTTAGGGACGCAGTCAGACGTAACATGATCTAATAGACGGAGAGAGACATTTGAATGATACTCGCGCTGTTTGGAGATTTGTGTATTTCGGACTTTTTATGTTGTGGAAGAGACGCCCACTTTCTATCTCGTTTACTCTATCTTAGGGACGCAGTCAGACGTAACATGATCTAATAGACGGAGAGAGACATTTGAATGATACTCGCGCTGTTTGGAGATTTGTGTATTTCGGACTTTTTATGTTGTGGAAGAGACGCCCACTTTCTATCTCGTTTACTCTATCTTAGGGACGCAGTCAGACGTAACATGATCTAATAGACGGAGAGAGACATTTGAATGATACTCGCGCTGTTTGGAGATTTGTGTATTTCGGACTTTTTATGTTGTGGAAGAGACGCCCACTTTCTATCTCGTTTACTCTATCTTAGGGACGCAGTCAGACGTAACATGATCTAATAGACGGAGAGAGACATTTGAATGATACTCGCGCTGTTTGGAGATTTGTGTATTTCGGACTTTTTATGTTGTGGAAGAGACGCCCACTTTCTATCTCGTTTACTCTATCTTAGGGACGCAGTCAGACGCAGTCAGACGTAACATGATCTAATAGACGGAGAGAGACATTTGAATGATACTCGCGCTGTTTGGAGATTTGTGTATTTCGGACTTTTTATGTTGTGGAAGAGACGCCCACTTTCTATCTCGTTTACTCTATCTTAGGGACGCAGTCAGACGTAACATGATCTAATAGACGGAGAGAGACATTTGAATGATACTCGCGCTGTTTGGAGATTTGTGTATTTCGGACTTTTTATGTTGTGGAAGAGACGCCCACTTTCTATCTCGTTTACTCTATCTTAGGGACGCAGTCAGACGTAACATGATCTAATAGACGGAGAGAGACATTTGAATGATACTCGCGCTGTTTGGAGATTTGTGTATTTCGGACTTTTTATGTTGTGGAAGAGACGCCCACTTTCTATCTCGTTTACTCTATCTTAGGGACGCAGTCAGACGTAACATGATCTAATAGACGGAGAGAGACATTTGAATGATACTCGCGCTGTTTGGAGATTTGTGTATTTCGGACTTTTTATGTTGTGGAAGAGACGCCCACTTTCTATCTCGTTTACTCTATCTTAGGGACGCAGTCAGACGTAACATGATCTAATAGACGGAGAGAGACATTTGAATGATACTCGCGCTGTTTGGAGATTTGTGTATTTCGGACTTTTTATGTTGTGGAAGAGACGCCCACTTTCTATCTCGTTTACTCTATCTTAGGGACGCAGTCAGACGTAACATGATCTAATAGACGGAGAGAGACATTTGAATGATACTCGCGCTGTTTGGAGATTTGTGTATTTCGGACTTTTTATGTTGTGGAAGAGACGCCCACTTTCTATCTCGTTTACTCTATCTTAGGGACGCAGTCAGACGTAACATGATCTAATAGACGGAGAGAGACATTTGAATGATACTCGCGCTGTTTGGAGATTTGTGTATTTCGGACTTTTTATGTTGTGGAAGAGACGCCCACTTTCTATCTCGTTTACTCTATCTTAGGGACGCAGTCAGACGTAACATGATCTAATAGACGGAGAGAGACATTTGAATGATACTCGCGCTGTTTGGAGATTTGTGTATTTCGGACTTTTTATGTTGTGGAAGAGACGCCCACTTTCTATCTCGTTTACTCTATCTTAGGGACGCAGTCAGACGTAACATGATCTAATAGACGGAGAGAGACATTTGAATGATACTCGCGCTGTTTGGAGATTTGTGTATTTCGGACTTTTTATGTTGTGGAAGAGACGCCCACTTTCTATCTCGTTTACTCTATCTTAGGGACGCAGTCAGACGTAACATGATCTAATAGACGGAGAGAGACATTTGAATGATACTCGCGCTGTTTGGAGATTTGTGTATTTCGGACTTTTTATGTTGTGGAAGAGACGCCCACTTTCTATCTCGTTTACTCTATCTTAGGGACGCAGTCAGACGTAACATGATCTAATAGACGGAGAGAGACATTTGAATGATACTCGCGCTGTTTGGAGATTTGTGTATTTCGGACTTTTTATGTTGTGGAAGAGACGCCCACTTTCTATCTCGTTTACTCTATCTTAGGGACGCAGTCAGACGTAACATGATCTAATAGACGGAGAGAGACATTTGAATGATACTCGCGCTGTTTGGAGATTTGTGTATTTCGGACTTTTTATGTTGTGGAAGAGACGCCCACTTTCTATCTCGTTTACTCTATCTTAGGGACGCAGTCAGACGTAACATGATCTAATAGACGGAGAGAGACATTTGAATGATACTCGCGCTGTTTGGAGATTTGTGTATTTCGGACTTTTTATGTTGTGGAAGAGACGCCCACTTTCTATCTCGTTTACTCTATCTTAGGGACGCAGTCAGACGTAACATGATCTAATAGACGGAGAGAGACATTTGAATGATACTCGCGCTGTTTGGAGATTTGTGTATTTCGGACTTTTTATGTTGTGGAAGAGACGCCCACTTTCTATCTCGTTTACTCTATCTTAGGGACGCAGTCAGACGTAACATGATCTAATAGACGGAGAGAGACATTTGAATGATACTCGCGCTGTTTGGAGATTTGTGTATTTCGGACTTTTTATGTTGTGGAAGAGACGCCCACTTTCTATCTCGTTTACTCTATCTTAGGGACGCAGTCAGACGTAACATGATCTAATAGACGGAGAGAGACATTTGAATGATACTCGCGCTGTTTGGAGATTTGTGTATTTCGGACTTTTTATGTTGTGGAAGAGACGCCCACTTTCTATCTCGTTTACTCTATCTTAGGGACGCAGTCAGACGTAACATGATCTAATAGACGGAGAGAGACATTTGAATGATACTCGCGCTGTTTGGAGATTTGTGTATTTCGGACTTTTTATGTTGTGGAAGAGACGCCCACTTTCTATCTCGTTTACTCTATCTTAGGGACGCAGTCAGACGTAACATGATCTAATAGACGGAGAGAGACATTTGAATGATACTCGCGCTGTTTGGAGATTTGTGTATTTCGGACTTTTTATGTTGTGGAAGAGACGCCCACTTTCTATCTCGTTTACTCTATCTTAGGGACGCAGTCAGACGTAACATGATCTAATAGACGGAGAGAGACATTTGAATGATACTCGCGCTGTTTGGAGATTTGTGTATTTCGGACTTTTTATGTTGTGGAAGAGACGCCCACTTTCTATCTCGTTTACTCTATCTTAGGGACGCAGTCAGACGTAACATGATCTAATAGACGGAGAGAGACATTTGAATGATACTCGCGCTGTTTGGAGATTTGTGTATTTCGGACTTTTTATGTTGTGGAAGAGACGCCCACTTTCTATCTCGTTTACTCTATCTTAGGGACGCAGTCAGACGTAACATGATCTAATAGACGGAGAGAGACATTTGAATGATACTCGCGCTGTTTGGAGATTTGTGTATTTCGGACTTTTTATGTTGTGGAAGAGACGCCCACTTTCTATCTCGTTTACTCTATCTTAGGGACGCAGTCAGACGTAACATGATCTAATAGACGGAGAGAGACATTTGAATGATACTCGCGCTGTTTGGAGATTTGTGTATTTCGGACTTTTTATGTTGTGGAAGAGACGCCCACTTTCTATCTCGTTTACTCTATCTTAGGGACGCAGTCAGACGTAACATGATCTAATAGACGGAGAGAGACATTTGAATGATACTCGCGCTGTTTGGAGATTTGTGTATTTCGGACTTTTTATGTTGTGGAAGAGACGCCCACTTTCTATCTCGTTTACTCTATCTTAGGGACGCAGTCAGACGTAACATGATCTAATAGACGGAGAGAGACATTTGAATGATACTCGCGCTGTTTGGAGATTTGTGTATTTCGGACTTTTTATGTTGTGGAAGAGACGCCCACTTTCTATCTCGTTTACTCTATCTTAGGGACGCAGTCAGACGTAACATGATCTAATAGACGGAGAGAGACATTTGAATGATACTCGCGCTGTTTGGAGATTTGTGTATTTCGGACTTTTTATGTTGTGGAAGAGACGCCCACTTTCTATCTCGTTTACTCTATCTTAGGGACGCAGTCAGACGTAACATGATCTAATAGACGGAGAGAGACATTTGAATGATACTCGCGCTGTTTGGAGATTTGTGTATTTCGGACTTTTTATGTTGTGGAAGAGACGCCCACTTTCTATCTCGTTTACTCTATCTTAGGGACGCAGTCAGACGTAACATGATCTAATAGACGGAGAGAGACATTTGAATGATACTCGCGCTGTTTGGAGATTTGTGTATTTCGGACTTTTTATGTTGTGGAAGAGACGCCCACTTTCTATCTCGTTTACTCTATCTTAGGGACGCAGTCAGACGTAACATGATCTAATAGACGGAGAGAGACATTTGAATGATACTCGCGCTGTTTGGAGATTTGTGTATTTCGGACTTTTTATGTTGTGGAAGAGACGCCCACTTTCTATCTCGTTTACTCTATCTTAGGGACGCAGTCAGACGTAACATGATCTAATAGACGGAGAGAGACATTTGAATGATACTCGCGCTGTTTGGAGATTTGTGTATTTCGGACTTTTTATGTTGTGGAAGAGACGCCCACTTTCTATCTCGTTTACTCTATCTTAGGGACGCAGTCAGACGTAACATGATCTAATAGACGGAGAGAGACATTTGAATGATACTCGCGCTGTTTGGAGATTTGTGTATTTCGGACTTTTTATGTTGTGGAAGAGACGCCCACTTTCTATCTCGTTTACTCTATCTTAGGGACGCAGTCAGACGTAACATGATCTAATAGACGGAGAGAGACATTTGAATGATACTCGCGCTGTTTGGAGATTTGTGTATTTCGGACTTTTTATGTTGTGGAAGAGACGCCCACTTTCTATCTCGTTTACTCTATCTTAGGGACGCAGTCAGACGTAACATGATCTAATAGACGGAGAGAGACATTTGAATGATACTCGCGCTGTTTGGAGATTTGTGTATTTCGGACTTTTTATGTTGTGGAAGAGACGCCCACTTTCTATCTCGTTTACTCTATCTTAGGGACGCAGTCAGACGTAACATGATCTAATAGACGGAGAGAGACATTTGAATGATACTCGCGCTGTTTGGAGATTTGTGTATTTCGGACTTTTTATGTTGTGGAAGAGACGCCCACTTTCTATCTCGTTTACTCTATCTTAGGGACGCAGTCAGACGTAACATGATCTAATAGACGGAGAGAGACATTTGAATGATACTCGCGCTGTTTGGAGATTTGTGTATTTCGGACTTTTTATGTTGTGGAAGAGACGCCCACTTTCTATCTCGTTTACTCTATCTTAGGGACGCAGTCAGACGTAACATGATCTAATAGACGGAGAGAGACATTTGAATGATACTCGCGCTGTTTGGAGATTTGTGTATTTCGGACTTTTTATGTTGTGGAAGAGACGCCCACTTTCTATCTCGTTTACTCTATCTTAGGGACGCAGTCAGACGTAACATGATCTAATAGACGGAGAGAGACATTTGAATGATACTCGCGCCTGTTTGGAGATTTGTGTATTTCGGACTTTTTATGTTGTGGAAGAGACGCCCACTTTCTATCTCGTTTACTCTATCTTAGGGACGCAGTCAGACGTAACATGATCTAATAGACGGAGAGAGACATTTGAATGATACTCGCGCTGTTTGGAGATTTGTGTATTTCGGACTTTTTATGTTGTGGAAGAGACGCCCACTTTCTATCTCGTTTACTCTATCTTAGGGACGCAGTCAGACGTAACATGATCTAATAGACGGAGAGAGACATTTGAATGATACTCGCGCTGTTTGGAGATTTGTGTATTTCGGACTTTTTATGTTGTGGAAGAGACGCCCACTTTCTATCTCGTTTACTCTATCTTAGGGACGCAGTCAGACGTAACATGATCTAATAGACGGAGAGAGACATTTGAATGATACTCGCGCTGTTTGGAGATTTGTGTATTTCGGACTTTTTATGTTGTGGAAGAGACGCCCACTTTCTATCTCGTTTACTCTATCTTAGGGACGCAGTCAGACGTAACATGATCTAATAGACGGAGAGAGACATTTGAATGATACTCGCGCTGTTTGGAGATTTGTGTATTTCGGACTTTTTATGTTGTGGAAGAGACGCCCACTTTCTATCTCGTTTACTCTATCTTAGGGACGCAGTCAGACGTAACATGATCTAATAGACGGAGAGAGACATTTGAATGATACTCGCGCTGTTTGGAGATTTGTGTATTTCGGACTTTTTATGTTGTGGAAGAGACGCCCACTTTCTATCTCGTTTACTCTATCTTAGGGACGCAGTCAGACGTAACATGATCTAATAGACGGAGAGAGACATTTGAATGATACTCGCGCTGTTTGGAGATTTGTGTATTTCGGACTTTTTATGTTGTGGAAGAGACGCCCACTTTCTATCTCGTTTACTCTATCTTAGGGACGCAGTCAGACGTAACATGATCTAATAGACGGAGAGAGACATTTGAATGATACTCGCGCTGTTTGGAGATTTGTGTATTTCGGACTTTTTATGTTGTGGAAGAGACGCCCACTTTCTATCTCGTTTACTCTATCTTAGGGACGCAGTCAGACGTAACATGATCTAATAGACGGAGAGAGACATTTGAATGATACTCGCGCTGTTTGGAGATTTGTGTATTTCGGACTTTTTATGTTGTGGAAGAGACGCCCACTTTCTATCTCGTTTACTCTATCTTAGGGACGCAGTCAGACGTAACATGATCTAATAGACGGAGAGAGACATTTGAATGATACTCGCGCTGTTTGGAGATTTGTGTATTTCGGACTTTTTATGTTGTGGAAGAGACGCCCACTTTCTATCTCGTTTACTCTATCTTAGGGACGCAGTCAGACGTAACATGATCTAATAGACGGAGAGAGACATTTGAATGATACTCGCGCTGTTTGGAGATTTGTGTATTTCGGACTTTTTATGTTGTGGAAGAGACGCCCACTTTCTATCTCGTTTACTCTATCTTAGGGACGCAGTCAGACGTAACATGATCTAATAGACGGAGAGAGACATTTGAATGATACTCGCGCTGTTTGGAGATTTGTGTATTTCGGACTTTTTATGTTGTGGAAGAGACGCCCACTTTCTATCTCGTTTACTCTATCTTAGGGACGCAGTCAGACGTAACATGATCTAATAGACGGAGAGAGACATTTGAATGATACTCGCGCTGTTTGGAGATTTGTGTATTTCGGACTTTTTATGTTGTGGAAGAGACGCCCACTTTCTATCTCGTTTACTCTATCTTAGGGACGCAGTCAGACGTAACATGATCTAATAGACGGAGAGAGACATTTGAATGATACTCGCGCTGTTTGGAGATTTGTGTATTTCGGACTTTTTATGTTGTGGAAGAGACGCCCACTTTCTATCTCGTTTACTCTATCTTAGGGACGCAGTCAGACGTAACATGATCTAATAGACGGAGAGAGACATTTGAATGATACTCGCGCTGTTTGGAGATTTGTGTATTTCGGACTTTTTATGTTGTGGAAGAGACGCCCACTTTCTATCTCGTTTACTCTATCTTAGGGACGCAGTCAGACGTAACATGATCTAATAGACGGAGAGAGACATTTGAATGATACTCGCGCTGTTTGGAGATTTGTGTATTTCGGACTTTTTATGTTGTGGAAGAGACGCCCACTTTCTATCTCGTTTACTCTATCTTAGGGACGCAGTCAGACGTAACATGATCTAATAGACGGAGAGAGACATTTGAATGATACTCGCGCTGTTTGGAGATTTGTGTATTTCGGACTTTTTATGTTGTGGAAGAGACGCCCACTTTCTATCTCGTTTACTCTATCTTAGGGACGCAGTCAGACGTAACATGATCTAATAGACGGAGAGAGACATTTGAATGATACTCGCGCTGTTTGGAGATTTGTGTATTTCGGACTTTTTATGTTGTGGAAGAGACGCCCACTTTCTATCTCGTTTACTCTATCTTAGGGACGCAGTCAGACGTAACAATCTAATAGACGGAGAGAGACATTTGAATGATACTCGCGCTGTTTGGAGATTTGTGTATTTCGGACTTTTTATGTTGTGGAAGAGACGCCCACTTTCTATCTCGTTTACTCTATCTTAGGGACGCAGTCAGACGTAACATGATCTAATAGACGGAGAGAGACATTTGAATGATACTCGCGCTGTTTGGAGATTTGTGTATTTCGGACTTTTTATGTTGTGGAAGAGACGCCCACTTTCTATCTCGTTTACTCTATCTTAGGGACGCAGTCAGACGTAACATGATCTAATAGACGGAGAGAGACATTTGAATGATACTCGCGCTGTTTGGAGATTTGTGTATTTCGGACTTTTTATGTTGTGGAAGAGACGCCCACTTTCTATCTCGTTTACTCTATCTTAGGGACGCAGTCAGACGTAACATGATCTAATAGACGGAGAGAGACATTTGAATGATACTCGCGCTGTTTGGAGATTTGTGTATTTCGGACTTTTTATGTTGTGCGGAAGAGACGCCCACTTTCTATCTCGTTTACTCTATCTTAGGGACGCAGTCAGACGTAACATGATCTAATAGACGGAGAGAGACATTTGAATGATACTCGCGCTGTTTGGAGATTTGTGTATTTCGGACTTTTTATGTTGTGGAAGAGACGCCCACTTTCTATCTCGTTTACTCTATCTTAGGGACGCAGTCAGACGTAACATGATCTAATAGACGGAGAGAGACATTTGAATGATACTCGCGCTGTTTGGAGATTTGTGTATTTCGGACTTTTTATGTTGTGGAAGAGACGCCCACTTTCTATCTCGTTTACTCTATCTTAGGGACGCAGTCAGACGTAACATGATCTAATAGACGGAGAGAGACATTTGAATGATACTCGCGCTGTTTGGAGATTTGTGTATTTCGGACTTTTTTATGTTGTGGAAGAGACGCCCACTTTCTATCTCGTTTACTCTATCTTAGGGACGCAGTCAGACGTAACATGATCTAATAGACGGAGAGAGACATTTGAATGATACTCGCGCTGTTTGGAGATTTGTGTATTTCGGACTTTTTATGTTGTGGAAGAGACGCCCACTTTCTATCTCGTTTACTCTATCTTAGGGACGCAGTCAGACGTAACATGATCTAATAGACGGAGAGAGACATTTGAATGATACTCGCGCTGTTTGGAGATTTGTGTATTTCGGACTTTTTATGTTGTGGAAGAGACGCCCACTTTCTATCTCGTTTACTCTATCTTAGGGACGCAGTCAGACGTAACATGATCTAATAGACGGAGAGAGACATTTGAATGATACTCGCGCTGTTTGGAGATTTGTGTATTTCGGACTTTTTATGTTGTGGAAGAGACGCCCACTTTCTATCTCGTTTACTCTATCTTAGGGACGCAGTCAGACGTAACATGATCTAATAGACGGAGAGAGACATTTGAATGATACTCGCGCTGTTTGGAGATTTGTGTATTTCGGACTTTTTATGTTGTGGAAGAGACGCCCACTTTCTATCTCGTTTACTCTATCTTAGGGACGCAGTCAGACGTAACATGATCTAATAGACGGAGAGAGACATTTGAATGATACTCGCGCTGTTTGGAGATTTGTGTATTTCGGACTTTTTATGTTGTGGAAGAGACGCCCACTTTCTATCTCGTTTACTCTATCTTAGGGACGCAGTCAGACGTAACATGATCTAATAGACGGAGAGAGACATTTGAATGATACTCGCGCTGTTTGGAGATTTGTGTATTTCGGACTTTTTATGTTGTGGAAGAGACGCCCACTTTCTATCTCGTTTACTCTATCTTAGGGACGCAGTCAGACGTAACATGATCTAATAGACGGAGAGAGACATTTGAATGATACTCGCGCTGTTTGGAGATTTGTGTATTTCGGACTTTTTATGTTGTGGAAGAGACGCCCACTTTCTATCTCGTTTACTCTATCTTAGGGACGCAGTCAGACGTAACATGATCTAATAGACGGAGAGAGACATTGAATGATACTCGCGCTGTTTGGAGATTTGTGTATTTCGGACTTTTTATGTTGTGGAAGAGACGCCCACTTTCTATCTCGTTTACTCTATCTTAGGGACGCAGTCAGACGTAACATGATCTAATAGACGGAGAGAGACATTTGAATGATACTCGCGCTGTTTGGAGATTTGTGTATTTCGGACTTTTTTTATGTTGTGGAAGAGACGCCCACTTTCTATCTCGTTTACTCTATCTTAGGGACGCAGTCAGACGTAACATGATCTAATAGACGGAGAGAGACATTTGAATGATACTCGCGCTGTTTGGAGATTTGTGTATTTCGGACTTTTTATGTTGTGGAAGAGACGCCCACTTTCTATCTCGTTTACTCTATCTTAGGGACGCAGTCAGACGTAACATGATCTAATAGACGGAGAGAGACATTTGAATGATACTCGCGCTGTTTGGAGATTTGTGTATTTCGGACTTTTTATGTTGTGGAAGAGACGCCCACTTTCTATCTCGTTTACTCTATCTTAGGGACGCAGTCAGACGTAACATGATCTAATAGACGGAGAGAGACATTTGAATGATACTCGCGCTGTTTGGAGATTTGTGTATTTCGGACTTTTTATGTTGTGGAAGAGACGCCCACTTTCTATCTCGTTTACTCTATCTTAGGGACGCAGTCAGACGTAACATGATCTAATAGACGGAGAGAGACATTTGAATGATACTCGCGCTGTTTGGAGATTTGTGTATTTCGGACTTTTTATGTTGTGGAAGAGACGCCCACTTTCTATCTCGTTTACTCTATCTTAGGGACGCAGTCAGACGTAACATGATCTAATAGACGGAGAGAGACATTTGAATGATACTCGCGCTGTTTGGAGATTTGTGTATTTCGGACTTTTTATGTTGTGGAAGAGACGCCCACTTTCTATCTCGTTTACTCTATCTTAGGGACGCAGTCAGACGTAACATGATCTAATAGACGGAGAGAGACATTTGAATGATACTCGCGCTGTTTGGAGATTTGTGTATTTCGGACTTTTTATGTTGTGGAAGAGACGCCCACTTTCTATCTCGTTTACTCTATCTTAGGGACGCAGTCAGACGTAACATGATCTAATAGACGGAGAGAGACATTTGAATGATACTCGCGCTGTTTGGAGATTTGTGTATTTCGGACTTTTTATGTTGTGGAAGAGACGCCCACTTTCTATCTCGTTTACTCTATCTTAGGGACGCAGTCAGACGTAACATGATCTAATAGACGGAGAGAGACATTTGAATGATACTCGCGCTGTTTGGAGATTTGTGTATTTCGGACTTTTTATGTTGTGGAAGAGACGCCCACTTTCTATCTCGTTTACTCTATCTTAGGGACGCAGTCAGACGTAACATGATCTAATAGACGGAGAGAGACATTTGAATGATACTCGCGCTGTTTGGAGATTTGTGTATTTCGGACTTTTTATGTTGTGGAAGAGACGCCCACTTTCTATCTCGTTTACTCTATCTTAGGGACGCAGTCAGACGTAACATGATCTAATAGACGGAGAGAGACATTTGAATGATACTCGCGCTGTTTGGAGATTTGTGTATTTCGGACTTTTTATGTTGTGGAAGAGACGCCCACTTTCTATCTCGTTTACTCTATCTTAGGGACGCAGTCAGACGTAACATGATCTAATAGACGGAGAGAGACATTTGAATGATACTCGCGCTGTTTGGAGATTTGTGTATTTCGGACTATTTTATGTTGTGGAAGAGACGCCCACTTTCTATCTCGTTTACTCTATCTTAGGGACGCAGTCAGACGTAACATGATCTAATAGACGGAGAGAGACATTTGAATGATACTCGCGCTGTTTGGAGATTTGTGTATTTCGGACTATTTTATGTTGCGGAAGAGACGCCCACTTTCTATCTCGTTTACTCTATCTTAGGGACGCAGTCAGACGTAACATGATCTAATAGACGGAGAGAGACATTTGAATGATACTCGCGCTGTTTTGAGATTTGTGTATTTCGGACTATTTTATGTTGCGGAAGAGACGCCCACTTTCTATCTCGTTTACTCTATCTTAGGGACGCAGTCAGACGTAACATGATCTAATAGACGGAGAGAGACATTTGAATGATACTCGCGCTGTTTGGAGATTTGTGTATTTCGGACTTTTTATGTTGCGGAAGAGACGCCCACTTTCTATCTCGTTTACTCTATCTTAGGGACGCAGTCAGACGTAACATGATCTAATAGACGGAGAGAGACATTTGAATGATACTCGCGCTGTTTGGAGATTTGTGTATTTCGGACTATTTTATGTTGCGGAAGAGACGCCCACTTTCTATCTCGTTTACTCTATCTTAGGGACGCAGTCAGACGTAACATGATCTAATAGACGGAGAGAGACATTTGAATGATACTCGCGCTGTTTGGAGATTTGTGTATTTCGGACTTTTTATGTTGCGGAAGAGACGCCCACTTTCTATCTCGTTTACTCTATCTTAGGGACGCAGTCAGACGTAACATGATCTAATAGACGGAGAGAGACATTTGAATGATACTCGCGCTGTTTGGAGATTTGTGTATTTCGGACTTTTTATGTTGTGGAAGAGACGCCCACTTTCTATCTCGTTTACTCTATCTTAGGGACGCAGTCAGACGTAACATGATCTAATAGACGGAGAGAGACATTTGAATGATACTCGCGCTGTTTGGAGATTTGTGTATTTCGGACTTTTTTATGTTGCGGAAGAGACGCCCACTTTCTATCTCGTTTACTCTATCTTAGGGACGCAGTCAGACGTAACATGATCTAATAGACGGAGAGAGACATTTGAATGATACTCGCGCTGTTTGGAGATTTGTGTATTTCGGACTTTTTATGTTGTGGAAGAGACGCCCACTTTCTATCTCGTTTACTCTATCTTAGGGACGCAGTCAGACGTAACATGATCTAATAGACGGAGAGAGACATTTGAATGATACTCGCGCTGTTTGGAGATTTGTGTATTTCGGACTTTTTATGTTGTGGAAGAGACGCCCACTTTCTATCTCGTTTACTCTATCTTAGGGACGCAGTCAGACGTAACATGATCTAATAGACGGAGAGAGACATTTGAATGATACTCGCGCTGTTTGGAGATTTGTGTATTTCGGACTATTTTATGTTGTGGAAGAGACGCCCACTTTCTATCTCGTTTACTCTATCTTAGGGACGCAGTCAGACGTAACATGATCTAATAGACGGAGAGAGACATTTGAATGATACTCGCGCTGTTTGGAGATTTGTGTATTTCGGACTTTTTATGTTGTGGAAGAGACGCCCACTTTCTATCTCGTTTACTCTATCTTAGGGACGCAGTCAGACGTAACATGATCTAATAGACGAGAGAGACATTTGAATGATACTCGCGCTGTTTGGAGATTTGTGTATTTCGGACTTTTTTATGTTGTGGAAGAGACGCCCACTTTCTATCTCGTTTACTCTATCTTAGGGACGCAGTCAGACGTAACATGATCTAATAGACGGAGAGAGACATTTGAATGATACTCGCGCTGTTTGGAGATTTGTGTATTTCGGACTTTTTATGTTGTGGAAGAGACGCCCACTTTCTATCTCGTTTACTCTATCTTAGGGACGCAGTCAGACGTAACATGATCTAATAGACGGAGAGAGACATTTGAATGATACTCGCGCTGTTTGGAGATTTGTGTATTTCGGACTTTTTATGTTGTGGAAGAGACGCCCACTTTCTATCTCGTTTACTCTATCTTAGGGACGCAGTCAGACGTAACATGATCTAATAGACGGAGAGAGACATTTGAATGATACTCGCGCTGTTTGGAGATTTGTGTATTTCGGACTTTTTATGTTGTGGAAGAGACGCCCACTTTCTATCTCGTTTACTCTATCTTAGGGACGCAGTCAGACGTAACATGATCTAATAGACGGAGAGAGACATTTGAATGATACTCGCGCTGTTTGGAGATTTGTGTATTTCGGACTTTTTATGTTGTGGAAGAGACGCCCACTTTCTATCTCGTTTACTCTATCTTAGGGACGCAGTCAGACGTAACATGATCTAATAGACGGAGAGAGACATTTGAATGATACTCGCGCTGTTTGGAGATTTGTGTATTTCGGACTTTTTATGTTGTGGAAGAGACGCCCACTTTCTATCTCGTTTACTCTATCTTAGGGACGCAGTCAGACGTAACATGATCTAATAGACGGAGAGAGACATTTGAATGATACTCGCGCTGTTTGGAGATTTGTGTATTTCGGACTTTTTATGTTGTGGAAGAGACGCCCACTTTCTATCTCGTTTACTCTATCTTAGGGACGCAGTCAGACGTAACATGATCTAATAGACGGAGAGAGACATTTGAATGATACTCGCGCTGTTTGGAGATTTGTGTATTTCGGACTTTTTATGTTGTGGAAGAGACGCCCACTTTCTATCTCGTTTACTCTATCTTAGGGACGCAGTCAGACGTAACATGATCTAATAGACGGAGAGAGACATTTGAATGATACTCGCGCTGTTTGGAGATTTGTGTATTTCGGACTATTTTATGTTGTGGAAGAGACGCCCACTTTCTATCTCGTTTACTCTATCTTAGGGACGCAGTCAGACGTAACATGATCTAATAGACGGAGAGAGACATTTGAATGATACTCGCGCTGTTTGGAGATTTGTGTATTTCGGACTTTTTATGTTGTGGAAGAGACGCCCACTTTCTATCTCGTTTACTCTATCTTAGGGACGCAGTCAGACGTAACATGATCTAATAGACGGAGAGAGACATTTGAATGATACTCGCGCTGTTTGGAGATTTGTGTATTTCGGACTTTTTATGTTGTGGAAGAGACGCCCACTTTCTATCTCGTTTACTCTATCTTAGGGACGCAGTCAGACGTAACATGATCTAATAGACGGAGAGAGACATTTGAATGATACTCGCGCTGTTTGGAGATTTGTGTATTTCGGACTTTTTATGTTGTGGAAGAGACGCCCACTTTCTATCTCGTTTACTCTATCTTAGGGACGCAGTCAGACGTAACATGATCTAATAGACGGAGAGAGACATTTGAATGATACTCGCGCTGTTTGGAGATTTGTGTATTTCGGACTATTTTATGTTGCGGAAGAGACGCCCACTTTCTATCTCGTTTACTCTATCTTAGGGACGCAGTCAGACGTAACATGATCTAATAGACGGAGAGAGACATTTGAATGATACTCGCGCTGTTTGGAGATTTGTGTATTTCGGACTTTTTATGTTGTGGAAGAGACGCCCACTTTCTATCTCGTTTACTCTATCTTAGGGACGCAGTCAGACGTAACATGATCTAATAGACGGAGAGAGACATTTGAATGATACTCGCGCTGTTTGGAGATTTGTGTATTTCGGACTTTTTATGTTGTGGAAGAGACGCCCACTTTCTATCTCGTTTACTCTATCTTAGGGACGCAGTCAGACGTAACATGATCTAATAGACGGAGAGAACATTTGAATGATACTCGCGCTGTTTGGAGATTTGTGTATTTCGGACTATTTTATGTTGCGGAAGAGACGCCCACTTTCTATCTCGTTTACTCTATCTTAGGGACGCAGTCAGACGTAACATGATCTAATAGACGGAGAGAGACATTTGAATGATACTCGCGCTGTTTGGAGATTTGTGTATTTCGGACTTTTTATGTTGCGGAAGAGACGCCCACTTTCTATCTCGTTTACTCTATCTTAGGGACGCAGTCAGACGTAACATGATCTAATAGACGGAGAGAGACATTTGAATGATACTCGCGCTGTTTGGAGATTTGTGTATTTCGGACTTTTTATGTTGCGGAAGAGACGCCCACTTTCTATCTCGTTTACTCTATCTTAGGGACGCAGTCAGACGTAACATGATCTAATAGACGGAGAGAGACATTTGAATGATACTCGCGCTGTTTGGAGATTTGTGTATTTCGGACTTTTTATGTTGCGGAAGAGACGCCCACTTCTCTTCTCGTTTACTCTATCTTAGGGACGCAGTCAGACGTAACATGATCTAATAGACGGAGAGAGACATTTGAATGATACTCGCGCTGTTTGGAGATTTGTGTATTTCGGACTATTTTATGTTGTGGAAGAGACGCCCACTTTCTATCTCGTTTACTCTATCTTAGGGACGCAGTCAGACGTAACATGATCTAATAGACGGAGAGAGACATTTGAATGATACTCGCGCTGTTTGGAGATTTGTGTATTTCGGACTTTTTATGTTGCGGAAGAGACGCCCACTTTCTATCTCGTTTACTCTATCTTAGGGACGCAGTCAGACGTAACATGATCTAATAGACGGAGAGAGACATTTGAATGATACTCGCGCTGTTTGGAGATTTGTGTATTTCGGACTTTTTATGTTGTGGAAGAGACGCCCACTTTCTATCTCGTTTACTCTATCTTAGGGACGCAGTCAGACGTAACATGATCTAATAGACGGAGAGAGACATTTGAATGATACTCGCGCTGTTTGGAGATTTGTGTATTTCGGACTTTTTATTATGTTGCGGAAGAGACGCCCACTTTCTATCTCGTTTACTCTATCTTAGGGACGCAGTCAGACGTAACATGATCTAATAGACGGAGAGAGACATTTGAATGATACTCGCGCTGTTTGGAGATTTGTGTATTTCGGACTATTTTATGTTGCGGAAGAGACGCCCACTTTCTATCTCGTTTACTCTATCTTAGGGACGCAGTCAGACGTAACATGATCTAATAGACGGACAGAGACATTTGAATGATACTCGCGCTGTTTGGAGATTTGTGTATTTCGGACTATTTTATGTTGCGGAAGAGACGCCCACTTTCTATCTCGTTTACTCTATCTTAGGGACGCAGTCAGACGTAACATGATCTAATAGACGGAGAGAGACATTTGAATGATACTCGCGCTGTTTGGAGATTTGTGTATTTCGGACTATTTTATGTTGCGGAAGAGACGCCCACTTTCTATCTCGTTTACTCTATCTTAGGGACGCAGTCAGACGTAACATGATCTAATAGACGGACAGAGACATTTGAATGATACTCGCGCTGTTTGGAGATTTGTGTATTTCGGACTATTTTATGTTGCGGAAGAGACGCCCACTTTCTATCTCGTTTACTCTATCTTAGGGACGCAGTCAGACGTAACATGATCTAATAGACGGACAGAGACATTTGAATGATACTCGCGCTGTTTGGAGATTTGTGTATTTCGGACTTTTTATGTTGCGGAAGAGACGCCCACTTTCTATCTCGTTTACTCTATCTTAGGGACGCAGTCAGACGTAACATGATCTAATAGACGGACAGAGACATTTGAATGATACTCGCGCTGTTTGGAGATTTGTGTATTTCGGACTATTTTATGTTGCGGAAGAGACGCCCACTTTCTATCTCGTTTACTCTATCTTAGGGACGCAGTCAGACGTAACATGATCTAATAGACGGACAGAGACATTTGAATGATACTCGCGCTGTTTGGAGATTTGTGTATTTCGGACTATTTTATGTTGCGGAAGAGACGCCCACTTTCTATCTCGTTTACTCTATCTTAGGGACGCAGTCAGACGTAACATGATCTAATAGACGGACAGAGACATTTGAATGATACTCGCGCTGTTTGGAGATTTGTGTATTTCGGACTTTTTATGTTGCGGAAGAGACGCCCACTTTCTATCTCGTTTACTCTATCTTAGGGACGCAGTCAGACGTAACATGATCTAATAGACGGACAGAGACATTTGAATGATACTCGCGCTGTTTGGAGATTTGTGTATTTCGGACTATTTTATGTTGCGGAAGAGACGCCCACTTTCTATCTCGTTTACTCTATCTTAGGGACGCAGTCAGACGTAACATGATCTAATAGACGGACAGAGACATTTGAATGATACTCGCGCTGTTTGGAGATTTGTGTATTTCGGACTATTTTATGTTGCGGAAGAGACGCCCACTTTCTATCTCGTTTACTCTATCTTAGGGACGCAGTCAGACGTAACATGATCTAATAGACGGACAGAGACATTTGAATGATACTCGCGCTGTTTGGAGATTTGTGTATTTCGGACTATTTTATGTTGCGGAAGAGACGCCCACTTTCTATCTCGTTTACTCTATCTTAGGGACGCAGTCAGACGTAACATGATCTAATAGACGGACAGAGACATTTGAATGATACTCGCGCTGTTTGGAGATTTGTGTATTTCGGACTATTTTATGTTGCGGAAGAGACGCCCACTTTCTATCTCGTTTACTCTATCTTAGGGACGCAGTCAGACGTAACATGATCTAATAGACGGACAGAGACATTTGAATGATACTCGCGCTGTTTGGAGATTTGTGTATTTCGGACTATTTTATGTTGCGGAAGAGACGCCCACTTTCTATCTCGTTTACTCTATCTTAGGGACGCAGTCAGACGTAACATGATCTAATAGACGGACAGAGACATTTGAATGATACTCGCGCTGTTTGGAGATTTGTGTATTTCGGACTATTTTATGTTGCGGAAGAGACGCCCACTTTCTATCTCGTTTACTCTATCTTAGGGACGCAGTCAGACGTAACATGATCTAATAGACGGACAGAGACATTTGAATGATACTCGCGCTGTTTGGAGATTTGTGTATTTCGGACTATTTTATGTTGCGGAAGAGACGCCCACTTTCTATCTCGTTTACTCTATCTTAGGGACGCAGTCAGACGTAACATGATCTAATAGACGGACAGAGACATTTGAATGATACTCGCGCTGTTTGGAGATTTGTGTATTTCGGACTATTTTATGTTGCGGAAGAGACGCCCACTTTCTATCTCGTTTACTCTATCTTAGGGACGCAGTCAGACGTAACATGATCTAATAGACGGAGAGAGACATTTGAATGATACTCGCGCTGTTTGGAGATTTGTGTATTTCGGACTTTTTATGTTGTGGAAGAGACGCCCACTTTCTATCTCGTTTACTCTATCTTAGGGACGCAGTCAGACGTAACATGATCTAATAGACGGACAGAGACATTTGAATGATACTCGCGCTGTTTGGAGATTTGTGTATTTCGGACTTTTTATGTTGCGGAAGAGACGCCCACTTTCTATCTCGTTTACTCTATCTTAGGGACGCAGTCAGACGTAACATGATCTAATAGACGGAGAGAGACATTTGAATGATACTCGCGCTGTTTGGAGATTTGTGTATTTCGGACTTTTTATGTTGTGGAAGAGACGCCCACTTTCTATCTCGTTTACTCTATCTTAGGGACGCAGTCAGACGTAACATGATCTAATAGACGGAGAGAGACATTTGAATGATACTCGCGCTGTTTGGAGATTTGTGTATTTCGGACTATTTTATGTTGCGGAAGAGACGCCCACTTTCTATCTCGTTTACTCTATCTTAGGGACGCAGTCAGACGTAACATGATCTAATAGACGGACAGAGACATTTGAATGATACTCGCGCTGTTTGGAGATTTGTATTTCGGACTATTTTATGTTGCGGAAGAGACGCCCACTTTCTATCTCGTTTACTCTATCTTAGGGACGCAGTCAGACGTAACATGATCTAATAGACGGACAGAGACATTTGAATGATACTCGCGCTGTTTGGAGATTTGTGTATTTCGGACTATTTTATGTTGCGGAAGAGACGCCCACTTTCTATCTCGTTTACTCTATCTTAGGGACGCAGTCAGACGTAACATGATCTAATAGACGGACAGAGACATTTGAATGATACTCGCGCTGTTTGGAGATTTGTGTATTTCGGACTATTTTATGTTGCGGAAGAGACGCCCACTTTCTATCTCGTTTACTCTATCTTAGGGACGCAGTCAGACGTAACATGATCTAATAGACGGACAGAGACATTTGAATGATACTCGCGCTGTTTGGAGATTTGTGTATTTCGGACTATTTTATGTTGCGGAAGAGACGCCCACTTTCTATCTCGTTTACTCTATCTTAGGGACGCAGTCAGACGTAACATGATCTAATAGACGGACAGAGACATTTGAATGATACTCGCGCTGTTTGGAGATTTGTGTATTTCGGACTATTTTATGTTGCGGAAGAGACGCCCACTTTCTATCTCGTTTACTATCTATCTTAGACGGAGGGACGAATGTCGCGCAGACTTTTATGTTAACTTTCATGATCTAATAGACGGACAGAGACATTTGAATGATACTCGCGCTGTTTGGAGATTTGTGTATTTCGGACTATTTTATGTTGCGGAAGAGACGCCCACTTTCTATCTCGTTTACTCTATCTTAGGGACGCAGTCAGACGTAACATGATCTAATAGACGGACAGAGACATTTGAATGATACTCGCGCTGTTTGGAGATTTGTGTATTTCGGACTATTTTATGTTGCGGAAGAGACGCCCATTCCCACTATAACTTGTTTTACCAGCTCAAAATCCCTCTCTGTGTTTGTATCCCAGATACACACAGAATCTTTTTTTAGAAGCTGCCTTAGAGAATACGTTAAATTTGATAGGTGTGTTGTAAATTTTGCTAGATATGTTACCATACCGAGAAATCGTTTCGAATCTTCAGTGCAGTTAGATTGTGATGTACCTCCCCATGGAAGTACATCTCTCGAAGTATCAGCGCGAGATAGAAGTGTAGGGTTATCGTAAGAACTATAGAATCAAACATTATCTTTTAATATGACTTTATTAAGATATTCTACTTAAACTGTGAACAAATGCATAAATTAATGAATGAGAGAATCTACGATGACGTAATACGCAACACACAATATAATACAGACCAATCTCAATAACTGAACCGCCTAATCTTCAAATATAATAATAATAAGTAATCAATCGTATACCTTATATTATTCTGTAATAAACTTGTCTTTATCTATAGTGGTAAGTCGCTTTATGTTGAACTTCTAAACGATCACCAATATGTTTACCCACAATACGTAGAACTTGAATCTTTGAACAACGAACTTCAATAATCATCCAATACCACAACGCACTTTAATTGTCGAACATTCCTTTACACTTCCATTACATTGCCATTACGCTTACTCTAAGATCCTATATTTATCCTATATTATTTGCATCTATTCACTTCTCGTTTCTTGGATTTGGTTGGAAAAGAGTTGCCATTAATTCTGGCCCAAAGAACCCAAAGGACTTGTTAAAAAAAAGACGCGTAAGTCATCACACCCCCTCCAAGAAACAAAACGTGATTTATTCGAGGGTCTTAGTGGCCCTTAAGAAATTACGTGGATAAATTTTATTCTAACCTTTAATTTCTAATGCTTCACTTAAATTTTAATTTTTATTATTCATCTTAAGTTTAATTTTTAATATTTCTCCTTAATTTGAATTTCCACAGCTTCAATAAATTTTACTTAATTAAATAGACCAATATTCAAATTCATGCATTTTAATCACGGTAGATTCTCACATGTACAGAATAAATAGACATGTCCCATCTGGGTAACAGAGCCGGGGAAAAACCATATATGACTTAAATGGTAGAAAAAACGAGGACCACACGCGTCTCATAACTAACTTAATTCTACCTAAATGTTTACTTAAATTCTAACAATTTTTCTTCTTTACATCTTCTCTTTAGCTCCGTTCTTTGTATAGGTTAATTTCTTATAGACTTCAGGGTCTGTTACCCTGAAACAAAAATCTCTTAATTACTTTGAAAAAAAAATTTTTACACATTATGATTACATTTCACAATTTTTATACAGTACATATCACTTTTTAATTGTAACTAAGTTCTATACATATTTTTCATCTGGTTCTTTCAAAAACTTCCCCTCAAATCGCGTAGAGCTGGTTAAACGTTATGTTAGTATGCTATCTACGCCGCGTTTCCCAAAACCAGATGTTCCTTAATATGAAACAATATAACAACAAATATATATACATTATACAATTACAAACATTTTTCGATAAACAAAACAAACAACCAAAGGAACTGTCGCGTCCCAGCGAAGTCATAACAGAAGTAAACAAATGCATTTTTACAGTTGTTTTCTCCAGATTTACAAAAAATATTTTACGAAACAAAAAAGCTTTTTCTTTTTCTAGAAAAACAGTCATTGTAGTGTTCACTTTTGCTTGGCTTCTAAAATTTTATTTATCAGACCGTGACTTGGGTTTATTGCAAGAATTCTTCCGACCACTTGTTCGAAAGAATATAATAAGAAACGATACACACAACCTGGTTCTTATGACTTGTAGTTGGCGTTTCCTACCAAGACCTCCAGTGACAAGGATTTCTTTGTCCACGTTCCTCTCCTCTCCTGGTCTTGCCGTTGTTGATGACCTCCTCGTCTGTCATTCTTTTTGCTTGATCTTGTTCGCTCCTCGATGTTTGGACTATCGTTCCTTTCTCTGCCTTTTCTGGATCGACTTGGTCCTTCTTGTTGTGTTTTCCTCTTTATGGTCGGTCGGGACTCTTCTCTTTTTCCAATTCGTAATCTAAGGTTGTAGCCGCTTGTGGTGGTCGTCACTGTCTCTTCCCTTCGGCTTTTCTTTCTGTATTTTGTCAAACTATGATTAGTTTTGTAATTAGACGACAAAGCCCCTTTATTCACTCTATGCTCTGATCCCTTCTGAACCTTCCTTTCTGGTCCTTCTGACCTAGATTCATTTGCTCTCTTATATCTTAATTCCTGATTTTTACCCTTTTTAATCATTCTATCTTTCTCAGACCAAGAACTAGGTATTGATCTGATAAATGGTCCACGCTTATTGGTCTTATTTGTGTGTTTCTCTCCCTGATTATTTCTAAAACTTAACCCTTTTTCCTCCAACTCACGCTTTACTTCTGACCCTTTCTTTTTACCATCTCATGAATCATTTGATCTCCGTTGTACTCTGTCAAACCCCCTTGATTCATCGCGCAAACTACCGTTATCTGAACTACCTGTTCCTATCTCCGTCTCGTCACATTTCCTACGACGATATATTCGAACTTGATCTACATTAATCGTTAACCTTTTTCCCGCTTTCCATATCACTACGTTGTTATTCTTAACATCTAATACTCTATACGGACCTTCAAATTTTGGTTTAAACTTAGCTACTACTTTTCTTGTTGCTGAACTTAAATGATGTGTTGCTACCAAAACCCAATCATTCACCTTAATTTGTACATCACGTCTACGTCTATTATAATATTTCTTCCAATTTTCATGTTTAGTTTCTGTGTTTCGTCTAGCTTCCTCAAACAATCTCTCAATATCTCCTACTGCAAATTCCGTTCCGTCGGATACCATCACTAATTTCTGAAAAGGCGTAATTAACGTTATACCTAAGAATAATTCCGCAGGGGTTTTCCCCGTTGCTTCGTTTACAGCCGTACGAATAGAATAAGCAAACTCACGTAAGAATTGGTCCCATGAGTCATGTTGTTCATTGACATAATTTGCAATCATTTGCACCAAATCGCGATTTACGCGTTCTGTTCTATTTGCTTGAGGTCTATAAACAACAGTCTTCACATGCTTTATGCTTAATCTTTCACTTAAATTCTCAAAAATATCGGAAATAAATTGAGGAACGTTATCGCTAATTAATTTTATTGGAGCTCCAAAATGCGATATACACTGGCCTCAAAAAGTTAAGGTACAACCGGGTTTTTGTGTCTAATTTGCAAATGAATGAATGTAGAAACAAAAAATTTGGAGGATATGTGCATTAAATAGTTTTTTTATTGAATGCGTCATAGAAATTTGTATAAGTGTATTGCAAAAACGATTTATAACAAAAAAAGCAATCTCTGCGGAAAAGTCCATTCATGGAGAAAATAGCACATCACAGTGTTATGTGGTAAAATGGCATAAAAACAATACAAAAATGGGTTCTAATAAGGAATGTGTCCACCCCTAACTTGAATGCATTGGCGGCATCGATTTCCCATGCTGTTTATTAAGTTGTCGGACACCGGAATAGGAAGCGAAGAACAGACACAGAGTAAGCCTTGTTTCAGCTCATGTAACGACCTTGGAGGAGGATTTAAAGCAGCAACCTCTCTGCCAAGATAGTCCCAAAGATGTTCTATCGGATTCAGGTCTGGAGATCGAGCTGGCCATTCCATTCGTTCCAAACCGTGATCCTCCAGATACTCCTCAGCAATCCGAGCTCGGTGAGGTCGTGCATTATCATCCATCAGAATGAAGTCGTTACCAATAGCAGCAGCATATGGGCGGACATATGGATCAAGGATCTCATCCCGATATCTAAGACCAGTTACAGTTCCTCCATGGAACACATGCAGGTCAGTGTGGCCACCGAGCGAGATCCCTGCCCAAACCAGGATTCCACCACCTCTATAACTGTGTCTTTCAACAGTGTTGGATTGATGGTATCTAGTGCGCTGTTCCCTCCACATCAGTAGACGCCCTGAATCACTCTCCATTGTAAATCTGGACTCGTCTGTGAACAGCACAGAAGCCCATTGTTGCTGCGTCCAAGAAACATGTTCTCTTGCCCAGCATAAGCGGTTCCTTCGCTGTCGTCCGTTGAGGGGAACGCACACAACTGGTCTTCTTGCATACAGACCTGCATTGTGAAGACGATTTCGCACCGTAGTAGCGGAGATTCATCTTCCTGATGCTTGAAAGTGGTCTGCAACGAGCTGCGGCACAGTAGTGGTTCTTCTCCTTCGTGCCGAAAAAGCTAGAAAACGGTCTTCTGCAGGTGTTGTAGCTCGTGGTCGGCCTGGAACAGGTCTTCTGGACACAGAATCTTCGGATTGGTATTGATCCCAAAGTCGCTGAACAACATTACGAGACACATTGAGACGTCTAGCAGCATCAGCCTGCGACAATCCCATTTCCATCTATCCAACTGCCCGCCACCTTAACGAATTGGGTAAACGACGTCTCTGAGACATTTTCTAAACTCTATTGACTATTGTCACCAAAACTGCCAACAACTGTTGAAAATCAACACAACTTACACACAAAAGTACGAAAGCTTGATATTTGCATATTTTTCTCTCACTCATAAATATACGTTCTTTTCTATAAAATAAAAGTGGCAGCAATCGTTTTTGGATTAATGTTTTTAAAGTTCGTTATTATCATTCATGTAAACTATGCATTTTATTGTTACTGCCATTTTTTTTATGGTGAGCTTCGAAAAACATGTTGTACCTTAACTTTTTGAGGCCAGTGTATAATTATTAAAAAAATTATCTGCTATAACTCGAGCAGAAGCTTTTTTAAGGGGTATGATTTCAGCCCACTTGCTGAAATGATCCGTAATTACTAATACATATCGGTTGCGTCTTACTCTCGACACGGGATACGGACCTAACAAATCTAACGTAACTATTTCATTTGGATAATTTGATACAATTGGTATTAACCGACCAGCTGGTAACGCGTTTTTATAATTATTAATTTGGCACATATGGCATGTAGAGACATATTGATCAATAAATTTTCTCATATACGGGAAATAACAAACATCCCTTATTTTATGATAAGTTTTAAAACGTCCGAAATGACCTGCTAATGGCTTGTCATGAAATTCTCTCATTATTGCATAACTTAAAAATTTTGGGGGGAATATATACTCGCATTTCTCCTAATGACGTTGCATATTTCGCATAAAATAACAAGCTTTCTACTAGCCTAAAATCGCGAGACCAATTCTCACATATTGCCGCATTAACCGAACTATCTTCTGGGTTTTCTAGATATCTATAGATATGACCTAATTCTGTGGGTCTGCTTTTTGTTCTTCTATTAACTGATCTCGTGACGAAAGTACCAAATCTCTGATTATTGCACAATTAACTTTTTCTCCTATTATACTTTCAATTGGGTTTCTCGACAAAACGTCAGCTATTGTATTTTGAGTTTCAGGCCTATGCTCCCATTCTATATTGAATTCTGCTAATTTTAATGCCCATCTGATCATTCTATTTGACAAATTTTTACCAGTCGTTAAATGTGTTAACGCAACGTGTGATCTGTAATAACCTTAATCGGCAAAGAACCTAAATACGTTCTGAATTTATTCAGAGCCCAAACCATTGCTAAACAATCTCTCTCTGTCACCGTGTAATTCCTCTCCGCGGCACTAAGTGTACGAGAAGCAAATACTACTGGTCTCTGCTCTTGGTTTAGAACTGCTCCTACCCCTATTGAGCTTGCATCCTTAAATAATTCAAAAGGTTTTTGAAATCTGGGAATTTCAAAACTGGCGCTTTTGTTATAGCCGCCTTGACCACGTCGAATGCTTTCTGCGCCTCAATCGACCGAATATATATAAATCTCTTTAATTTTCGCTTAAGATTATAAAGCGGTTCGCAAATATCGGCATAATTTTTAATAAATTTTGCGTACCATTGGGACATTCCTAAAAATTTCGACACCTCTTTGGAGTTATGCGGAGGTTTCATTTCAACTATAGCTTGAACTTTTGTTTCATCAGTTTTAATTCCCTCCTTAGTAATAATTAAACCCAAATATTTTAACTCTTCACAACCAAATTTACACTTATCTTTATTTAACGTTAACCTCGCCTTAATGTAATAATCGAAAAACTTCTTTCAAATGTTTAACATGTTGAGCGAATGATGGAGATGATATGATAACATCGTCCATGTAAACACTCACAAACTTGCCTATCACGGGTTTGAGAATTATATCTATAGCTTTCTGAAAATTAGGAGCCGCCCCTGACAAGCCGAAGGGCATTCTGCGAAATGCATAGGAAGCATTTTTCGTGACAAACGCGGTTTTAACTATATCACTTGGGTTCACAGCCATCTGAAAATATCCCAACCGAAGGTCCACGGCAGACATTATGCCTGTGTGGGGTATGTTCATTATTAAATCGTCTATTAAGGGTAAAGGATACCTAGGGTCGCGCATTGAGTTTCAGATAATCAACAGCAAATCTATATGCTTCCGGATTATCCGATGGTGTGTAACTGATTATTCTTTCTACGTAACACCACTGGTGACGCGTACGGGGACTGAATGGAAATTATAGTTCCCTCTTTCAACATTTTGTCAACGTGATAATCGAGAATCTCTTGTTTAACCATATCATATCTGTAGGGCCGGGAAACAACTGGTGGGTTATCTCCCGTGTCAATCTCATGATATAAAACATGCGTAAGCCCTGGTTTATCTGAAAACAATCCTGTAAAACTATTAAACAAATCTTGTAATTCCCGTTTCTGTTTTTCTTCTAGTTTTGTCTTTGAAAGATCTATTTCTACTTTTTCTATTTCAACCTTTTTAACCATTTTATTAATCTGCGAATCTGGAATCGCCAAAGATTTTCGATCAAAGTCCAAAATGATCTTTGATCCACCTAGGAAGTCTATCCCGAGAATACATGGGTATTCTAAATCTGCCAACACATGGAATAACCAAGGCTTTTCGAAATCCCGTATTCGAATATTTAATTCCACAACTCCCATATTTCGACATTTAGCTCCTTGCGCCGTGATCACCTGAGTACTCGATTTCTTTACATGTTTATAAAAAAATATTTTTGGTATGTCTCTTCCGATATAAATGACTTCTCCGCTCCAGTGTCCCATAACGCTTTCGTAAAAGTTTCGTCTAATAAAATAGGAACATATGGAAGTTCTACTGGAGACATACATATTGCTGAAAGTTTAATCGGTGACTGATTTATCGACTGCGTCTGATCACCTTTAATATCATTCACTTTCAAAACATTTAAACGTCTCATCTGTTTTCTACTGCCTCGACTAAAATTTTCACTCGAACCCCTATTTCTTTGGTCCCTTCTACTATAATCGTCATTTTGACCTCGATTTCTAAATTGATATCCCCTATCGTTAAATCTATGATCATCGTTTTGAAACCTATTCCTGCTCTCGAACCACTGATTTCCTTGTCGGTTGTTCTGATTGCTACCCCTATAATCATTTCTACCATTATTTGGTCTATGTACCACTTCAGAATTTCTCCAATTTCCTCGATTACTACCAACATTAGACATCCTACGCTTATTCTGACTTCATCCTTCCACGTTATTACTATTTCTCGAACCCAATGTTGCATTGCATGAATATCTTTCCTCAAATTTAGCTAATACTTCTAATAATTGGATCGCGGTTTGTCGATTAAGTACCTCTACATAGTCCTGCACTTGCGGCTCAAGTCTAACGAAAATATGATCTACAAGGGCTTTCTCAGACATCCCCAGTTCTAATTTCTTATGTATTTTTAGCAAATCGTAAACAAAATCTGTCGACTTCTGGTTCTGTCTTTGCTGAGACGCGTAAAACCGGGTCTCCAACTCCTTTTTATTTTGGATGGCAGGGAATGCTTTCGACAATGCTGCTTTCAGCTGTGCGAAGTCCGCGGCGGTATTTTGCACTAACGTCGATCCGAATATTTGGTACCAATCCAGGGCTCTACCCATGAAATGACCTCTTAAATACGCACACGATAAGTCACTGGGTATTTCAAGTAATTTAATTTGATTATCTATACCCTCTAAAAATTCGGTGACGTTCTCCGACCCAGAAAAATATACTTCTGGCCAAACATTAAATCCTCTCGCGTTTCTCATCTCGGGGTCATATAGATTAAACCTAGTTGGGCGCCATTGTGATGTACCTCCCCTTGGAAGTACATTTCTCGAAGTATCAGCGCGAGCTAGAGGTGTAGGGTTATCGTAAGAACTAGAATCAAACATTATCTTAATATGACTTTATTAAGATATTCAACTTAAACTTTGAACAAATATATAAATTAATGAATGAGAGAATCTACGATGACGTAATACGCAACACATAATATAATACAGACCAATCTCAATAATTGAACCGCCTAATCTTCAAATATAATAATAATAAGTAATCAATCGTACCTTATATTATTCTGTAATAAACTTGTCTTTATCTATAGTGGTAAATAGCTTTATGTTGAACTTCTAAACGATCACCAATATGTTTACCCACAACACGTAGAACTTGAATCTTTGAACGTCGAACTTCAATAATCATCCAATACCACAACGCACATCAATTCTCAAACATTCCTTTACACTGCCATCATTGCCATCACGCTTACTCTAAGATCCTATATTTATCCTATATTATTTGCACCTCTTCACTTCTCGTTTCTTGGATTTGGTTTGAAAAGAGTTGCCATTAATTCTGGCCCAAAGAACCCAAAGGACTTTTTAAAGAAAAGACGCGTAAGTCGTCACAAGGTGTTGCAAACTCTTCAATGGCTCTAATTTTCTTGGGATCTGGGTTAATTCCTTCATAGGACAAAAGATGACCCAGATAGTTAACTCAAGTTTGTGATAGCTGCGCTTTCAACACATTAAATTTTAAATTGGCCTTTGTTGCTTTCAAGAGTGTTCGACGTAATAATCTGCAATGTTCTTCCACCACGGTAGATGAACCTAGTGCAATATCAACAAAGTAAGGAATTATATTTTCATCTTCTTCATAAATTTCCTCCATTGCCTTTTGAAATTCTTCAGGAGCAAAGTTCAGGCCAAATGGCAATACTAAAAATCTATACCGCCCCCAAGGTGTACAAGATGTGGTTAGATATGAAGATTCTTCATCTAATGGTAATTGCCCCAAACCATTTTTTGCATCTAAAATATTAAACTCTTTATCAACTTGCAACTTAGTAATTAGTGCATCTGTAGTAGGGATTGGGTAATACGGTTTTTGAATAACTTCATTGAGTGGCCTGGGATCAAGACAAATCCTTAATTTCTTAGGCTAGTTATTTACAACCATGTTGCTCACCCACTCAGTTCGCTCTTCATCTTTGCTTATTATGCCTACTTCTACCATAGTATTTAGTTTTTCTTTAACTTTGTTATGTATAGCAAGAAGCACTTAACGGGGGGCTGCTACATTAGGAACAGAGTTTTCTTTTAATTTAATTTTTGCAATTCTTTTAAGTCTTCCTGTACCAGTAAAACATCAGCAAATTCTTTCAAAATTAATTCTAGAGTTTCAATAGGACTTTTATAGATCATATTCAACCTCTGGATTAGCTTTAATTCTCTGCAGGCTTCAAGGCCTAAAATTAGACATGAATTAAACTTGTAACTAAAAATTTATAAGTTTTTCTGTGCCTTTTAGTTTGACAGTTGAGGTAGCACTCACCTAGAATTGGATCTCCATTATCACTGTAGTCAAGCACAGCAATTTTGCAAGTTCTTAATACCGGCTTTTCATCCCATTTTAAGAGTTCTGACTTGGGAATTACATTCATTTGAAATTCAGTATACAGTTTAAACATTACAGCATTTTTATATTTACTAAAAAATTTTCATACCACACACAGTTGGTTTCTTTCGTGTTCAGTTCATTTACTGACTTTAGTTCCCCAATATAAATAGTCTCAGAATTCTCGCTGTTTTCTTCTCTCAATAGCATTCACTCTTCGAGCAGCCATGTTTTTCTGTTTACTTCTTTAGTTTCTGCACATCTTTGCCCAGTGATTTCTTCCATCACAACTTCGACATTTTGTTCCGAATGCCAGACATTTCTTCTTCTCATGAATTTTTCCACATTGCTTGCAGTTGAACTCATTTTTCTGATTATTATTGCATTAATTCCCATAATTTTTAAAAATTTTCAAAGCTTTCACTAAAAGTGTTTCGTTCATAACTGATGCTTGTACTCTACTGTTCGCAGCGGTTTTGCATTCACTAACTACTTCCTGTAGTGTTTTGGCCTTTTTACTGGTTTCTTTAATCATTCTTTCCTGTAGTGCTTTTTCTAATAGTCCTTGAATTATATTATCACGTAGCATGCGGCCCTGCGATTCGCCATAATTGCATTCTACAACAGCATAACGAAGCCTAGAATAATAGTCCGTAAATTTTTCTCCTAGCTCCTGTTTTATTTCCAAGAACTTAAAAGAAGCAAAAATTTCGTTTTGGTAGTCCAGAAAATATTTATGAAATTCCTGAAGCAATTGTTGCAAAGTCCTGCCCTCACATCCATCATTAGGCTTAAGGTCAAAAGCTCGTAGCTCTTTCTTTTCAATTCTTCAACATATAAATGACGGAATAGCACAGTTTTTGTTTTCTCAGGCGCTTCACTGTATCGAAGGGCTTCCAAATAATCTTCCAAATCTTCTTTCTAATGTCTCCAGGATTCCGATTGATTCATTCCTGCTTCAAATGTTGGTAAATTGTTTGCAATTTTTAGAACTAATTTCTAATAGTCGCTAAATTCTCCAATTAAAAGTATTTTGAAGAAAATGTGTGGATTTTTTTTCTGACACCATATAATATTATGTTCAGAACCACAGTATGCATTTAAGACAGTTATTAATTAAGCCTACTTAGACAACGTGATGCTTCACGTTCTACATTGGCGTCCTTTTTATCAGATTACATAATATAAAGAAGATTTAATACATGTGGCGCCATCTATTAAGCAGTAACAACTCTTATCTAACCATCAATTGACGGTAGATGTTAAAATAACGTCTCTTCAAGGTCATTTCCCTGATGAAAGTAAGTGATTATATCAAATCCCTGAACTGTTTCAGCGAAATGATGAAATGAACTAGTCAGGATTTGCATTGGGAAAATGCTATACAGGGGGGAGACACCTGGGGGTCGAGTCCTTGTTCTTCCTAACCATACAATTAGTACTATCGATCCCCTATATATCAACTCCATATCTTTAAAAAATGGCACCATAGGATTAACATAGGGATTGATATTTTAGTGCGTAAGCAACCAAGAGAAAAGATGTTATGCGTCAAAAAATACCAGCCTAATTTTCTAATTAATTGTTAATTAGTATCAAATAAATAATTTGTATTTCATTGACTATTGTTGTACTACTTACTTCTACGTTTAATAATGCAACATATTTGTTAAAAAATACTTTTAAACTCTTGATAATATTATTCCATCATTTCACTGAAACAACTCAGAGATTCATTCAAATCCCTTACTTCTATCAGGGAAATGACCTTGAAGAGACATTATTTTAACATCTACCGTCAAGTGGACCCTTAGGGATTTGATGAGATTCATAATTTCATCATTTTCCTGCGACATAATATGTAGAAACTGAGTCTGCGGATTAATATTATTACCTTTTTTGTAATTCTTTATGACTACAATTTAATTTTCGTAATTTTATGAGTTTGTACTTCGTATTAAAAACGGGTTATTATATATCCTGAATTATATTTGAGTTTTTTTTAGTCAATTTCAACACCTGGCGTTCGTGACAGAACTCGACTGCTAAATCGAAGCGAGAGTGTGAAATATTTTTGTGTACTTTAATTAAATATTTCATTATAGTAAATGTTTTGAAAGATAGAAAACAACTTAAAAGGTTGCTTATTCGTGCATGTATTTCTTTTGATGAAGAAGACATTCTACTCAATTGTGCTGATAAAATTAATAAGCTAAAGCTTACTGAAGAGAAAGCTTTATTAATGATAGCATGTCAAGAGAAATATAAACAATTGTTGTGGCATTCTGAAAATGCTTCCGATACAGAAATAGAAAAAAAGTAGATGAGTCAGAAATGTATATTGATCGCTGGATATCTTAAGCAGAAATTAGAAATATTAGAGAAAGAACAATTATGTTCTAATAATGAAAGTTTAAATATTTTTTTCGCAGCCTTATTACTTTATCCAAAATTAAATTTACCTACTTTTGGTGGTAATTGCCTCTACTATTGGGGGGCAGTTTGAGAAATTTGATAATATTGATGTGCACGATATATTTCTCTCAAGCAATGGAAAATTCCTCAGGAGGTTTCGTTCGGATGCTAATAATTACGAGAAAGCTTTTTGAAATGCGTTTTGGTGAAGAATTATTAATTCAAGATTCTTTAGGGGAACAGGCGATGAAGGAAAGCAGATGGGAACGAGAGTTTCTTTTCTCTTCTTCTAGGAGTACTTCTACCCTAAGGCTCTCTATGGGGGAATCTTGATCTTCCGCTTTCAGCAAAATAACATTGTTTTGTACATAGGGAAGGAATTTTAAAATATTGAGTTACAATTACTTGGAATGCATAGATTTGGATTGTGATTAATTAATTTCAAAACTATACCACATTACATTTGAATGAAAAATTCTTGAAATAATTCTTTAGTAGTGCTCTGTGTAATTCAAATCATTACAAATGAAATTGAAACAATTCAAAATAGAAAAATATGTAGCCTTAATAGTAACACTTAATAGTTAACAATTAATCAAAGTTAATTCAACACACACTATGCATTTGAAATTGTTACAATAAACACTACATGGTGACCACTCATCAGAAAAAGGGAGGCTCCAATGCTAAGTGCATGTTCCTACTCAACAAACAATCATTTTACAGCTCAAAGAAAACCAATGTCATTTTACTGTTTCAAATTGTTGTTTTTTATTTTCTATCTAGAAATCTATTCCTACACATACAATAACAAAATTAAATCTCGATCTTTGCTAAAGGATGTGTCACCGACAGAGTTCAAAGGATTGAAACAAAACGAATGACTAATGAAACAAAACGAATGACTAATTCTATATGTACTGCTGATACTCTTTAAGGCTCTTTTCAGTCAATGGTAAAGATTAGGACCCGAGCATTTTTTCAGATAGAAAAAAAATGAAAAATTCATATGATATTCTGGCTTCACTATCCTTTAGTGAGTAGCATTTTTTATCATACCTCTCATTTTTAACCGAGTGGATCCATTTTTCTGGTATGGAATGTGTTTCGCGTTTTTTCTCCTATATCGTAATTTTAAATGGGCTATGCCTTCACGTATTAAAACGAAAAAAAATATTCATGGAATAATTTGAAATTTTTAAAAACACTATTGTTAACAGACGTATGAGTTATAATATTGCCAATTCCCATGGAAGTGGAGGCATTTTTCTGTCTGAAAATGTGCTTCGCGTTTAGTTCAAGCTCTCGTACTTTTACCGAAGGTAGCCTTAACAGTATCAGAGTAGGTTCATTGACACAACTCAGTCTGCTGTGCTTCCCACAATCACCACATAAACTACTTTTCATTTACTTAGCTTTCTTTGCAGCCGCCTCTCTTAGAGGAATTCTGACTCGACAAAAATTATATAAATATGGAAATTGTGACAATATACAGGAATAGCTTTAATTTTTTAGTCTTCGCTAAACTATTTTGAAATTTCTAGCAAAACATGTTTTTGAAAAATTGATGAACGAAATGGTTTTTACGAATTCCAGTAATGTTCAACCTATTTTATAACTTGACCATAAATATTTTTGTCAGCAGAAGTCACAAATGCTGCAACATGAGAACAAACTTCTTGTAATCTAAAAGATCGCTAATTTTAAGTATAACAGATATATGCAAACAAGTAGAATTGGACAATTTCAAAGAACAACTGGAGTTTAAATGCCTTGTTACAAGAAAGATCTGGAACATGCTGAATTATTTTTAAACTGTTCACTTATTCTGAGAATTAAAAACAACGAATCTCCTAAATCAGTGAAATTTCTACTATATAATTTAGGAATAAAGATAAGTCATGCTTTCCTTTATTAATTTAAAAAGCAATGCCAATTTTTTCAAACATGATATAATTTACAAAATATGATATATATGGATTCAATATATTGATTAAACAACTATAAGAGAAATTATTGTTAATCTTAATTAGCATGCCTAATCCTTATTGGCATACAATTAAACAAAATAGAAATAATGAAACATTTTCAAACGGGAGTTTTTTTAAGTACAAGAAAGAATTTAGATTTGATGTGGATAAACGATTCAACAGTTATATACACTAGTTAGTATAACAATAGAGTATAGTAAAAAATAGAAGTAAAGTAATAAATATTTTTAAAAATATTGTTGCGTAATATATTTATTTTAATTGAAAATCCATCTCATATAAACCAAACAATTGAAACACATAAAATAATGAATATCATATTAATCTAGGTATTTATCTAGTAAAACTGAAATGTATTTTCATAAACAGCCAGTGTACATAGAATTTTAGTTAATATGAAAGTTTTCTATTACGAGAATTCCCTTTTAGTAAAAGTATTTTCTCCTTGTGACGGGTCTTTAAGCGACCTTCACACTAATCCTCTTGGGGAATCTTTGGTCTAGCATTCGCTTTTAAATCACAGCCATCCCTCTCAAGAGGAAACCCTGATATGTAGATTAGTTGGAGTATATAAAATCAGAGTTTTGCAATTGTAAGGAGAAGAAACTGAGAATCTTTTGCGGTGGTACGAAGGAGAGATAGAATTGATTTTCACAACTTAAATTAAGAATGGAGTTTGCCAACTTGTGGTTGATTAGTGTGCTTGAATAATAATAGATAACAATTTTTATGGAAGTTTCTGGTCATTCTTTGTTTCCTCTCCCACCCTTCGGTAGGTAGGACGATGAGGGAGCGACTTGAGGGGGATGTCGCTCACAATGCCACCCATCGGGTGGGTCCCAAGGGCGTATTTCTTTCCTTAACCTCGAGAGAGGGGTTGGATCTAGTTTTAGGGTCTTACCTGAACTTTTTTTTTCCGGATCGGAAAATGTGGATAAGTTCTTAGAAAATAATATCAAGTTTTACGAGACACCTAGCCATTTGGCTTGTGCATATCTAAAAGGTCATCTCAGGGTGAAATATTTGGATATTCTTTGTTGTAGGGAATAGCTACTGATTTTGCGCAATTAAAAGATTTCCCTGTATTTAGGAATCAGACGGAATTAGAAGTATCAAAGTGTTCAAAAATCAAGAAGTATCGGACTTGATTTACGACTTATTAAAAGTCCACAAAAGGCTGGGACTAAATATGTGAGAAGAAGGTGGACTCGAACCTCAATCGATGGAATACGTTGAGATGAGAAATTCCACTTCTAGATCTCAGGTCTGAAAACTGAACACAGCATCTGAAGAAAGTAATAATAATAGTGCAAGACGAGGTTGGGCTGCGCGTCGGAGATCATAGGAATAGAAATTGGCCAATGAAAGACAGGAGAGAGATTTGTAGAGGGAAGAGACCCCAGAGGTGAACCAAGGGCTTGAGAAAAGGAATCATATTGATCATGGGCTCGAGAATCGTGGTGATCGGAATCAGTTCAAAAATAGGGGTCGGAGTGACAATTTGAACCGGGGGTTGAGTAATAATTGAGCTAGAAGTAATAATAGAAATTTAAACTGGTGGACCCTTCTAACCTACCCATGAATAAATGGCATATTAAGAAAAGTTGATACCCCCTATACCGACAATGTTAAATTGAGCCATTTTAGAAATCTGATTCTCAGAAACTGTTAAGTATAAAAATTTCAAATTTTGTGTCTGTATATTAATTAAGCTTTTTTATTTATACAATCTTTAAAATGTTTGAAATATATTGTTTACTTTTTTCAAAAAAATTCAACCTAAAAGTATCGCTATGAAATTTTTGAAAATTGTCATTTTTTATACGATAACTACTTTTCAGCAAAATATTTTGGGAAAATCTCCAAAACAGTAATTCTAGTATATATAGTTACATATTAATTATTTGTAGTAAAAATTGTATGTGCATTCATTCAGTAGATTCTAAGAAAAAGGTACACGCAGTTTGAAAACCATCATTTTGAGAAAATTGCATTTTCAATGTAAAAAGGCACTTCATCACAAAAATGAATTACAACATGTATTTGACCTATTTTATTAAACATTAATATCGTCTTAATTTTTCAAGCATAAATTAGGAAAGAAAAAGTCTTAAAATGTTCAGAAAATACTTATATAGTATTTTTCAGTTTTTGTTCAACGGGGGATTTTTTTTAGCATTTTGCCTCAATTTTCTGAAATTCTGTATCAATCTGTGAAGAATTTTTAGCTTCGATACAAATATCAAATAACATACACCATTTTTGACCTTAAAACATCATAAATATAATGTAAACATGTATCAATATGTAAAAGTAATGATTTGGGAATATGTGATTTTACGACATTGCGAAAGGTACGTTCACATGCAAACACAACTTCTAAAAATTTCCAAATTCAACATTTTCTCTGAACTGTACAAAAGAATTATAAAAAAGTCAAAAATAAAACTGTTTTTATGTTTTTAAACATGAAATTTGTGTATTTTTATGCATGTAACAAGTTTCTCGCAACGACAAAAAGCATTACACATAATAAGTTATAATTATAATTAGTTACCTTTTACTGAAAAACCTTTGAATATTAAAGCTTAAAAATTTGTCTGAACAATAAATAAGCATTAATATTTGCAATGAAGTGAAATATTTAAAATATATTGTTTAGTTTTCTCAAAAACATTAACATAAAAATATCATTATGGATTTTAAAAAAAATTGACATTTTTTTCACTATATAGGGATTCCAGTCAAGTATTTTGGGAAAATCTCCATAAAACTCACATGAATATATATAATTACATATCAGTAACACGAGGGAAAAAATTCATGTGCATTCACACATAATTTTCTGAGAAAGAGATGATGCAGTTTTAAAAACATAATTTTTGAGAAAATTGAATTTTTACTATAAAGTGTGACTACATCACAAAAATGATGAATTACAACAGGTATTTGTCCCATTTTATTAAAATTAGCATATTTGCAATTTATTTTGCATAAAATAGTAAACAAAAAAAGTCTTAAATTACCCAGAATAGCATTTTTCAGTTTTTTTAACAAGATAATTTCTGGTATTGCATCCATTTTCTCAAATTCTGTATTAATTTTTGAAGAATTTGTAGCTTTCATGGCATTATAGATATCAAATTTGAACATAAAGCATCATAAATATAATATGAAATTGTATCAATATGGTTTTGGTATGGTTTGGTATGGAAATGGGGTATTTAAAAAAAATTAAAAATGGTATTTTCGTTAGGATTTTTTAAAAAATATCATTAGGTTTTTTTTCTGTTGCAGACAATTTCTAAGTTTCAAACTTCAAAAGTCACTCTAAACTGGACAAATGATTTTTAAAACAGCCAAAATCTGTTTTTATCTTTTTAAACATGAAATTTATGTATTTTTATGTATGTATCAAGCTCCTCGCAAAGACAACAAACATTTGATGTATCATCTCGTACCTTTTTCTCAGAAGCTATTAAACATAAATACTCAAATTTTTATTGTATATCAATTAGACATTTATATTTATACAAAAGTGAATTTTTTTTAAATATATTAATTAGTTTTTTCAAAGACAAACTTTTAGTTCACCGAGCAATAATATTATGAATTTATTGAAAATTGTTATTTTTTGTTATGTCTGCATTCTATTTAAATGTTTTAAGAATATTTGAAAAATGTCACTTCAGTATACACAATTGCATTTAAGAAACATAGAGTACATGCATACAGTAAATTTACTCATCTTTAAAAATATAAATTTTAAAAAAACAGGAATTTTTATAAAAAAAACTTACTTTATCAAAAAAAAAATGTTGCCTATAATTTAATGTGCATGGTAATGAAGGATAAGATTCTTGGTTCCCCTTCAATTTCCATTGATTTAATGAATGGTATGAAATGTCTTTTACTATTGTTTAGATTAAAAGCAGGTGTTTTACATATGCAATATTTTAACAGCTATTACCTGTCCAGTATCAAAATTGGTTACAATAAGTGCATCTTCATATCTGTCATATATCTCATTTTTATGCTATTGAAATAATTTTATAATTATCATTTTTTCAAAAAGCACGTTTTCAATAGAATCCTCACAAACAAGTTATTAAGTATTTAAATGAATAAAAATTTTGAAAGGAGAAATTTCACTCTTTGTTTCTAGTTACACCACAAAAATATTTCGTCCCGGTACTAAATTTCAAATTAAAAAAGCAAATGTTTTCATCATTTTTACAAACTTGGCTCTAAAAGTACATAAGCAAACTAACAGTTAAACTGGCAGTTATTATACATTTAATCTACAATTAATTGTGTATGATTAAATGAAATTTTGTGGAGGCTTTGCAAGTTCTCAAATTTAAAAAGCCAATATTTACACTTAATCTGTCAAAGTCGGCGTGGCCCGTGGCAGATGATTATTTTTTAAAAAATCATTTTAAAATACTTCCAATTCATATAATGGCTTGTATGCTATATCATTGGAAAAATCATGATTTGGAGATTTTAGAAATATCAAAAACTCAAAATCGATTTTCCAAAGGTTTTTGCTCTACTGACCTCTCTTAATCGGTGGATGCGTTATCATCTCCACCTATCATTCGAGATCCTTCGCAGTGTGACTCTCGAATGTCTGGCTTCCTGTGTGTGCGATCACCTGGTCAAAGAGGATGGAGTTGTCCTTCTGGTCAAGGGCCATGAACAATAAAGATTCTTTAAGTCGTATGGATTATGTGTCGCATCTTTGGAACACCTATCGAAGTCCAAAGAACTTTGTGATGACACGCTACCTGCATATCATCCCCAAGAGTTGAAAAGAGAGATGAAAAACATCGCGATTAGCCTCAACCGTATGGATCAATCGAACCGGGATCTGGAGCAAAAACTATGTAAGGAAGTAAAAAAAAGTGTTTCTACAGAAAAAATGTGGATTGGGTTGACTTTGTGCCATCTTAATCCCCCTTTTCTTTCAAGTCACATACTCTACCAAGTTTGGAATGCAGTCTTGTGAATAAATTTCCTCTTTTTCTGTGTCATTTTTTTTATTCCAGTCACCCACATTGGGTCGAATGGCAAGTTAACACTCGCATGAAAAATTTTTTGACTGTAGCACTGCAGACAATGAAGGGTGTTCAATGATAACAAAAAATGAGTATAAAATTTTAAACAACACTGCATATTGGCCCTCATTTATTTAACAGAAAGAGTTGCCTCGTTTCATTTTAGGTTGTATTTTATTTTCAATCAATTTTTGTTTGGGTTACGAATCACAAATATTTTTTCGACTCTTAACCCGCGTTCAATCTTGGAATCATTTGTCAAAAATGATGCGTCGTAGAGTTGTCCTTCCAAGCAACGCAAGCTGAATTATTTTGTCATTTTCATCAATCTATAAAGCCTTTATTTGACAAAAGACTCCTAATGATTTTCTATGTTGAAATATTTTACTCATATATCATTTTAAGTGATCTGCAAATATTTGTATATTTTACGTACTTTGGTTCAATTTAAGTGATTTATTATGTCTTATTTAACACTGAATGATATCCCAGTTATTGCGCAAGCATTGAAATTTGGCAATACTCAAAATGTAAAATTATTGTATTCTGTTATTTTTAACGATCACCCATTCAGTAAGACCTCTAGAGAACAATTGCGAAAATTTACGGATTTCGCACCAGATTTTGATATTGAGGACTACTCCATTGTTATTTTAAAAAAATTTAACCTACCCGATTTAATCTGTTTAGCTAATTTTTTACAACTAGAAACAAATGGAACTGCCGAAGAACTTTGTAATAATATTTTGCTTTCAATAGCTGATTTATCCACTTTTCATAATAAATTATTGATGAGTCAGTCGTTTCCTCTATTTCGAAAAACGATTTATCGTGGCTTTTTGCTAAAGATTTACTTCAAACTCTTCGTAATTTCTGTGCAGATGACTCCTCATACACAATCGAACATTTTTTTTCTGATGTGGAAGAAAATTTAACGTTTTTCCCAATAACCGAACAACAAAAAATTATTTTTGTAAAACGGCTTTTGACAGGAACTGCAAAATTACTTATTCAATCTCAGCGCGATAGAAACTCTTACAGTTTTATAAAAACACTGCTTATTCAGGAATTTGGAAAACAAATAAATCAGTATCAATTGCATAGGGAATTACAAAATAGAAAAATGCGGCCTAATGAAACGGTATTCCAATATTTAGTCGCTATTCGGGAATTAGCGAATCGAGGTGAAGGATTTCTCGACGAAACTTCAATTATGGAAAATTGCATTAATGGAATCCCCGAATCTCCTTCAAATAAGCTAATATTATATGGATGTACAACAATTCAGGAATTTAAAGAAAAATTAGGAATATATGACAAAATATTTCAAAACAAAAGCAAAAACCGCTCTTCTTATGATACGTCGCTTAATCCAAACTTCTCCAGCCACTGCCGTGATGTTGAAAGTACATTTCATAACCATCGATATGATAGATATCCAAAATTCAATGCACAAAAGCCTAATTCAAAATTTGAGAATAAAAATTTTAGAGATAGGAATCACGTAACTTGTTTTAATTGTTCGGGATCCGGTCATATTTCTAAATTTTGCCCAGATAAACATCGTGGTCCAAAGTGTATATTATGCGAAAATTTTGGCCATAAATCTGATGCTTGTCCTCAAAAAAATATCCCTTCTTCTAATAATGTTGATGAAATTACCCCATTAACTACTATGTGTAAAGAAGTTAAAATTTTATCTAAAAAAATATTATCTTTAGTTGATACCGGAAGTCAAGTAACCTTAATGAAAGAAAGTGTATGGAATCAATTAGGCTCCCCTTCTTTAATAAATAGTGGTAATATACGAGTACTAACTGGTTTTGGCCTTTCAAAAACTCATGTAATTGGTTCATTCAACTCAACTGTTTCAATTGACAACCAAGACTTTCCTGTTAAAATTCATGTTGTCCCCAACCACTCAATGAACTTTGATATTATTATTGGCTGTAATCTAATTAAACAAGCTAATTTGACTATCATCCCTGATAGTGTTATGTTTTCTAAGCTACAAATCGAAGTATCTGACGCTTCTCCACAACCATTTGTTTTCGCAATTACTGACGACATTCCTAAATTTGATATTGGCCCTGAAATTCCAAAACAAACTCGTAATGATGTTAAGGCATTACTCGTATCTTATAGGCCGAATAAAATTAAAACGACGGATATTGAGTTAAGCATTAGCGTGACGGACTACAAGCCAATTTATCATTCTCCAAAACGGTTACCTTCTACTGAACGTGATATAGTAGATAAACAAATAGATGAATGGACGCAAAATGGTATTATTGAACCATGTTCATCTGCTTATGCTAGCCAAGTTCTAGTAGTCCGCAAAAAAGATGGCAGTCCACGAGTCTGCATTGATTTTCGAAAATTAAATCGTGTGTTAGTTAAGAATCACTATCCTCTGCCCCTCATTGAGGATATTTTAGATAAACTTCAGAATACTAGAGTTTTCAGTACCATTGATTTACGTAATGGTTTTTTCCATGTCCCTGTTAATAAACAGAGTCGCCCATGTACCTCCTTTGTAACACAAAATGGTCAATTTCAGTTCCTTAGAATGCCTTTCGGACTCTCTACATCCCCTTCAACGTTTTAACAATACAGTTTTTCGTGATTGAGTTGTTCAAGGAATTGTTCTCCCTTACATGGATGATATAGTTATCCTTGCTAAAAATGAATCTGAGGCTATTGATAGACTCAAAAATTTCTTAAAGTGTCCAGTGATAACGGATTGGAAATAAATTTTGATAAATGTCAATTTCTGCATAGGAAAATTGAATTTTTAGGCCATATTATAGAAAATAATAAACTTTTTCCTTCCCCTTCTAAAACTAAAAATCAGTTGTCCATTACCCCGAACCAAAAACAACTAAAGAAGTTCAACGCTTTTTAGGTCTCACTGGATATTTTCGTAAATTTATCCCTGCTTATTCTGTAATTGCTAAGCCACTTAGTGATCTTTTACGTAAAGATACTCCTTTCAATTTTGATGTAAAACAAAAAGCTTCCTTTGCGAGTTAAAACGTTTGCTCTGTCAGAAACCTGTCTTAGGTATATATCGACAAAAATATGAAACTGAAATACATACTGATGCATCAATCGACGGACTTTCTGCTGTTTTATTACAAAGATCTCCCGATGATAATTCCTTACATCCTATATATTACATGTCTAGAAAAACGTCCGAAACGGAGAGAAAATATACTAGCTACAAAATCGAAGTTTTGGCAATATAGAAGCTCTCAAAAAATTTAAAGTGTACATTTTAGGAATGTCTTTCAAAATAATTACTGATTGTAATGCATTTACAAAAACTATGAGTAAGAAAGATATAAACACACGAATCGCGCGTTTGGCCCTGAATTTACAAGATTATGATTACACCATTTTACATCGCTCTGGCTCACAAATGGCCCATGTCGACGCTTTAAGTAGAATACAGGTTTTAACAAATCAGTGTACTGATTCTATTGTGCATAGGATAAAAGAATCTCAAGAGCTGGACCCACGTATTCTTTTCATAAAAGCTCTTCTTCAAAATGGTCCATATGATAACTATTGTATTAAAAATAATATCCTATATAAATTTATTGACGGTACCGAAGTCCTTGTTATTCCCGACGAGATGCAGCATCACTTTATCAAAAATGCTCACGATAAAGGACATTTTTGAGTTAAAAGAACTCTAGAACATATAAAAATAAATATTTTATACCACAACTTCAATCCAAAATTGAAAAATATATTTCTAATTGTGTAACATGTATATTGAAAAATAAAAAGTCTGGTAAACAAGAAGGATTTCTCCATCCTCTTGTCAAAGATGATATACCTCTAAATACATACCATATCGATCATCTTGGTCCTTTAGCAACATCAAGCAAAAACTACAAATTCATTTTAGCTGTCATTGACTCTTTCACTAAATTTGTTTGGTTATACCCCACAAAAACTACATCTACTTCTGAGGTAATAAAAAAATTAGACATTCAAAAAATTACACTTCATCATATTACTACAGTTTTGCCACGTGCTAATGGTCAAGTAGAACGCATTAATTGAACAATTATTCCTGTCTTATCTAAGATGTCAGAAGACGATCCCACGAAATGGTTCAAACATGTTCCTTCACAACAAGAAGTCTTAAACTCAACATTCCAACGAAGCATTAACACCACTCCTTTTGAATTACTCTTTGGAACACAAATCAATAACAAGACTGATTTGCGCATTCAACAATTAATCGACGAACAACTACAACTCGAATTTAATGAAAACAGAGAACTCCTACGTAAGGCGGCAAAAGCGCAAATAATTAAAGAGCAAAATAAAACAAAAAGTCTTATAATCTTCGACGAAAATCTCCTTATTTATATAGTGTTAAGGAATTAGTTGCTATTAAAAAGACGCAACAAGGACCTAGACAAAAACTCTGCAATAAATTTATCGGTCCATATAAAATAACACAAGTAAAACCTAACGATACCTACAACGTCGAAAAATGTGGAAATTTTAATGGCCCAACCAAAACAAGTACTTGTGCCGAATACTTGAAACCATGGCCAAACAAATAAATGTTACATTACAAACGAAAACACATTAACATTTTTTTGACATTATCACAATACTCAAGATTGCTTCGTATTGTTTGTCTTCTTTCCATCTGTATACCTATTTTATTTTGTTTATTCTTTATTATTAGTTTTGATTTTCTGATACATACTTGTCTGTTTTAACAATTGTTTTATTTGTAAGTTTATTTCCTCTAATTTTTCAGTTTTATTTCATGAAATTTTGAAATACACTGTATTTTACATGCGAGGACGCATGCTTGGTCATGATGGATGACCGATGTAGGAATGGATGTGCACATATTGTATCCCTCCTATATTCCTTAATGACGTAATGCCAAGAGAGAGCCACCTATCTGACAAGGCGGTTCGAGGATAACGAGTAAACCAGACTCGAATAGAACGATTGCGCGGGAGACGACTGAGAGGGACGACGGCGAGGAGACGATGACGAGGGTGCAGGAACGAAACGCCTCGTGGAATCCAACGATCTAATGATGTTTCGATTACTTTTTACTAACTTTTAGCTCTCCCTTGTAAATAATTCCCCTTAATAAATGTATATTTAACTCAATCTGGCCGTTGTCACACTCTCTCTCTCCCTCTTCCTCTCCCTCTCTCTCTCTCTATATATAAATATATATATGTATATATATATAAATATATATGTGTATATATATATAAATATATATATGTATATATATGTGACATGCAGCCAAAAGCAACGCAGTCTTCGCGCGCAGGCGCATTGAATCGAAACCAAAACTGAAACTGTTGGACATTAGAGCAGAAAAAGAGAGAGAAAGGAGAACGCGAGAGGTGCGCGAGCAGGCGTTACCTTCTCAAAACAATCGTCAAACTTATCTGTAAAAACTTTTCTACCTTTTTAATTAATTTTTGTTTAATGTTAAAATAAAATAGAAGAAAGACCAACGTCTTGGACCCCTTGTTGTCTCCCACAAATTATGGGGGCTCGGCCGGGATCATCGATAAACTTTCGAATTTGAACCAATGTCTGGACAATGAACAACAGCGTCCGTGAAGGAGACGCTCCGCCATTTTTCGGAAACTTCGTTCAACCTGTGTAGAGGTTGAATTTTTCAATTTCATTCCGCCTGTGTAGAGGTTGGAAAACCCATCGACGAAAATTCCGCCTGTGTAGAGGTTGGAAAACCCATCGACGAAAATCCCGCCTGTGTAGAGGTTGGAACTAATTCAGTGTGAATAATCCGCCTGTGTAGAGGCCGGAACTACAATTTCAACTATATAACCTGCGAAGAGGTGAAATCAGTGGATTCACAACGTTTTTTTTTATTGGATACATCGTACGTGCGAGCAACAAGGGAGCCAGAGAAAAAAAAAGGTAGGATCTTTCCATTTCTAAAATGTATAAAAACGCTCTTAAAGAGGATCTTATAAGAGTAGTTGAAGAACTAGACGGTATTGTCGAAAGTACTGACACTATAGTTAAACTAAAGACTAAAATTGAGAACAGTAGTACATTTGAAAGTGATCCAGATTTCGTTATAACTTTAATTCAAAACTGTATAGATGAGAGAGTATCGCAAAACGAAAGAGAGGTAACTTCAGAACAAAAAATTGAGCTCGCGAAACTTCAGTTGGCAAAATTAGAAAAAGAAATCGAACTTCAATTAGCTATAAATAAAGCATTAAGTTTAAATCCTGCAGCTAAAGTCGAAGAAAAACAGTTCGAAACTAACATAGAAAATATGATAAAAAGTATAAAAACTTTATCTCTTCCTGTTCCCACCAGATCTGAAAATTTTAATCTGTTCTTCCAATCATTAGAACGCGCATTTTTAACCAAGAAAATAAATGACGAATATAAATCTGAAATTTTAATAAATCTTCTGGGCGAAAGAGCTCATAACGTCTTACTGTATATTAAAGAAGAGGAATTAAACGACTATGAAAAACTAAAATCTATAGTACTCAGAGAATTCCAATTAACCCCTCGCGAGTGTTTAAACTCATTTAAAAATGCTGTAAAATCATCAGGCGAGACATACATCCAATTTGCTGCAAGATTGACGGCAAACTTCCAATATTATTGTTCGTTAAGAAAAGTTAATTCCTTTGAATCTCTATGTGATCTTATAATTTCTGATAAATTATATGAAACTTTAAATAAGGAAACTGCAACTCATATTGGCATTCGAGAAGCAGAAGATTGGTTTAGGCCTATTGATTTAGCTAAAGAGTGTGATATTTATATTTCATCTAGAAGCGGATCACATAAAGAAACTCTTATTACTTATGGATATACCCAAGACCCCTTTAAAATAAATCACAAAACTTTAAAACAAAGATTAAAGAGAACTATCCCCAATATCTTGAAAGAGAAAATAAAAATTGCTTTATATGCGGTGATTCATCTCATTGCGCAAGAGACTGTGAGAAGCGTTTTAAACCTAAAGAATCTAATGATCACATCCGTAATAAAATAAACGTGAATACTTTGAAAGTCGAGAGCGAAAAACAAAATAGCGAAGAATGCGCAAATCTTCAATACATAAACATTTTTGTGGAAAATCAGCCCGTAACAGCATTGATTGATTCAGGTTGCCAGATCCCAGTTTTAAATTCCTCACTAATTAGAGTGCAAACACCTTCCGAAAAGATCATAACATTAAGTTCATGTTTTGGCGAACAGCGTATGGTAGAAGTTAAACCCATAAATATTTCTCTTAATCAACACTCTACTAGCTTAAGTGTGAGAACGGCAATATCACCGACCTTGACCGAAGAATTTATTATACATCCCAGTGTATATGCTGAAATAAAGAAACTAGGCCACGCAAAGAGCGATGTTTTATTGAATGAAAGTGAATCCTCTTTAGGTGCTCATGCTTATGCTTATTCAAGTGTTTCTTTTCCAAATGTTTCTGTTTCAAATGTGATAAAAAACTGTAGTTATGATTTGCCATATGTTAAGAACTTTAATACTAGGAATGATTCGAGTTCTCTAATTAAGGATTATAAATGTAATAAAATTAAGATTACTAAGTTAAAATTGAGTATTGTAAGAGAAAAATGTTCTGATATAGTATTGTGTAAGAAAGTCAATGGTGCCATGAAAACGAGTTCCGTGGAATTTATCTCCCAATCTCCTACCCCTTTACCTATGAAGAGTAATTATCGACGGTTTGTGTTGCTCCGAAAAATCTTTCAACCCTGGCAGTGGAAGCGAAGGAAAAAGAGAAATCGTTTTGAACAGACGTCCAGAACTCTACAGAGGAAAATATAGATGCGTTCAACCAAAGATCAACTTGTTGAAAAAGATGTTCTTATGCCGGTGAAACACAATGTTTTCCTGTGGAACCTTCCGGATGTCGAAGAGGTGCCTTCACATGATGGAGAAACTGTCTAGTTCAGAAAAATGATGATATGTTTAATCTCTATATATTTGTCGTATAGTCCTTGTCTGTTCCGTTTTTTTTTTTTTTTGTTGTTTCAGATTCTCCTCTGGTCTCCATGGAAATACCGCTGCGGACAGCGTACGGTCAGAATGGCCGTTGTGACATGCAGCCAAAAGCAACGCAGTCTTCGCGCGCAGGCGCATTGAATCGAAACCAAAACTGAAACTGTTGGACATTAGAGCAGAAAAAGAGAGAGAAAGGAGAACGCGAGAGGTGCGCGAGCAGGCGTTACCTTCTCAAAACAATCGTCAAACTTATCTGTAAAAACTTTTCTACCTTTTTTAATTAATTTTTGTTTAATGTTAAAATAAAATAGAAGAAAGACCAACGTCTTGGACCCCTTGTTGTCTCCCACATATATATAAATATATATGTGTATATATATATAAATATATATATGTATATATATATAAATATATATGTGTATATATATATAAATATATATATGTATATATATATAAATATATATGTATATATATATATATATATAAATATATATATGTATATATATATAAATATATATATATATATAAATATATATATGTATATATATATAAATATATATGTGTATATATATATAAATATATATATGTATATATATATATATATATAAATACATATATGTATATATATATATGTATATATATATATATATAAATACATATATGTATATATATATATATGTATATATATTTATATATATATATATATGTATATATATATATATATATATATATAAATGTTGTGTTGGTTTGTGTATGCTCGCATAACTAAAAAAGTTCTGCATGGATTTATCTGAAATATTGACACAACGTTGCATTTGACTCCAGTTAGGATCTTATGTACCTTTTATTTCGAAATTCTCTCTAAATTTTTTAAATCTAATTTTTAAGTGATTTTTTGGTGTTATGACGTCAGACGATGTCACGAGTCTCTCTGAATGCGAAAATTTAAACTTTACGCGTACATTTTTCCAAATTATTGTATAACTCTACTATGGTTATGTTTATTGGTTGTCATATTTATCTATTTTTTGTTCTTTAATACTTAATTGGGATTAATTTTTGAATAAATCATTTTTTAAAAATTATTCTTTCAACAACTCAAATTTTGTTTTGTAGTTTTGGCAACAGTCGGATACCATTATCCCGGGATGTTTACGGTTTTGATTATATTCAACATCGTGTTTTTTTCTGCAATTTTAAGCTATTTCTCTTTATTAAGCGAAAATAAAATTTACAGAAATGACTTCTGTACGCTACTTATTTTTCTACCAAATAGTTTCCGTCAACCATTTACCTCAAATAAAAAGACGTAGCCAAATGCCGCGATATAGCTTTCAATGTTTGGAAACAATATTTTTTTCCCTCTTGGAGACATTTTAATTTGACGAACTGAACCGACGGAGTTTTAATAAGAATGTTTTTTCTCTGTGTTTTAGACAACTTTTTAAATTTCATTTGATTCTTACGTATTATCGCAACAATCGCCAGCTTTCATGATAAGTCGCAAAGTTGGCCATTCCATTTTCACAGATGTTGTATGCGTGGAATTCGCAATCACTTGCTTCGTTTTATACAATATCGCCAATAGGTTGCGATAATACGTAAGTATCTTTCATTTGCTGTTACTATTGAAATACAAATGGTAAAACTTAAGATTTTCTGATTTTGAGTCATCAAAATATTGCACCTTATTTTGTTTATTGATTGCTTTATAAGATTATAACCTTCATATAAACAGATTCCATTAGTAATTTGATAAAAAAATACTTGAAATTATTATGGTTTGCTTTTGTCAGGGACGTAGAGCTACCGCTGTATCAATGATGCAGGGGCCCGAACGAATGTTATTACAGTTCCACTTATATGATGCTCATATCTGAAAAAGGGCCCCAAAGGAATTCGGATACAAGGCCCACTCAGAGCTGTTTTGTAATTTCATATGTTTTTATTGAAACCTTCATTTTAACTGCAGTCAATCGGCTTCAGTACATAAAATTGTATTACAGAGACTCGAACTTCGGTCATCCTACTGACCAAGCAAACGTAGTGCGAGGGGTAGTTGCTCATCAAATTAGAGTAGGCAGTGAGAGGCAGTAGAGTAGCGTGAATCAGCAAAACAGACAAATGGCTCAAGTACATGTTGAGGAAGCAGGTGGTCGTAAGATAGTAAATATTTTTTGAAATTATACTTTCGCATTGATAAAGATAATTCAGCTCTTTTTATGTTTATTACTATTAGTATTGTATATCATTTTTCAATTTATTTTTAAAGTCAGAATATTTACTTTGGATAATTTTTATATATAAAATACTAATTTTAATTCTGTACACTATGGATCTGTTTATCGTGATTTCAAAATCTTTTCACAAAAACGAGTAGCGTACAGGTTAAAATCTTCCGCCTATCTTACCTTTCTCCAATAAATCTAAATTAAATTAATGCATAATTTTTATTTTTAGTACGTTTTTTAGTCGGCCATTTACCTAAAATCAAAAGACATCGCCAAATGTTGCAATATGCATTTAATAAGGGAAAAGCATTTTTTAAAATAAAAAAATGTGGAAATATACATAAACGAAGCTTTTGTAAACAGATTTCATTTGTAATTCATTAACAGAATACTCCCAAGTTATTATGGTTTTTTGTCATGTTTTGAATCTAAAATTATTTGCATTGTCTCCACAGGGAAGGTGCCAAGTTTAAAAATAAATTTAAAATTACTCTTCTTTAGGTCATAGGGTTACATCTACAATGCTTATGGGTAGACATTTTGTCTTGCTTCATTGTCTGTATAGATACAGAAATTGTCCGCTGTGTCTACTTTAGAGCAGTAGTTGCCGTTTTTCAACACTTCATGAACCCCTTAATGTATTACTTTATAATCTGTGGTTCACTAATAGGATTGGCCTCTATGTGGCGGATCACTATAGCTATATTTACGTCTTTATTTAATCTTCCATACCCCTGAAAATAAGTTTCATGAAAAGCAATAACAATCAACAAACAAAAGTGTTTTGCCACCATTTTTCCAAAAATTGGTTGAGGTTACCAAATATTGCTATCCTCAGGAATTTTGTTCGTTTGTTTTTTCGTTTAGTAATTTCAGTATCTAAAAGCTTTTAGTAAAGTACAATCCATGTTCCATAATATGTTATTTTGTTGTTCATCTTTTTTTAAACTGAATCTTCATAGAAGAATAAATAATGTCCCAATTTTTTTGCATACCATCCAAAATTTCTCGCGTATCACCAATTGGTGACTGCTGCTCTATAACACACAACAGGAATTATGTATTAGCATCACCATAACAAAATTGGTGCCACGTGTATCACACCTTAATATCTAAACAACAAAGATTGTAACATTTTTTTTATGAAAAAAGAAATGAGATTTGGATGGAAAATGTTGTGATTTGCATGGCGGTAATTTGGCTGCGGTGATGTTAATATTTAAATACACAGATAACAAATAATTGTCCGTGCGAAAAACAGTCTGTGTCTAGATATAAGCCACTCTGTTTTAAAGATAGGTCTTTAACTTTGTTGATAACAATTGCTAATGCTAATCGAATTGTGAATTGCAAAAATACTCCATCATTATCAACACTTTGTCGTAGATTTCTTCTGCAAAATCCATGTTTATATAGGAATTTTCCTGGAGTATTCTATTGAAAATACCTTCACAGCCTCTCATTGCGTTGGATTTGAGCTGTGTCGATGCACGTTTGAAGTTAAATATTTCATTAGCATTTTTTATTTTTTCCTTTTCTTTTTGTAACTGATTTTTCTTCTTTTTTTTTTTAATGTTTTGAAATTTTATATGTTTTTGTTTTAATTTTTTCTTTTCTTTTTAAGTGCAGTTTTAAGTTTTTAAGAAATTTTATATGCTTTGTTTTATAATTCCCTTTCTTTTTAAGTGCAGTCAATTGGCTTAACTACATAAAAAAATGCCTTGCGGGAAATCGAACTTAGGTCGTCATACTTGCAAGGCAAAAGTACTTCAATAAGTGTAATTCAGTGCTTCTCAAACTTCCAATACTGGCACCCCCCTTTTTAATCACGATTTTTAACGCGCCCCCCTTACACATTAATAATATACTGAATGCAATAATAATGCACTTTGACGCTAAAGCAACAATTTTTATTATAAACCGTACAAATTCATGACATAAGTATTAAATTTTGTATATGCTACTTTTAAGCAAAAAAAAAAAGTAATAGTATAATTATTATGTTACTTTTCCTTTCTCTAATTTTTAAATTGGAACATATTGCAAAATGCAGGGGTTGCTTAGAAGAAAAAATATAGATATAAGCTAAATATAGAAAAAGAACTCAGAGGGTCAATTTCCAATCATAAGCATTCCTTTGAAAAATTTTGCTCTGCAAGACAAGCCCATGGAAGTCGCTAATACTTATTAAACTTGTTCTTAATTTAGTATTAATTAATTAGTTATAAAATAATCTGTGAAGCACTGATACATTAAAAGTATACCGGCTGAAGTAGCCACTCTTTGCACGAGTTCATTTATAAGAAAATAAAACATTATTGATATTATTAATAAAACATTATTGATAACATAAGTGCGCGACAATGTTTACAAAAATGTAAAAGGATTTTTTTAAATGATTGCTCAGATTATAATTAGTTTTAAGCGAACTGTAATTTTAAGCCTCACAGAATTAGCATTTAGAATTAATGTTGAATAATGAACAATAAAACAAATTCTGATAAAGAATAATTGTATTATTTTTAATATTTATAAAGCGGAAAGACTTCAACATGTTTTATCCCTGGAGCAGGCACGCACTCGATACTAATGGTCGAGCGAGGTTAATGAGTCGCCCCAATCTTTTTTTTTTAATAATTATTTTTATAGTACACAATAAAAATCGTAATTCCAGTGAACAATTTAATAAAGAGAAAATATACTTATCTTCTTTCAAGGACACAGAAAATATTTCGGAAAAAAGTTATCACACCGGGAACTCATTCATAACAAGTACCTTAAGATTGTAAAAAAAAAACGTTTGTCACTCCCAAAAAAGAGGGAGATATGTGACAAATATATTTTAGTTCACATTAAGACTGTCAAACAGGAGGATAGTATCAGGGTCATTGGTAACAATTAAACAGTTTTGCCAGAATTACCGATTTCATGCACTCTGTGCTCAGCGTGACCGCTCCCGAAATAAAAGTGTATTTATTACAACATGGATGTTCTAAAAAATATGTAAAACGTTTTTCGTTATCATAAAAATATTTTACAAGGAAAAAAGCGCAACAGAAATAGTTTATTTACAACTTCCCTAAATGAAAAAAAAACAAATACATAAGAGCAGGGACGTAACTAACCGTACAAGTAAGTTTGAAGGTCAAACCGCAGTAAATACATTCTGCTACCTACAGCTGATGGCAATAATACAACAGTGATGAATCTTTTATCTTCCTAAAATTTTTTTTGATTATGGATCTGGGTTTTGTTTTTTCTCACGCAATAAAAAAATCTCTCATAATGGGATTACAGCAAATCAAATAAAATGTGTTTTATTTGGTTATAGTATCAAAAAATATATATATATAATGAGGTTTTGAAGTAGAAGCTTTTATTTTTCATGACGTAATATCGCAGTTACATAAATTTAGAAATTATATCAGTGCAAATGTGTATTTTTTATTATGTCAGAAAGTATTTTGTTTTACTTCATTCTAGTAAATAAATTTTTTTAATCTTTTATTTTCGATATGCTCGCGCCCCCCTTGTAGGTTTATCGCGTCCCCCCAGGAGGACATGCCCCACAGTTTGAGAAACACTGGTGTAATTGCACATCAAACTAAGAATTGATTGCTTGAATATTAACGTCGCACTGTTCAGCTACACGAGGGCTTTTGGCGACGGATCAAACTGAGAAAGAATGGATATCAGAAAACGAGAAAAACAGACAAAGAATGGAACAAATACATGCTGAGGGTGCAGCAGAGCAACATGCAGCCAGACTTGAGGATGCACATTTGCGAGCATATCATTCGTTATTTACAACATTAGAAAGATGTCAGCCAGAAACAGCACATCTGCGTCAAACATGACTTAGTGGTGAGCAATCGCACAATAACAGTCACCTTGAATTCCGGTTCAACCCAGTGGAAGATTCTAGATTCAGACAGCATGTTTTCATCAACATAGTGATGGACGTATATCCTTATTGCAATGTTTTGAAATTTAAGTGAGAAACAAAAGAAATGTTTTGTACCCCTGAAAAAATTAAACTGCCTCAACCGAGAGAACCGCAGATCCATTAAAAATTTTGCTTGCTAGATATACTGCAGAATCAAAACCTTTTCTACATAACATCAGCAAATACAATTCATGTTTCCAAATGACATTGTTTGGATAAATGTGCCTTTGTGAACACACCTCTGATTTGATGGAAATATCCATAAGCATTGTAAAACCAACCCATTGCCCTCAAGGAATCCAGAGTAGAGGCATTGAAAATTTATCTTCAAACTTGAGGTCTCCACTTTAGAGACAATGTAAATAAATTTAGGTTCATAAAATAAGGACAAAAATAAGCCGTAATAACTTCAAGCATTTGGTAAACAAATTATAAATGATATCAGTTAAGGAAAGTTTTGCGTATATATATTTATGCATTTTTTCAAATAAAAGATCATACCTGCAATGCAAATGTTTTAACATACTGAAAACAATTGCTTTCTGTTTAACAAGACTGAGCCACAGCAACGCGTGGCAGGGTACAGCTAGTATATATATATATATATATATATATATTCGTTCTGGATATCTCATATCAGGAACCTCAATTGATAAGCCTCATGAAGCGATTCTGTATCACTCCTTTCATCGAACATTTATCGCTAAAAGAGAGAGGTTTACGAAATGGTGTCTTTTGGTATCCTATTGATTTTTATTTGATTGTTTGATTTACGTCGCTCTACGAAGTGACACGAAACAACACACTTACCTCAGCTGGCGTGAGTGAGTTGCACCGTTTAGCTACTCCAGGGCTTTTGGCGTCGTTTTTAACAACGATCAATTGACTACATTTGAGCTTGCACCCCTCTTCTAACTTCCCCACCCCAGCAACGGAATGGTTTTTGAGCCTCCATATATTTAACGTGCCCTCTGCACGGCGAGCGGCTTCAATTCATGGCATGACGGCCACATCTTAGCTGGCACACCACGCCAATGTAAGGGAGCCTCAAATCGATGGGTTTTAAAGCTACAAGGACTCGACATGAGCAATGAATTTTATGACATATTTCGTTTTCAAACAATTTCTCAGTCTTGAACCCTTTCGGCCCTGCATATTTATAGCATGGTGTACGAATCCCAGCCAATAGGAAAGAAACTGGAATCATCTCAACAGACACGAATCCCCTTTTTATTGAATAAGGCAGTGCTTCTCAAAGTTTCAATATTCGCGACCCAATATTCAATCATAATTTTAGTCGCGACCCCCTCAAACAATAACAATGTATTGAATTCAATAATATACTTTGATGATAAAACTACGATACAACTTTAACTTCTTAGGTGCCACCGGATTATATAAACATTTCTGTCAGCCAAAGCGTCAATTTCCCGGGCCGCATACATACGTATTTCCAAAGTAAGACCTTTTATGTGCACTGCTTTCCATAAAATGATTCCGAAGGCGTTGAAATGTAATAAAAGGACCTTGTCAATGTTTGAGAAGGATTTTCGCTAATTTCAGGTAATTTGCTTCTTTATTCCTCCACCCCCACACACTCAGTACATTACATACGCGCGTCTACTTTGAAAACGGTTGACATTGGGAAGCGAATCGCGTAACTTTTAATCGGGGATTTTTTTATTCTAAACTGGACAAAGTGTTCACCGATAAGTGTTGATTTTTGTATGGGACTTTATATTTGACAGAGGCCCAAGGGGTCAATGATAATTATTAAACTTGTTCTTAACTTAATATTGTTAAATTAATTATAAAGTACATTGTGTAGCACTGATACATTTATAAGTACACTGCTCAAAACAATTAGGGGAGCACATGATTTTAACAAAAGTAAGCGAAGATGTATACCAATAAGTAACATAAAATGAATCATCCATAATGTAAAGCCTACCAGGAAACGGAAGAAGAAAACTTTATATGCAAATCAAAGTTCATGACGTCAAAAACCAGAAAAAGGAGATAAGGGCAGAAATCGGGATATTGCAGAAACGTCTGTTTTATTGCCGTAACTGTGAAATTCGATTACGCATTATTTTTTTTTTGAGACAAGGTTACTTGAGAATGTCTCAACAACGTGATTTACCTGAGTCCCCATGGCATGGCGTGTTATAGGCAGACTGGAATCCGGGAAAACACATCGTAGTGTCACGGACGCTGTTGGAGTCGCCAGAAGTGTTCTTGCAAGGCTGTGGAATCGATTACAAGAAACAGGAAATGTTAGACGTCGACCAGGGGTAGGTCGGCCACGCGCCACTACATCAACTGATGACCGGTATATACAGTTAACAGCCCGTCGAAACAGAACAGAGAATGCTACGCAGCTGCAAAGACAGTTGCTCTTGGCAACAGGACGAAGGGTGTCCAGCCAAACAATACATAATCGGCTTCATGAGGGAGGGCTCTATGCACGTAGGCCAATGGTCTGCATTCCGTTGACCCCACGCCACCGTGAGGTCCGAAGAAGATGGGCTGCTGAACATCGAGATTGGGAGCACCATGATTGGAGCCAAGTGCTGCTTACAGACGAGTCCCGATTCAGTCTAGAATGTGACACCCGACGTGTTCTTGTATGGAGGGACAGGGGCACTCGAAATAACCCCACATTCGTCCGTGAAAGGTCACAATACAGAAGAGCTGGTTGGATGGTATGGGGTGGAATCAGCATAGGTGGACGTACGGACCTGCATATCATTCGGAATGGCACTTTGACTGGCCGAAGGTATGCAGACGAGATACTTCGACCTCATGTCATCCCTTACGCTGGAGCCATTGGAGATTCCTTTGTTTTCCAGGATGATAATGCCCGACCGCATAGAGCTCGTCTGGTGGAGAACATGCTTGAAGCTGAAACAATACAGCGTATGGAATTTCCAGCGTGCTCTCCTGACCTGAATTCAATCGAGCATGTTTGGGACATGCTCCGACGACGCATTGCTGCGCGACCACGGCCGCCTGCTACTGTCCGAGACTTGGAGATTGCACTTCTTGAGGAGTGGAACAGTATTCCCCAAAGTCTGATCTATAACCTCATCGCATCCATGGCAAACCGGTGTGCAGTAGTCTCAGCTGTTCGAGGAGACCAAACGCCCTATTAAAACTCATGCATCATGTCTAAACAGTACCTTTTTTATCGTTTACATGTAACCAAATTGTTGCCCTAAATCATCTTTTCATGTTTTTTCCATATTTTCAAAGAATTAAAGCTTAATTCCAAATTTTTTTACGCCTTTTTTCTGTATTGCGCATTGATACGCGTGTACTATGCATTGCATGCCAATATGTGGCTGTCTCACACGGTTTTCTTCACTTTTTTGCTTGCTCCCCTAATTGTTTTGAGCAGTGTATAATACATCAGCGTAAATTCGTATTTTATTTTTTATTATGTCAGAATGCATTTTGTGTATTTACTTTCAGTAAATTAATAATTTTTAAAATATTTTTTTGTTTTCGACTTTTCAATATGCTCGCGCCCCCCTCATAGAGTCGTTACGCCCTTCAAGGAGGGCACGCGCCACAGTTTGAGAAACACTGGAATAAGGGAAGGACACGACTAAGGAAATTCATTTGGAGTCTAGACTTGATGTAATAGTAGTATTCATTTAGGCTGTTCAACCCTCGATGGAATTCCGCCGAATGGCCATTGAATTCGGAGAAAATAGCCATCGAAATTCATGGTTACCTTTTATACAATTAAGTTTTAACTTCTACAAGTGATGCAATAGCACAGTTGGTAGGACGCCTGTTTTCTATGCAGGAGGATAAGATTCGAATCACGAGATGAACTTTTTTTTTCAATTCATTTAATTATTTTTTAAAATTAAACAAACTTATTTATGAAAGGTTTATTAAATATTAATTGATATTTTATGTAATTATTTTGTATTTTATAAAGAAAAAATTACTGAGATTATAAAAATATTTATATTAAATTTTATATTAATAAATAATATTTATAATAAAATATATAATAAATATATTAAATTATATTTTACATAAAAATTAGTTACAAATAGTTTTATAATGTGAAATACAATATACTATAAATAAAATATTATATATAATATAAAAAATAATTTATAAAATATATTATTATTATTATTATTATTATTATTATTAAATTAATTATTTTATAATTAATATAATAAAAATAATACATGTTTTTTATGTATTATTAACTTGATTATTTTATAATTATATAAAATATTTAATAAGTCCTTTTAAAGATAATTTAATTAAATTTAATAAATTTATTTAAATAATTTTAATAATAAATGGATAATAATTTCAATAATAAAGGGATAATAATTTTAATAGTAAATAATGATTTTAATAGTAAATTAATAATAATTTTTATAAATAATAATTAATTAATAATATTTTTTATAAATACTAATTAATTAATTATAATTAATAATAATTTTAATAAATAAGGATTTTAATAGTAAATTAATAATATAATTTTTATAAATACTAATTAATTATAATTATAATTAATAATAATTTTAATAAATAAGGATTTTAATAGTAGATTAATAATATTTTTTATAAATAATAATTAATTAATTATAATTAATAATAATTTTAATAAATAATAATTTTGATAATAAATCATATTAATAATCAATTTATTTAATTTTGTTTTACTTTATAAAATACAAAATAATTACATAAAATATCATTTAATATTTAATATACCTTTCATAAATAAGTTTATTTAGTTTTAAAATATAATTAAATGAATTCAAAAAATGCATCACACGGGATTCGAAACCTACCCTCCCGCATGGAAAGCAGCCGTCCTACCAACTGTGCTATTCCATCACTGGTAAAAATAAAAACTTAATTGTATAAACGCTAAGCATGAATTTCGAAGGCTATTTTCTCCGAATTGAATGGCCATTCGGCGGAATTCCATCGAGGGTGGAACACCCTAAAGGAGTACTACTATTACACGACCCCAAATGAATTTCCTTCGTCGTGCCCTCCCCTTGTAAAAAAATTTGCCAAGGAAAATATTCCAATTGGCGCACTTACTGACATCTCGAAGAATCCGTACAAATATCTTTGCTGAAGAATCCAAATGGAACAAGAAAGTGTTGATAAAAATAAGAGAATTTTCCGTGATTATGGTTCAATTGGATCGGAGTTGATGTGGCATTTTGAAGCAAAAAGAGGGCTTTGGGTGACTTAATTTTGAACCATGAACAAGTGACAACACCTGAGCTAGCCCTCTCCAACCTCTGAACAATGGAGGACTTTGAGCCTCGACATGAGCCCTATTATGTGGTGGGCCTTGAGTGCTTTCGAAGCAACGCCCCTGACTACTCATCTGCCGCAGCCTTTTTGTGATCCTTCCTCTAGATACGAAGTAAAAACATAATAAAATGCGATGGATCGAAAAGATTGCACGAGTTGGAAATACATTTAAAAATAAATTTACTTGGATAATTTCATTCCAGGCAAATATTGTGAAATTTAATATAACTTTATTTTAATACATTATCAGTAACTAAATCATTGTTTCTTTTCATAAAATTTAAGATAATATTTTTAAATATTGATAGCTGTAGGTTACTACACCAGAAAGGCATTTTTATAATGTTAAAATCTAAAGAGTCTGTTTTATCAAAAATATTACCTATTAAAAAATATTCTCATTATTTTAATTAGTTTTTAATAATTTTAAATGGTGGGAATAATAATTAAAGCTAGGAACAAATCTCCTACATTACTAGAAATAATTAAGTCATGTATGTATCTAAAGAAGTAACAATATTCGCAATCAATTCTATCATTTTCATAAAATTGCAAATAAATATTGGCTAAACAGTTACTAGCAGGTCCACCTAGTGGTAAACCTTTAATTTGCTTATAATAAGTGTTATTATGCAAAATATGTTTCATTTAACATCAATTGAATAACAGAAAGATATTTATCATATTTAATTACCTTATTTAAAAAAAATATTTCCTATATGCTATTTTAAGAATCTTCAACATGTCTTCTATATCTATGGAGTTAAATAAATCTTCAAAATCATAGGTAGGAAAAGAAATAATTTTTTTACCTTGTATATACCTATTAATGTCCATACTATATTCTTAACAATAATAGAGGCCCCCATTCGGTGCAGTGGTTAGCGACGCTGACTGCTGTACTGTAGGGACTGGGTTCGAATCCCGTAGCGGACATGGATAATTGTAAATGCATAGTGCCTGCGCGGCAGGGGAGGGGTACTCTAAATAGCTATCAAGCCGCAAGTCGTCTCGTGAGGTAGGTGGAAGGGGAAGAGAAGTGGGAGGCCTCTGACCCCCTAAAGTGTTCCTCCTCAAAATTCGGGTGGAATCGAGCCAAAATCGTACTGTCACCTGTATGGTGCTCAAAGCTACGGCTAACGACAGGCGTCACTTAGCCCTTTGCCATGATGAATTTTGTGGCCTCGATCTGGCCGTTGCCGATCAGGTGACATTAGTAAAAACAACACAATAGTAGAATTATCAGTTTTGTCTAATGTAGACTGAATAATATTTTGTAACTTCTTGCACGGATGTGTAATATAAGTTTTAAAACCACTCGTTATAGTTTGTGATGACCCTTTTGGGTCACACCTTGAACACCAAGATTAATTTGAGGCAAAGAACCACCAAAAGGCCATTTTGATTTTTTTATTTTTGTTATAATTTCCTCAAAAATCTCTGATAACAAATAATATAATTATGTTACATCATCTAAAGGGATTTGACTTTATATTAAATTAAATTACTAAGAATACGATTGATTACTAATCTAGCTCAACTCAAGTAAGGTTTACCGAAACTAGGAGATCCGAGAAACACACGTATTGGAATTCTTAATTGTCATTAACTTTAACTAAGTATCTCAACCTGACGCTTACTTTAAGTGTACGTGAATTATATTTACCGCTGGCTTATATCAGCTTTCTGGTACGTCTAGCAGCACGACGTCTTCACGAATCTAATCTCTTTGAATCTTCTAGTTATACTTTTAACGTTGTTGGCTTAATAGCCTACCATCATCTCTCCTGCTATCTCGCAACTCTCGACTTAAATACCTAATCTAATTTGAATATCCCAAACTTCTTTTTGGAGTTGATTGGAAATAAACGCGAATTTATATTCCCCAGAAAGACGCCTAAGAATATTAATGGAAATGTTCCGTACAGATTCGTCACACTCCCCTCCAAAAAGAAAACGGAATTTATTCGAAGGTCACAAACGGCCTGAAAATAAATTACGTAACCAATTCCTAGACTTGCTTTACAGTCCCGATGACTTTAATATATATATCTACCAATCGGATACTAAAAACTCTCCTTCCTTAAGGGAAAGAAAAAAAATTACGACCTAAAACTACTCTTTAAAGGACGTAACATTTACAGAATTAAATATCCTACACCACGCCCATTTGGCAAAGAGGCGAGGAAAAACCACCTAAGTGGAAAACCTGCCTGCGTGGTTTCCTTAACTACTTAAAAATCTACTTAAATATTATAACACATATTCAGACTTGCATCTTGCTTCTATTGTGGAACAATGTTCAGGGTCAGCTACCCTGAAATGAGAATTTCTTTGTGTGAAAAACAAACATCTATAATACATACAGATTCCTTCATTTTTTTACATAACATTTTCATACATATCAATTGAGAAGCATCTGGTTCCTTAACATTCCCATTCCATATATGCTGCGCTTGTTAGTATTAAATGTTAGCTCTACCTAATTACGCCGCGTCCCCAAGTCACCAGATGTAAGATAAAATATACACATATATATATATATATATATACATACAATTTGAGACATTTTTCAAATAACAATAAAACAAACAACCAAAGGAATTGTCGCATCTTAGCAAAGTCATACATCGAAGTAAACAAATGCAATCTTACAAATGTTTTCTCCATATTTATACAAAAAATTAACACAAAACCAGATTTTTCTCATCAAGAAAAAACACACACCGATGGTAGTGTCCACTTTTGCTTGGCTTCTTAAATTAAAAATCCGCCCGTGACTTGCTTCATTGCAATAATTCTTCCGACCACTTGTTCGAAAGGAGAAAAGAAAGAAACGATACAACCTGATAATTTTCTTTGCCCTTTATTCGCTTCTATCCACTGGATCTCCGTCTAAGGCTTCCATACTGAGGCTCCTTCGCCTGATGTTGTTCTGTGGAATACTTGCTAATCCGCTGTTCCTCCGCTCTTCTGGAAATCCTTCGGGTTGTCTTACTCGGTTGCGTAGGTAGTACGGACAAGGTCTCACTGCTGTCGTCTGTTTCGACCAGACAGTTCTCCTCTCAGCTGCCCTGTTGGTTCCCTCTTTAGTTGTCTTTGTCACCCGGGCCTTGTTGTATTGTTCGCTTCCTTCGTGCCTGCTCGCTACTGTAGGTGACTTGTCCTGCCTGGAATCTTGTTGATGAGAAGGATCTGCAATGGGCTGTGATCCCTGGAAGGGGTTAGTAGATTTTCTATATTTATGATTACGAGATGAAACCGAGGACGAAATTGCTATTTTTATCCCCTGTTTTGGTTCAGGGGTTGGTCTTTTCTGGTCCCTATGTTCGGACCCCTGCAGAGAACGTTTTCTGCAAATTTTGTACTTTTTAATATTTCTCCCGTCCCCTTATTCATTTGAATCTACTTTACGTTTCAATCTCGGATCTTCCCATCCGGCATTACCCTTACTTGATTTATAACCGTTATTCTGCTCACTCGAGGTTTTCCTAGATCCTTTGAATTTTCTTGGTTGCGATCTACTTGACCTATCACTCGACCTCTGTCCTTTATACAGTGTCTCAACATCACTCTCCGAACTAATCGTGTCGAAATGTCGTGGATGGTACACACGCAACACCTGGTCAATATTAACTGTTACCTTTTTACCCCTCTTTAAAATAATTAAATTATTATTCCGAACCTCCAACACTCTATATGGCCCTTCAAACTTAGACATAAACTTTCCAACCACTCTCCTACCCGCAGCACTTATAAAATGAGTTTGTACCAACACCAAATCATATACTTTGATGTTAACTTCCCTCCTTTTCCGATTATAATATTTTCCCAATGTTTGTGTTGTTTCCGCCTATGCTGCCTTGCTTCATCGAATAATTTCTCAATGTTTCTTCCTACATATTCAGCACCTTCTGTGACATTTATGAATTTACTAAAGGGTGTTATAATCTTTCTACCTTAGAATAACTCAGCCGGAGTTTTATTTATTGTTTCGTTAACTGAAGTGCGCAGCGCGGAAGCGGATTCATGAACAAATCGGTCCCAGTTTTCGTGATTTTCTTTTACAAAACAGGCTATCATCTGGACTAAATTGCGATTAACTCTTTTCGTTAAATTCGCCTGTGGCCTGTATGTTACCATTTTCATATACTTTATGTCCAACCTGTGACTTAAGTATTCAAATACCTCTGATATAAATTGGGGGCCGTTATCACTAATTAAAGAAATCGGAGCTCCGTAACGTGAAATATAATTCTCAAAAAAGGCGTTAGCTATGGCCTGGGCCGAAACTTTTCGTAAAAGAATAAGCTCACTCCACTTAGTGAAATGATCAGTTATTACTAATATAAATCTATATCTTTCGGGTCCGGATGCGGGGTAGGGGCCTAATAGGTCTAACGTTACAATTTCATTGGGGTAATTCGATACTATTGGAATCAAACGACCAGCTGGTAGCGCGTTTTTGTAATTAAATTTTTGACACCGGTCACAGGTTAATACATATTCAAATATATATTTCCTCATATACGGGAAAATAACATGTGTCTCGCATTTTTAAATAGGTCTTCCTCTTTACTAGATGGCCTGCTAATGGCAGATCATGAAATTCTTTCATTATTGCTTCGCGAAGAGATTTAGGAATATACACTCTTAGTTCTCCAAAAGTTGTAGAATATTTTGCGTAAAAGAGTAGACCATCGATAATTTTGAAATCCTGGGACCAATCCTCGCATACAGCCGCATTAACGGAACCATCGTCCGGATTTTTTAAATAACGATAGATGTGTCCTAACTCAGGATCTTCCCTTTCCTCTCGAATGATATTGTTCTCGGGAGTTTAAGGCGAGGACAAGAAAAGCTGCGCACGAAATTTGTGATCCATCCAGATTGCCTACTGGATTCCTAGACAATACGTTCGCGACAACGTTTTGGACACTAGTTCGATGTTCCCATTCTATGTTGAACTCGGATAACTTGAGTGCCCATCTAATCATTCGACTAGATAAGTTTTTCCCATTCGTTAGCTTTGTTAATGCCACGTGATCTGTGATTACCTTCACCGACCGGGATCCAAAATAAGTTTTAAACCTATTTAATGCCCATATCACCACCAAACATTCGCGTTCAGTAAGAGTATAGTTTCGTTCCGCTTTATTGAGGGTTCTAGACTCGAATGCAATAGGTCTGTGGTTTTGATTAAGCACAGCAACAATTTCGACCCCATTAACTTCAGTAAATAAGTTAAACTGTTCTGTAAAAATCGGCAACTGTAAAACTGATGCCTCTGTTAATGCTCGTTTTATCTTATCAAAAGAATCATGTGCTTCTGTCGACCAATTAAATTTTGCCCCCCTGTTTCTTTAACCGGCATAATGGTTCACATATATCTGCATATTTGGGTATAAATTTCTGATACCACCCCGCCATCCCTAAAAACTTCAACGCTTCCTTACTATTTTCAGGAGGTTTCATTTCTGTGATTGCCTTGACTTTACTATTGTCGGTTTCAATCCCTTCCTTACTAATTATGAGACCTAAATACTTCAATTTGTCACGTGCGAAGTGGCATTTTCCTTGTTGAGGGTTAGCCCTGTGTCTATCAATTTCATGGTTCTACAGGAAATAGAATTATTAATTTCCAAGCTTTGATGGGAATTATTTCAATCTTGTGTTGTCCGTAATGTTATGCAACTGGATTGAAACTGGCAGAAGATTCTAAGGAAGGACTTTGCTCTAATTTGTGTGTGGCTTGCAGTTGTGAGTTCATGACTGGCTTTACTTCTACTCCTAAAGAAAATAAGAAATTCTCTCTCAATACTTTATTGGTATTTGGATTGAGATTGATTGGCAGAGGATTCACAGCTGGTAAGAAGTTGTTATGCACTTTAAATTTGCCATGCATTTCTAAAAATACCATCAGAGCTCATGAACTCAAACTGCTGGAAGCAGTACAGTTATGTTCTGAAGAAAATATGAAAGCTGCATTTAAAGAAGTGCAAAATTTTAAAAAAAGTACAACTTGTGGCGTTTCGGTAGATGGCACATGGCAGCGGAGAGGCCATATGTCACTTAATGGCTGCGTTTCAGTTATTTCCAATGATACTGGAAAAATTTTAGATTTGGAAGTAATGACTCAGTATTGTAAAATGTGTGAATTGAATGTGAAATGTGAGCATGTATGTTCAAATTATAAAGGATCCTCTGAAAACATGGAAGCGGTTGGAGCTTTTAGAATTTTTGAAAGGTCACTAATCAAACGAGACCTGCAATACACCGATTACTATGGTGATGGTGATTTCAAGGGCTTTTTACAAGTGAAGGATATATATGGTGAAAACAGTGTCACAAAACTTGAATGTATAGGACATATACAAAAAGAGTAGGCTCACGTTTAAGGAAACTAAAAAAGAACACCAAAGGACTTGGTGGGAAGGGGAAATTAACTGATAAATTTATCGATAAACTGCAGAACTATTATGGGATTACCATCCGCAGTAATGTTGGATGCCTCGAAAAAATGCTATCTGCTGTAATAGCTGCCTTCTTTCACTGCTGCTCTAGCAATCAAAATCCCATGCATGGGCAATGTCCAACAGGGAAAGACAGCTGGTGCAAGTATAAACAAGCATTATGTGATGGTAAAGTATATGTGGACAAAACAGCAGGCCTTTCAAATTAAGTGATTAAAGTGATAAAGCCTACTTATTTAGCACTCTGTGATAAGGAGTTACTAAAAAAATGCCTCCCTGGCAAGACTCAAAATAATAATGAAAGCTTTAATAATGAATTGTAGTCTGTTTTGCCGAAAGAAATTTTTGTTCATAAAAAACTTTGTTTTTGGGTTCATACATGGCTGTCATCTTATATAATTCGGTTTATTTAGGGCTATTACCTGTATTTAATTATTTAGGTATAGGAATTGATCCAACGACACTTGAAAACTATATGGGAATTGACACGGAGAGAAATCAAAAATCGAAACGCCAGTCATTACCCTCAACAAAACTCTCCCCCGAAAAAAACAAAAGCCAAAAAAAAAAAAAAAAGTCCAAACTAGCTAAAAATGAAGCTAAAGAGGGCTTAAGCTATAAATATAGGGAGTTTTGAAAAATGTGTGTTTTAGTGAGTAAAAAGTAATTATTTTGAGTTAAAATTATTAAAAATGTTTTACGAGGAACTGTTATTCAATATTTTCTTCACGATAAAGCTCACTATACAAAATATTTTAAGATACTAAATCTGAAATTTTCAGAACATGTTTTATGTAGTTCTATCCGTGTTATGAATCAAAATCTGATCACTGTGTACATATTTATGTACCTAATTGCTTTTATGAAAGAAAAAAGCATTAACTTTAAAATTTGAGTTTTGCGTAAAATTTGGTATATTTAAAAAACTTTCAGAAGTATAACAAATTTTTTTACTCCCCTATCACAGATAAAAATGTTTTTATGTACTCTATAAATGTTATTTGAGTACATTTATTAGAATTTTGTGTACAAGATTTGTCGTAACTGCAATTTTTCACCAAAATTTCGCTAAAAATAACAACTGTTATAGTCTACAAAACTCTCCAGAAAACAACAAAAGGGTAAAATGAAGGTCAAATCAGTTTTACATGAAGCTAAAAAGAGCTTGAGCTATAAATATAGTGAGTTTTAAAAGTGTAAAATTAGTAGAAAATTTTTATAATATTAAAATTTTTAAATGCATTTCCTGAAAAACCTAGGTTTTTCAATTTTTTCTTCACGGCACAGTTCACATAAGTATTTCTTTTTAAGATATTGACTTGAAATTTTCAGAAAATGTTTTAATCAGTGTTATCTGTGTTTTAGACTATAATCTAATCTCTGTGTATATATTTATTTATTTTATTGCACTTTTTGTGAGAAAATAACATTAGTGTTTTGTAAAAAATTGAGTTTTTGCATAAAAATTGACATATTTCAAAAACTTTCAGAAGTATTTACAAATTTTACAGCTATCAACACAGATAATTATGTCATTTATGTACTGTATAAATATTATAAGAATATATTAATTAGAATTTTCAATACAATCCTTACCGCAACTGCAATTTTTCACTAAAATTTCACGCAAAATTCCCAATATTTCCCAAATTAATTTTAACTTTGTAAAAACTGTTTTAGAATTTGTACTTTTATGTCCCATTTCAATTAAAAAAATGTTTATTTAATTGAAATTTTACATATTTCAAAATAAGTGCTCCAAAGGTAGTCACATACCTTAAAAGTTTAAATATCTGCTTTGGTCATTCTGACCCCTGAAAGCACTATTTCTCGAACCACCTTGTCGACCGCCTTGATTGTGGAATCGATGATCCCATTGACCACCTCGGCGTCGACCATCGAATCTCCGATTATCCGCAACACCTTGACTCTCAAATCTATTGAACTCTCTCCCTGATCTACTATTGTACACGTATCTATTGTTACCTCTCGTTTCCCTCCAATTTTCTTGCCGATTCCTGTTAGGAAAACGATTGTTCTCGCTTGGTTTTATATCTCGGGATTCCCAACTCGAGCCTCTGATCTTTCTATTTAGAAACCGTTCCTCGTGCTTATCAATTATTTGTAGAAGGTTAGATGTGGTTTGCGGATGCCTAACCTCTACTTAATCCAAAATCTGAGGTTCTAACCTACTAATAATATGATCAATCAATTTTTCCTCCGACATTTCGAGTTTTAAGATTTTGTGGATCTTTAATAAGTCATACACAAAATCAGGCGGTTGTTGATTATGCTTTTGAGATGATGCGAAACAACGAGTTTCTAGTTCCGACCTATTTCTAACCACGGGGAACTGTTCTGACAAGGCTTGCTTTAAGTGCGCGTAATCCGTCGCCTTGTCATCAACAGCCCTATAACCTAGAACCTCATTCCAATCTAGTGCCCGTCATGTGAGATGACCCTTTAAATATGCACAAGCGAGATATGTGGGTATCTCGTAATATGTTAAGTTATTATCTATATTTTCCAAGAATTCAACCACATTCTCCACCCCCGAAAAATACTGCTGAGGGATGATCCGAAAATTAGAACCGACACTAAACTCGGGATTTGCACGTTGGGTGCCACTGTGGAGACCCATCTGGGTCTCACCCTGGACACCAAGATTAATTTGAGGCAAAGAACCACTAAGAGCCATTTTGAATAATAATGATATTTATTATTTTCAATTTCTCAAAAAAACTCTAATAACATATGTTAGTTCTGTTAATGAACAGCGCCCTCTAGCTGCTTGTAAAATAAAACGTCAGTGTGTGTGTAAAAATAACTCCGAGAGGTAGTGTACGGAGTAGAGAAATTAAAGAGATCACAGTCAACTACTAGTGTTGTTTATTGTGTTGAGACAAAACATGGTCAGTACGAGCCAAAGGAAAGCGATCTAATGGATATGTGTATTTGTGAAACCGTTGGATTATCAAAATTCACAGTGAAAAAAAAGTGATAGCCAAAGTGTGAATAGAGAAACTCTAGTGAGCGGCGTGAAACAGCGATCTGAGGAGGTAGGTGCAATTAATTGATCCTTCTATTAGTGAGCTTAATTCATAAATATGTCTTTAAATAAATTAAGGAAAGACGAGTTAAAAATCGTTGCGGAAGAGTTAAATTTAACTGTACCAGAAGGAGCAAAAATCGCTGTCTTGAAAAGCTTAATTGTAAATAGTGACGTTTACAAAAAGGATACAGAGTTAGTTCAATCTGCAATCGATTATGCTTTGGCGGAAATCAAAAATAAGAGATTGGATAGTGAAACTAAATTAGAATTTGAACGAATTAAATTAGCGCAATTTCAAAAACAATTAGAGCTTGCAAATATCCAGAAGAATTTACTTCAAAATTCCGATATTCGAAATCCGAGTGTTTTTGAAACTGCCGCCAATATTAATGTTGAGACTTTGTTAAAGTCCGTGAAAACTTTAACAATACCCGTACCTTCAAGAGTGGAGTCATATAATTTATTTTTCCAGTCGCTTGAAAAAGCATTCAAAATAAAAGAGGTTCCCGAACAATTTAAAGGCGAAATTCTTTTAAATATTCTAGGTGAAAGAGTTAATAATTTACTAGTTCATGTTTCCGAAGAAGAATTAAATAATTATAGTAAGCTTAAAGATGTAGTATTAAAAGAATTTTCTCCCACACCACAAGAATGCTATAATAGATTTCAGAAAGCGCAAAAAATAAGTTCAGAGAGTTATGTACAATTTGCATCACGATTATGCGCGACATTTGAGTATTATTGTCAGCTGCGCAATGTGAATGATTTTAAATCATTGTGTGAGTTAATTGTATCGGATAAAATATTGAACACACTCGACAGAGAATTAATGTCTCACATGAGTATAAAACAGGGAGAGAAATACTTTAAACCACATGAGTTAGGGCGTGAGTGCGATATATATTTTTCATTGAAAGGCAAAATTAAAAATGAGATGTTTTCTAAGCCCTTTTGTGAAAATGCCAAGCGTTTTAGTTATAATAAACAAAACAAATTTAATGCTAAAATACCGCGAGATGCATCGAATGTATTTTTTCCGAGTTAAAAAATGATAAATGTGTATTGTGTAAAAATAATGTTCATGCTTTACAATTTTGTCCACAATTTAAAATGTTTTCTGTAAACGAAAGAGTAGATTTTGTTAAAAATAATAGACTTTGTTTTAAATGTTTTTCACCTCAATGCAGCGTTAGAAGATGTCGATCAAAAAATTGTTTCTGCTCTAAACCGCATAATAAATTATTACATTATCCCAGAGAAATGAAAAATAATTCTTTCTTCCCCCTGGAGACGACGACAGAGGTTAACCAGGATGAACCACAATTCGCCTTGAGTGTAAATGCTGAATCTTTCGTTCCGAAAGTAGACAAAACACAAATCGTGGCAACGGCATGTTTTAAAAACAAATGCCTTTTGAGTACTGCTTTAATTCTTGTGAAAGATAAATATTCAGAATGGCAGACATTTAGGGCCTTGTTAGACTCGGGAAGTGAAACATGTCTAATTTCAAATGAGTGCGCGAATAAATTACGACTTAAGACCGAAAGAATAAATACATTAATCTCGTGTTTAAATGATGCCTCTATGGTTGTAAATGGTGTGTTAAAGTGGCGATTTCTAATCAAAATAAATCTTTCGAAAGGGAATTGGATATGCTCGTAGTTAAAAAAAATCACTGATTTTATTCCGCAGAAAGCGTTAGAGATAAATTCTGATTTTTCTAATTTTGTGGAATTAGCGGATTCTAATTTTAATGTTCCCGGCAAAATTGATTTATTATTAGGTGCAAATATATTTTATGAGTTATTGAAACCGGAAAGAATTAAAATAAAAGATTCGCAATTACTGTTAGTCAACAGCGTATTTGGTTATATAGTAACGGGTAATTTAGATTCAATAAATGAAACTAAGGTTCACTGCGGTTTGATTCGTGATGAGGACTTGAATAAAACTTTAGAAAAATTTTGGAAATTAGAGGAGGTAGAGGAACCAATAGTTAAAAATAAAGAAAGGCTAATTTGTGAGGAACATTACGCGAATACTCATTTTAGAACTAAAGAAGGTAAATATGTAGTATCTATGCCCTTAAAAAAGGAACCCTCGTGTTTGGGTAATTCGAAAGACATAGCCCTCAAACGACTTGGATCGCTGTGGAATCGCTTAGCTAGAGATGAAAATTACTTAAATTTATATCGTGAATTTTTAAGAGATTATGAAAGACTGGGTCACATGAAGGAAGTGACTAACGAAACTGAACCCGAAATCACATATTACGCTACCCATCATGGAATTTATCGTCCAGAAAAGTCCACAACAAAACTTAGAGTTGTCTTTAACTGTTCTTCGTTAACTGATAATGGAATATCTTTAAATGACATTCAATATAATGGAGGAGTGATACAAGAGGACTTATATGCGCAAATGCTCAGGTTCAGAACTTACACGTATGCATTTACAGCAGACATTAAAATGATGTATCGAACTATATTAATTAACACTAAACAGCGTAATCTGCAGAGAATCGTTTGGTGTGAAAGTGAACATGAATCACCCAAAATTTACGAACTTTCGACTGTTACCTATGGCACTGTAAGTGCTCCCTACTTAGCACAGAGAACTTTAACCCAATTGTCGATGGATGAAGAGGCTAACTTCCCTATAGTAGCTTCCGTTCTACGGAACAACTTGTATATGGACCATGTCCTTTGTGGTGCTCTAACGTTAGAGGAAGCAATTGTTCTCAGACAACAATTAAAAGGAATTTTGAAAAGTGCTGGAATGGAGTTGCATAAACTTTGCGCTAATCACGAGAAATTGTCACCAGATCACGAACAGAATTACAATTTAGCATCTTTAACAGAGACGAAAACGTTTAGAGTGTCGTGGAAGCCGAACCTAGATGGCTTTTTGATTAAAGTGAAAGTCTGTTTGGACAGATCTTATACTAAAAGAGACGTCTTGTCTACTATTGCCAAGATCTTTGATCCTGTTGGACTGATGGCACCAGTAATTTCCAAAGCAAAGATTTTCCTCCAGCGTTTGTGGAGAAGCAAATTGGAATGGAATGACCTTCTGCCAGCTGAAGAATATCGAGAATGGCAACAATTCCTAGTATCCTTAGAGAATATCAACAATATAGAGATACCAAGGCGTATTCTTGTCGCTTTTCCAGAAGTTATTGAGATCCATGGCTTTGCTGATGCCTCAGAGCGGTGCTACGGTGCAGCAGTTTACTGCAAATCTAAAAATTTGAAGAGTGAAACTTTTAGTTCGGTTAATCACAAGCAAATCGAGAGTAGCGCCTATTAAAAGCCTGACAATTCCCAGACTTGAATTGTGTGCTGCAGTGCTATTGGCAAAACTTGTGAAAAGAGTTGTAGCTGCTTTACAACTAGAAACTGCTGAATTATATCTTTGGTCGGATTCGATGATCGTCTTGGCGTGGCTTCGAAAGGAACCGATGGACTTAAAGACCTTTGTTCAAAATAGGGTTGCCAAGATACAAGAACTCTATCCTAATCAGTTATGGAGACACGTACCATCTGATCAAAATCCTGCAGACTTAGTCTCCCGAGGAGTCGATCCTGATAAACTTTTGCAACAAAACTTATGGTTTAATGGACCAACATTTCTTTCAGGTGATGATGACTATCCAAATCGAACTATAAACTGTAGAGAGAAACTAGATGAATATAATTCAGAACTGAAAAACTGTGTTAATGAACAAATTGAAAACTTTCAATCGGTGCTTAATATTCATGTTAATGATTTTTTAAACGACCTTCTTAATCTAAGCAATAATTATATAACTATTTTACGTGTATTAAGTTTTATTTTCAGGTTCGTGGAAAATTTAAAGGGAATAAATAAAGTGGCTGGTCCACTCACAACAAAAGAATTTGAGAAAGCTGAAACATTTCTGGTAAAAAAAGTGCAAGAGCAAGAATTTTCCAGTGATATTAACCATCTTAAAAGTAAGGGGAGTGTGCTACCAAACAGTAAGTTAAAGACATTGAATCCCTTTTTAGATGACAACGGTGTCTTAAGAGTAGGAGGACGATTGTGTAACTTAGAGTTAAGTTTTAATAAAAAGCACCAGATAATTTTACCAAAAAATAATAAATTAACTTTAATAATAATAGAATATTTTCATAAGAAATATTTACATGTGGGAACTGTATCTTTACTGAATCATATTCGGGAAAAATTTTGGCCGTTGAATGGTAGGTCAATGTGCAGAAAAATTGTATATAAATGTATTGTATGTTTTAAAGCGAAACCAATTGTGTCAACTCAAATTATGGGTAATTTGCCAAAAGAGAGACTTATTACTGATTATCCATTTAATTGTTCAGGAGTAGATTTCTCTGGTCCTTTTTTCATTAAAAATAAAGGACAACGTAAAGGAAATTTGTTTAAAGTGTATATTTGTATTTTTGTGTGTTTTGTGTTTAAAGCGGTACATATTGAGTTAGTATCAGATTTAACATCGCAAGCATTCATTGCCGCGTTGAAAAGGTTTATGGCTCGAAGAGGCAAATGTGCAAAACTGTTTTCGGACAATGGTAAAAATTTCGTCGGAGCTAGCAATGAAATTAAAAACTCCTTGAAATAGTCAGAAAACCAGACGAAAAATTAGCTAATTACTTAGCAGCAGAAGGAATAGAGTGGAAATTTATTCCTGCGAGGTCGCCCAATTTTGGAGGTCTTTGGGAAGCGGCCATAAAGTCATGTAAATATCACTTAAAAAGAGTTGTGAATGGAATTAATTTAACGTACGAGGAACTACTTACGGTCACTGTACAAATTGAGGGAATTTTAAATTCTCGACCGCTTTGCCCCCTATCAAACAATGATGATGATTTCCAAGTGCTTACACCAGCTCATTTTTTAATTAATAGGTCTTTAAATTCGCTAGAAGAGCCTAATTTGACAAAATGTAAAGAGAGTAATCTCAAAAAGTGGCAAAAAATAACTAAGATAGTTCAATTAATGTGGAAATTTTGGAGTCGTAATTACTTGAATCAATTACAACAGAGAGGAAAATGGATGTTTGAAAAAATAACGTTAAAATTGGAGACTTGGTTTTAATAATTGAAGAAAATTTACCAACATATAAATGGGCATTAGGTAGAATCGTAGAATTGTATTATGGCGAAGATAAAAAAGTGCGTGTTGTAAAAATTAAAACTCAGTATAGTACATGTAAAAGAGCCATATCAAAAATTTGTGTTTTACCAATGGAAGATCCTTAAATATAATTTGAATTTTTCATTTAGTGTACCATTGGTGGTGTGTAAATTTGCTCATTGTTAGTAAAGTGATTTTGTATTTGTATAAAAAAAAAAATATTGTTATTTGTGAAATCTTGCATTTATATAATGATTTATGTAATTGTATTTCTTGAGAATTGTCAAGTGTTGAATGTGTAAAGTGTTCTAGATGTAACCAATATGAATGTTAATTTAGTAACAATGATTGCATGGTTAAACCAGTGCAATGTGGGGCGGTATGTTAGTTCTGTTAATGAACAGTGCCCTCTAGCTGCTTGTAAAATAAAACGTCAGTGTGTGTGTAACAATAACTCCGAGAGGTAGTGTACGGAGTAGAGAAATTAAAAGAGATCACAGTCCACTACTAGTGTTGTTTATTGTGTTGAGACCTCGAATTCTTAACTTTCATTAACTTTAACTAAGTCGCTTAAACTGACGCTTATTTTAAGCGTACGTAAATTATATTTACCGCTAGCTTTCTGGTACGTCTGGCAGCACGATGTCTTCACGAATCTAATCTCCTTGAATTTTCTAATAATGCGTTTAAAGTGGCTGGCTCAATAGCCTTCCATCATCTACCTTGCTATCTCACAACGCTCGACTTAAATACCTTGTCTAATTTGAATATCACGTTCATCTTTTTGGAGTTGATTGGAAATAAACGCGAATTTTTATATTGCCCAAAAAGACGCCTAAGAAGATTAGTGGAAAGATTCCGTACAGATTCGTCACAAATGTTTTAAAAAAAACTTCTGCCATAGCAAAAATTTTAAAAATGTTTGCTTAACATAATATTGAAATATTATATTTTTTATGGAAAACATATGATGCATAAGAACAGTTACTATAAAATTATTTATACCAAATGCCTTAATTAAAAAGTTTTACATGCACATATATCAAGATAAATAAAAATGACATGAATATAATATTTCAGAAATATCTTGCTTTATTTCTAACACCTTTTTTTAGTTGAAAAATGATATTTAGGTCACACATTTTAGGGTGCCACGTCCTCTTAAGCTGATATTTTTTAAAACAAAAAGGATATTTTTAGTAAAATTTTAAACATTTTAATAATGTTCAATAATTTTTATTAAAACATGTTGTTGATTTGTGGCATCTTGAACTTCAAAGTACGTTACTTTTTTTACATGCATATCTTTTTGTTTTACATTGTATTTTTGATTGTTGACCTGAACACTTCTTAAATCCTTATCCTTCAAATAAGGATAATTTTTTTGCAATTCCACGCAGACTTAGGTTAATCCGTGGAACTATTTCGGTAAATGTTGTAGTAGAAAGTTGAAGAGCGTTTCTAGGAAGCCAATCTTTAATAATTCCTACAGAGGTACTAATTTGATACAAATTATTTTTTGTATCTAATACGATCTCCACAATGTTATTTCCATCTAATGGGCCTCTTTCTATTTCACGTACATTTACCAGAACTGTGGAATCCACTGACAAATCTAAATTTCTCCAAATTAACTTCTTTCATTTAAGTAGAGGTGATAATCTACAACATTAAAATTCGTTGGTAAACAAACGTATCTATGTAGGTATGTAGGTATATAGGAATGTAGCCCAATTTTCTCACGAACCACAAGACGCAGAAACTCGCCGAAGATACCAAAGTTTCGGGAATGATCCGAGGAATCCGTTTTGACCATTTATATTCCGATATTCCAATTTGTTAAAAACATATTAATTAAAAACCTTAAAACGCATTAAAACGCATAATTAGTACCATTTCTCACCACAAGGGGGAAATTCGGAACTTTTTTTTCAGAGGTTTTTAAAACACGATCTAATTTTTTTTTCATGAAACTCACACAAAAAATAACTACAGATTCGTGAAGATCATTTATTTCGCCATTATATGCTAAAAATTATTTTACAAAATAATTATATTTCGTATTTTTTACGATTTTTTTAAAATGAGTCGAAATCGTTACGTTTTATGAATAAGATTTCTAAATTGTTCCTCTAGAACTTTCTTTCGCGTTAATGAAAAAAATATTTTAAACTAAAAAGAATTTCATCCTTTTCTCTTTCAGAATCAGTAACTTAAATAATTTAATGTCAAAAACTGTTTTTTTTTTTTTACGATTTTTCAAAAAGTATTCAAAATTTTATTTAAATACTTAATAACTTCTTTACTAATAAAAACAATCTCACGAAACTTTTTCACCGCGTGTAGAGCAATATTATTTGTTATCTGTACAAATATTGATAAAATAAATTATCTTTAAAATTACGGTTAAAAAAATGTGTTTTTCAAATTTTTTCCCTTTTGCGATAATTATGTAAACATTACTTTTTTAAAAAATTTTGTTTACAAACTACCGTTGTTAGTAATCGATATATGAAATTGAAAGCATTAACTTAAAAATTAAGTCCGAAAAACTTTTCTAATTTAACGAATAACGAAATGGGATATTGAAAAAATATTCTTTTATTTTAAAAGTATTTTTACTGTTCTCCCGGAAGGACGGGATAGTGGGGTTAGTTAAAAAGCGCTGTTCTATAAAACGGTAGTTCCCAGGTTCGAAACTGAAGAGGAAGAAATTTTCGCATTACGCTACTTTTTAAAGTTTAAAAATTTTAGTGGAATTAAAAAGGTTAAAATTAAAATGAAATATCAAAATGTTTTTTTTTATCAGATCGGGTTTTTTTAATTTTTCTTCAGTACATGTATATGTATATATATATATATATATAAATATATATATATATATATATATATATATATATGTGGGTATTCCCCATATTGTTTTTTTTTAACTTATATATTTATATATGTTTTATATCATAAATTGTGTAACGACTTTATAAGTTGATAAAAAAAAAAGTTTTAAAATAAAAATTTATTTTATTCTTTTTTAGAGCATTTGAATAAAAAAGCTTGCATTTAAAAGTTTTTTTTTCCTTTTTATATATAAATTTCACCTCAAATAAATTTCAAAATGAAAAAATTTTAAAAACCTGTTTAAAGAGTCGGTGGGCCGCAACTTACGTATATAGTACGTAAGTTGCGGCTATAGCGGTCCGCAATTTACGTACTAGCGATCCGCAATTTACATACTGGCGGTCTGCAACTTACATACAGGTGGATTACATGCGGCCCGCAGGCCACGTGTTAAACACCCTTGTCCTAGAGTATTTTTAACGAGTATTCATTAGTATTTAAAACCGTGTTTCACCACGCTGGTCCCATGGGGGAGGGGAGAGGGGGCGATAAAGAAGAATTTCGGCATCCAGTTCCTTCTCTTTCAAATAATTTCCTACAACTTTTACTTTTATGTTTACGTGAATTCGGGTACTATTGAAACAGACAAATTTTGGCAGAGATTAGTCTCAACAAAAGAGCTGAAAAGCACGGTCATGTTTTATGGATAAAAACAAAGGGGCAGAATGACCCTGAGAAAAGACCCTCTTTCGAAAAAAACTTTGGAAATCTTGTGTCAATTTGACTTCCGAACTAATTCTTTTAGCTTCCTGTGCTTATGGAGACAAGACAAAGTCGTACAACAAAAAAGTCTACAATATTTTCGTTTTCAATCATTGCGGAAGATAAAGTAAAAAAAAATATTTTGCTGCATTTGTGCATTTTCTATCTTATTTATTTATTTTTCCCTTTGCATATATAAATATAAATGTCATCAGTTTTGTAGAATATTTTCATTTTGATTAAAACCCCTTCCCGACGGGCAGAGCAAATATGCATTCCTCACAGATGCACCTCAGGCTGGGCGGTGCAAATATGCAATTTAGTAAAACGCTCTGGTAGGCCGGGCGATGCATATATGACTTTTCAGCTGGAACGTTTTCTACTGACCACTAGATGACACTCTATGTCCATTATATTGAAAATGAACATAGAGTAACCTGACTTTCAGTCTGTTAATATTTTGTCTGAATTTGGTATTTTGCTCATCAGCTGTGGCGGGGAAGGGGATAAACAAAATGTAAACAAATAGCTTTTGTAAATTTTCCGCTTGATATAAAGCATTCGTGATTCTAATAACTCGCCCAATGTTTTTTATTTTCTTTTTCTTAACAGTTTGGAGTGTTTTAGAGGTTTAGCGTCAGTTCTGTTACAGTTTTTGTTGCTTTCGGATATATTTCGCGTAATTTTCTTATTTCAAAAGCTTTGACTTCAGACTGTTACTTGATTGTTTTGAAAGCATTTTCCTAACCTCTTAATATGAACAAAAAGGGTGAAAAAAGTCAAAATGAATAGTCACAAACCGTATGTAAATAAAAAAAAAACGTAGCATACATTTTATGCTTGTAAATCATACAATGTAGGACTTAGCGTTTCTCCATGCTTCGAGATTTTCCACACACAGTCTTCATTTTAATTTTGCTATTTCTTTTTGTAAATGATCTTTGTCATAATTTTTTTTATTAATTTGAAAGTTTATTAATATGTTTCGTCAATGAAAATTTTGGAAAAATTTGAATAGCGCTTACAAAATTTATGTTCCCCGATGTAAGTGATATTTTTTATATAATTTCATATAAATTAGAGACATATAATTAACAGACAACTTATGTATTAATCTTGAGGTGTACTAAAAATTACGACGTTAGGACTGAAATTTTATTATTTATGCATTTTTTTCCTAAAGTTAGGCTTAGCGACGAAAACGCACCGTCTTGAAGTGCAAGTCCTTACGCATTCACCCCGTCCCTAGCGAGCGTCTCATAGAAAATCACCCCGTCCTGAAGAGGTTAACATATTTAAATATGTGTCGTTTCGTAGCTCGAATGACTTAAAACATTTTCGATTGACATTGTTATTCAATTGAAAAAAATATCTAATATGCCTCACGTATAAAATCATTTCTTTAGTCACTTATAAAGAACAATAGTATTTCATTTAAAATGCAAAATGTTAATGAGCTTTTGAATACATTCATTATTTATATTTGTGGTTTAAAAGATACTCCTCAAAACGACGTACTAAAGTATTATAAAGATCTAGAAACAGTGTTAACTGACGGGAATTCATCAGATATAAACGCGCTGGACCTGGCAGACGAAATAGTAGCGGTTTTCGCTTTGCTGAATAATAAAGAATGTTCAATCGAGATTTTAAAATTCATATCAAACCTGAATTTTGCTCCAAATCTCGGTATAGTTTTAAGGATGTTGCTTACTCTCTCAATAAGTGTGGCAAATGGAGAAAGGAGTGCCTCCAAATTAAAGTTATTAAAAAAAAATTTAAGCACCACAAATACCGACGATCGGCTAAACGGCTTGACAACAATAGCCATTGAACATGAAATGGCTTAAGAAGTTAATGTTAAAAGAAATTATAAAAAAATTCTCCGAAATACAAGTAAGAAAAAAAAAAAACGCTCTTTTAAGTTTAACTCTCGGTTTAAATGTATTTTTAATATGTACTTAAGTTTAATGTTTAGTGGTTCTATAATTTGTTTTAGTGTAATTTTTTAATTTCTTTATTTTATAATTATACTCTAGAAATGACTCTTTTCTTCTTTTTCTGTGCAACTCTAATTTTAATTTAGTTTCAAAAACATGAATTTATAAATTAGTATTTTTTGCTAATCAAAACTTCAACATTATTGATAGCAATTTTTTTGCTCACGTTTTATTTTACCATTAAGCGTGGGGAGGGTCTAGGTCAATGCTCCACAACCTTTGTATCGTCGCGGACCGGTCAACGTTTATTAATTTTACTGCGGACTGATGAGGGGGAGGATATTGATTGTTTATATTTTAGACTGCTTTGATTTAATAATTTTAATTTAATTGTATTTAATCGTAACTTCTGAATAAAATACAGCTATACCAAAAAATAAAAATAAAGTGATTTAACAAGGAATATTAAGTGATTTTCATAAAAAGTAGCCCAAACCTAAGAAAAATATACCACAGTAAATAAAAGAGAAATAATTTAATGTTTCTTGTGCGGACCGCTTGTATTTGATCCACGGACCGGGGTTACGGGACACTGGTATAGGTTACTTACACTATTAAAATTCGTAGGTAAACGAACGTATCTATGTATGTAGGTATATAGGAATGAATGTAGCCCAATTTTGTCACGAACCACAAGACGCAGAAACTCGCCGAAGGTACCAAAATTTCGGGAATGATCCGAGGAATCCGTTTTGACCATTTATATTCCGATATTCCAATCAGTTAAAAACATATTAATTAAAAACCTTAAAACGCATAATTAGTACCATTTCTCACCGCAAGGGGAAAATTTGGAGCTTCTTTTTTCAGAGGTTTTTAAAACATGATCTAATTTTTTTCATGAAACTTACACAAAAAATAATTACAGATTCGTAAAGATCATTTATTTCGCCACGATATGCTATAATTTATTTTACAAAATAATTATATTTTATGTTTCTTACGATTTTTTTTAAAATGAGTCGAAATCGATACGTTTTATGAATAAGATTTTTAAATTGTTGCACTTGAACTTTCTTTCGCGTTAATAAAAAAATATTTTACACTAAAAAAAGTTCATGCTTTTTCTTTTTAGAATTAGTAATTTAAGAAATTTAATATCAAAAACATTTTTATGATTTTTCAAAAAATACTCAAAATTTTATTTAAATACTTAATAACTTCTTTATTAATAAAAATAATCTCACAAAAATTTTTTCCCGCGTGTAGAACAATATTATACATAATCTGTACAAAGATTGATAAAATATCTTAAAAATTAAGGTTAAAAAAAATGTGTTTTTCAATTTTTTTCCCTTTTGCGATAATTATGTAAGCATTAATTTTTTCAAAAGTTTTTTGCTTAAAAATTACAGTTGTTTCAAATCGATATATGAAGTTTGAAAGCTTTAACTTAAAAATGAAGCCCGAAAAAATTTTTTTTTACTTTAACGAATAACGAAATGGGATATTGAAAAAATATTCTTTTATTTTAAAAGTATTTTTACTGTTCTCCCGGAAGGACGGGATAGTGGGGTTAGTTAAAAAGCGCTGTTTTATAAAACGGTAGTTCCCAGGTTCGAAACTGAAGAGGAAGAAATTTTCGCATTACGCTACTTTTTAAAGTTTAAAATTTTTTTAGTGGAATGAAAAAGGTTAAAATTAAAATGAAATATCAAAATGTTTTTATCAGATCGGGTTTTTTTAATTTTTTTCAGTACATGTATATGTATATATATATATATATATATATATATATATATACATATATATATATATATGTGGGTATTCCCCCATATTGTTTTTTTAACTTATATATTTATATATGTTTTATATCATAAATTGTGTAACGACTTTATAAGTTGATAGTAAAAAAAAAAAGTTTTAAAATAAAAATTTATTTTATTCTTTTTAGAGCATTTGAATAAAAAAGCTTGCATTTAAAAGTTTTTTTTTTTTTTCCTTTTTATATATAAATTTCACCTCAAATAAATTTCAAAATGAAAAAATTTTAAAAACCTGTTTAAAAGAGTCGGTGGGCCGCAACTTACGTACTATAGTACGTAAGTTGCGGCTATAGCGGTCCGCAATTTACGTACTAGCGATCCGCAATTTACATACTGGCGGTCTGCAACTTACATACAGGTGGATTACATGCGGCCCGCAGGCCACGTGTTAAACACCCTTGTCCTAGAGTATTTTTTAACGAGTATTCATTAGTATTTAAAACCGTGTTTCACCACGCTGGTCCCATGGGGGAGGGGAGAGGGGGCGATAAAGAAGAATTTCGGCATCCAGTTCCTTCTCTTTCAAATAATTTCCTACAACTTTTACTTTTATGTTTACGTGAATTCGGGTACTATTGAAACAGACAAATTTTGGCAGAGATTAGTCTCAACAAAAGAGCTGAAAAGCACGGTCATGTTTTATGGATAAAAACAAAGGGGCAGAATGACCCTGAGAAAAAGACCCTCTTTCGAAAAAAAAACTTTGGAAATCTTGTGTCAATTTGACTTCCGAACTAATTCTTTTAGCTTCCTGTGCTTATGGAGACAAGACAAAGTCGTACAACAAAAAAGTCTACAATATTTTCGTTTTCAATCATTGCGGAAGATAAAGTAAAAAAAATATTTTGCTGCATTTGTGCATTTTCTATCTTATTTATTTATTTTTCCCTTTGCATATATAAATATAAATGTCATCAGTTTTGTAGAATATTTTCATTTTGATTAAAACCCCTTCCCGACGGGCAGAGCAAATATGCATTCCTCACAGATGCACCTCAGGCTGGGCGGTGCAAATATGCAATTTAGTAAAACGCTCTGGTAGGCCGGGCGATGCATATATGACTTTTCAGCTGGAACGTTTTCTACTGACCACTAGATGACACTCTATGTCCATTATATTGAAAATGAACATAGAGTAACCTGACTTTCAGTCTGTTTATATTTTGTCTGAATTTGGTATTTTGCTCATCAGCTGTGGCGGGGAAGGGGATAAACAAAATGTAAACAAATAGCTTTTGTAAATTTTCCGCTTGATATAAAGCATTCGTGATTCTAATAACTCGCCCAATGTTTTTTTATTTTCTTTTTCTTAACAGTTTGGAGTGTTTTAGAGGTTTAGCGTCAGTTCTGTTACAGTTTTTGTTGCTTTCGGATATATTTCGCGTAATTTTCTTATTTCAAAAGCTTTGACTTCAGACTGTTACTTGATTGTTTTGAAAGCATTTTCCTAACCTCTTAATATGAACAAAAAGGGTGAAAAAAGTCAAAATGAATAGTCACAAACCGTATGTAAATAAAAAAAAAACGTAGCATACATTTTATGCTTGTAAATCATACAATGTAGGACTTAGCGTTTCTCCATGCTTCGAGATTTTCCACACACAGTCTTCATTTTAATTTTGCTATTTCTTTTTGTAAATGATCTTTGTCATAATTTTTTTATTAATTTGAAAGTTTATTAATATGTTTCGTCAATGAAAATTTTGGAAAAATTTGAATAGCGCTTACAAAATTTATGTTCCCCGATGTAAGTGATATTTTTATATAATTTCATATAAATTAGAGACATATAATTAACAGACAACTTATGTATTAATCTTGAGGTGTACTAAAAATTACGACGTTAGGACTGAAATTTTATTATTTATGCATTTTTTCCTAAAGTTAGGCTTAGCGACGAAAACGCACCGTCTTGAAGTGCAAGTCCTTACGCATTCACCCCGTCCCTAGCGAGCGTCTCATAGAAAATCACCCCGTCCTGAAGAGGTTAACATATTTAAATATGTGTAGTTTCGTAGCTCGAATGTCTTAAAACATTTTCGATTGACATTGTTATTCAATTGAAAAAAATATCTAATATGCCTCACGTATAAAATCATTTCTTTAGTCACTTATAAAGAACAATAGTATTTCATTTAAAATGCAAAATGTTAATGAGCTTTTGAATACATTCATTATTTATATTTGTGGTTTAAAAGATACTCCTCAAAACGACGTACTAAAGTATTATAAAGATCTAGAAACAGTGTTAACTGACGGGAATTCATCAGATATAAACGCGCTGGACCTGGCAGACGAAATAGTAGCGGTTTTCGCTTTGCTGAATAATAAAGAATGTTCAATCGAGATTTTAAAATTCATATCAAACCTGAATTTTGCTCCAAATCTCGGTATAGTTTTAAGGATGTTGCTTACTCTCTCAATAAGTGTGGCAAATGGAGAAAGGAGTGCCTCCAAATTAAAGTTATTAAAAAAAAATTTAAGCACCACAAATACCGACGATCGGCTAAACGGCTTGACAACAATAGCCATTGAACATGAAATGGCTGAAGAAGTTAATGTTAAAAAGAAATTATAAAAAAAATTCTCCGAAATACAAGTAAGAAAAAAAAACGCTCTTTTAAGTTTAACTCTCGGTTTAAATGTATTTTTAATATGTACTTAAGTTTAATGTTTAGTGGTTCTATAATTTGTTTTAGTGTAATTTTTTAATTTCTTTATTTTATAATTATACACTAGAAATGACTCTTTTCTTCTTTTTCTGTGCAACTCTAATTTTAATTTAGTTTCAAAAACATGAATTTATAAATTAGTATTTTTTGCTAATCAAAACTTCAACATTATTGATAGCAATTTTTTTGCTCACGTTTTATTTTACCATTAAGCGTGGGGAGGGTCTAGGTCAATGCTCCACAACCTTTGTATCGTCGCGGACCGGTCAACGTTTATTAATTTTACTGCGGACTGATGAGGGGAGGATATTGATTGTTTATATTTTAGACTGCTTTGATTTAATAATTTTAATTTAATTGTATTTAATCGTAACTTCTGAATAAAATACAGCTATACCAAAAAATAAAAATAAAGTGATTTAACAAGGAATATTAAGTGATTTTCATAAAAAGTAGCCCAAACCTAAGAAAAATATACCACAGTAAATAAAGAGAAATAATTTAATGTTTCTTGTGCGGACCGCTTGTATTTGATCCACGGACCGGGGGTTACGGGACACTGGTATAGGTTACTTACACTATTAAAATTCGTAGGTAAACGAACGTATCTATGTATGTAGGTATATAGGAATGAATGTAGCCCAATTTTGTCACGAACCACAAGACGCAGAAACTCGCCGAAGGTACCAAAATTTCGGGAATGATCCGAGGAATCCGTTTTGACCATTTATATTCCGATATTCCAATTAGTTAAAAACATATTAATTAAAAACCTTAAAACGCATAATTAGTACCATTTCTCACCGCAAGGGGAAAATTTGGAGCTTCTTTTTTCAGAGGTTTTTAAAACATGATCTAATTTTTTTCATGAAACTTACACAAAAAATAATTACAGATTCGTAAAGATCATTTATTTCGCCACGATATGCTATAATTTATTTTACAAAATAATTATATTTTATGTTTCTTACGATTTTTTTTAAAATGAGTCGAAATCGATACGTTTTATGAATAAGATTTTTAAATTGTTGCACTTGAACTTTCTTTCGCGTTAATGAAAAAATATTTTACACTAAAAAAAAGTTCATGCTTTTCTCTTTTAGAATTAGTAATTTAAGAAATTTAATATCAAAAACATTTTTATGATTTTTCAAAAAATACTCAAAATTTTATTTAAATACTTAATAACTTCTTTATTAATAAAAATAATCTCACAAAAATTTTTTCCCGCGTGTAGAACAATATTATACATAATCTGTACAAAGATTGATAAAATATCTTAAAAATTAAGGTTAAAAAAGAATGTGTTTTTCAATTTTTTTCCCTTTTGCGATAATTATGTAAGCATTAATTTTTTCAAAAGTTTTTTGCTTAAAAATTACAGTTGTTTCAAATCGATATATGAAGTTTGAAAGCTTTAACTTAAAAATGAAGCCCGAAAAAATTTTTTTTTACTTTAACGAATAACGAAATGGGATATTGAAAAAATATTCTTTTATTTTAAAAGTATTTTTACTGTTCTCCCGGAAGGACGGGATAGTGGGGTTAGTTAAAAAGCGCTGTTTTATAAAACGGTAGTTCCCAGGTTCGAAACTGAAGAGGAAGAAATTTTCGCATTACGCTACTTTTTAAAGTTTAAAATTTTTTTAGTGGAATGAAAAAGGTTAAAATTAAAATGAAATATCAAAATGTTTTTATCAGATCGGGTTTTTTTAATTTTTTTTCAGTACATGTATATGTATATATATATATATATATATATATATATATATATATATATATATATATATATATATGGGTATTCCCCCATATTGTGGGTATTTTTTTTTTAACTTATATATTTATATATGTTTTATATCATAAATTGTGTAACGACTTTATAAGTTGATAGTAAAAAAAAGTTTTAAAATAAAAATTTATTTTATTCTTTTTAGAGCATTTGAATAAAAAAGCTTGCATTTAAAAAGTTTTTTTTTTTTTCCTTTTTTATATATAAATTTCACCTCAAATAAATTTCAAAATGAAAAAATTTTAAAAACCTGTTTAAAAGAGTCGGTGGGCCGCAACTTACGTACTATAGTACGTAAGTTGCGGCTATAGCGGTCCGCAATTTACGTACTAGCGATCCGCAATTTACATACTGGCGGTCTGCAACTTACATACAGGTGGATTACATGCGGCCCGCAGGCCACGTGTTAAACACCCTTGTCCTAGAGTATTTTTTTAACGAGTATTCATTAGTATTTAAAACCGTGTTTCACCACGCTGGTCCCATGGGGGAGGGGAGAGGGGGCGATAAAGAAGAATTTCGGCATCCAGTTCCTTCTCTTTCAAATAATTTCCTACAACTTTTACTTTTATGTTTACGTGAATTCGGGTACTATTGAAACAGACAAATTTTGGCAGAGATTAGTCTCAACAAAAGAGCTGAAAAGCACGGTCATGTTTTATGGATAAAAACAAAGGGGCAGAATGACCCTGAGAAAAAGACCCTCTTTCGAAAAAAACTTTGGAAATCTTGTGTCAATTTGACTTCCGAACTAATTCTTTTAGCTTCCTGTGCTTATGGAGACAAGACAAAGTCGTACAACAAAAAAGTCTACAATATTTTCGTTTTCAATCATTGCGGAAGATAAAAAAAAAAAAATATTTTGCTGCATTTGTGCATTTTCTATCTTATTTATTTATTTTTCCCTTTGCATATATAAATATAAATGTCATCAGTTTTGTAGAATATTTTCATTTTGATTAAAACCCCTTCCCGACGGGCAGAGCAAATATGCATTCCTCACAGATGCACCTCAGGCTGGGCGGTGCAAATATGCAATTTAGTAAAACGCTCTGGTAGGCCGGGCGATGCATATATGACTTTTCAGCTGGAACGTTTTCTACTGACCACTAGATGACACTCTATGTCCATTATATTGAAAATGAACATAGAGTAACCTGACTTTCAGTCTGTTTATATTTTGTCTGAATTTGGTATTTTGCTCATCAGCTGTGGCGGGGAAGGGGATAAACAAAATGTAAACAAATAGCTTTTGTAAATTTTCCGCTTGATATAAAGCATTCGTGATTCTAATAACTCGCCCAATGTTTTTATTTTCTTTTCTTAACAGTTTGGAGTGTTTTAGAGGTTTAGCGTCAGTTCTGTTACAGTTTTTGTTGCTTTCGGATATATTTCGCGTAATTTTCTTATTTCAAAAGCTTTGACTTCAGACTGTTACTTGATTGTTTTGAAAGCATTTTCCTAACCTCTTAATATGAACAAAAAGGGTGAAAAAAGTCAAAATGAATAGTCACAAACCGTATGTAAATAAAAAAAAAACGTAGCATACATTTTATGCTTGTAAATCATACAATGTAGGACTTAGCGTTTCTCCATGCTTCGAGATTTTCCACACACAGTCTTCATTTTAATTTTGCTATTTCTTTTTGTAAATGATCTTTGTCATAATTTTTTTATTAATTTGAAAGTTTATTAATATGTTTCGTCAATGAAAATTTTGGAAAAATTTGAATAGCGCTTACAAAATTTATGTTCCCCGATGTAAGTGATATTTTTTATATAATTTCATATAAATTAGAGACATATAATTAACAGACAACTTATGTATTAATCTTGAGGTGTACTAAAAATTACGACGTTAGGACTGAAATTTTATTATTTATGCATTTTTTTCCTAAAGTTAGGCTTAGCGACGAAAACGCACCGTCTTGAAGTGCAAGTCCTTACGCATTCACCCCGTCCCTAGCGAGCGTCTCATAGAAAATCACCCCGTCCTGAAGAGGTTAACATATTTAAATATGTGTAGTTTCGTAGCTCGAATGTCTTAAAACATTTTCGATTGACATTGTTATTCAATTGAAAAAAATATCTAATATGCCTCACGTATAAAATCATTTCTTTAGTCACTTATAAAGAACAATAGTATTTCATTTAAAATGCAAAATGTTAATGAGCTTTTGAATACATTCATTATTTATATTTGTGGTTTAAAAGATACTCCTCAAAACGACGTACTAAAGTATTATAAAGATCTAGAAACAGTGTTAACTGACGGGAATTCATCAGATATAAACTCGCTGGACCTGGCAGACGAAATAGTAGCGGTTTTCGCTTTGCTGAATAATAAAGAATGTTCAATCGAGATTTTAAAATTCATATCAAACCTGAATTTTGCTCCAAATCTCGGTATAGTTTTAAGGATGTTGCTTACTCTCTCAATAAGTGTGGCAAATGGAGAAAGGAGTGCCTCCAAATTAAAGTTATTAAAAAAATTTAAGCACCACAAATACCGACGATCGGCTAAACGGCTTGACAACAATAGCCATTGAACATGAAATGGCTGAAGAAGTTAATGTTAAAAGAAATTATAAAAAAAATTCTCCGAAATACAAGTAAGAAAAAAAAAACGCTCTTTTAAGTTTAACTCTCGGTTTAAATGTATTTTTAATATGTACTTAAGTTTAATGTTTAGTGGTTCTATAATTTGTTTTAGTGTAATTTTTTTAATTTCTTTATTTTATAATTATACACTAGAAATGACTCTTTTCTTCTTTTTCTGTGCAACTCTAATTTTAATTTAGTTTCAAAAACATGAATTTATAAATTAGTATTTTTGCTAATCAAAACTTCAACATTATTGATAGCAATTTTTTGCTCACGTTTTATTTTACCATTAAGCGTGGGGAGGGTCTAGGTCAATGCTCCACAACCTTTGTATCGTCGCGGACCGGTCAACGTTTATTAATTTTACTGCGGACTGATGAGGGGGAGGATATTGATTGTTTATATTTTAGACTGCTTTGATTTAATAATTTTAATTTAATTGTATTTAATCGTAACTTCTGAATAAAATACAGCTATACCAAAAAATAAAAATAAAGTGATTTAACAAGGAATATTAAGTGATTTTCATAAAAAGTAGCCCAAACCTAAGAAAAATATACCACAGTAAATAAAAGAGAAATAATTTAATGTTTCTTGTGCGGACCGCTTGTATTTGATCCACGGACCGGGGGTTACGGGACACTGGTATAGGTTACTTACACTATTAAAATTCGTAGGTAAACGAACGTATCTATGTATGTAGGTATATAGGAATGAATGTAGCCCAATTTTGTCACGAACCACAAGACGCAGAAACTCGCCGAAGGTACCAAAATTTCGGGAACGATCCGAGGAATCCGTTTTGACCATTTATATTCCGATATTCCAATTAGTTAAAAACATATTAATTAAAAACCTTAAAACGCATAATTAGTACCATTTCTCACCGCAAGGGGAAAATTTGGAGCTTCTTTTTCAGAGGTTTTAAAACATGATCTAATTTTTTTTTCATGAAACTTACACAAAAAATAATTACAGATTCGTAAAGATCATTTATTTCGCCACGATATGCTATAATTTATTTTACAAAATAATTATATTTTATGTTTCTTACGATTTTTTTTAAAATGAGTCGAAATCGATACGTTTTATGAATAAGATTTTTAAATTGTTGCACTTGAACTTTCTTTCGCGTTAATGAAAAAATATTTTACACTAAAAAAAGTTCATGCTTTTCTCTTTTTAGAATTAGTAATTTAAGAAATTTAATATCAAAAACATTTTTATGATTTTTCAAAAATACTCAAAATTTTATTTAAATACTTAATAACTTCTTTATTAATAAAAATAATCTCACAAAAATTTTTTCCCGCGTGTAGAACAATATTATACATAATCTGTACAAAGATTGATAAAATATCTTAAAAATTAAGGTTAAAAAAGAATGTGTTTTTCAATTTTTTTCCCTTTTGCGATAATTATGTAAGCATTAATTTTTTAAAAAGTTTTTTGCTTAAAAATTACAGTTGTTTCAAATCGATATATGAAGTTTGAAAGCTTTAACTTAAAAATGAAGCCCGAAAAATTTTTTTTTTACTTTAACGAATAACGAAATGGGATATTGAAAAAATATTCTTTTATTTTAAAAGTATTTTTACTGTTCTCCCGGAAGGACGGGATAGTGGGGTTAGTTAAAAAGCGCTGTTTTATAAAACGGTAGTTCCCAGGTTCGAAACTGAAGAGGAAGAAATTTTCGCATTACGCTACTTTTTAAAGTTTAAAATTTTTTTAGTGGAATGAAAAAGGTTAAAATTAAAATGAAATATCAAAATGTTTTTATCAGATCGGGTTTTTTTAATTTTTTTTCAGTACATGTATATGTATATATATATATATATATATATATATATATATATATATATATATATATATATATATATGTGGGTATTCCCCCATATTGTTTTTTTTAACTTATATATTTATATATGTTTTATATCATAAATTGTGTAACGACTTTATAAGTTGATAGTAAAAAAGTTTTAAAATAAAAATTTATTTTATTCTTTTTAGAGCATTTGAATAAAAAAGCTTGCATTTAAAAAGTTTTTTTTTTTTTTTTTTCCTTTTTATATATAAATTTCACCTCAAATAAATTTCAAAATGAAAAAAATTTTAAAAACCTGTTTAAAAGAGTCGGTGGGCCGCAACTTACGTACTATAGTACGTAAGTTGCGGCTATAGCGGTCCGCAATTTACGTACTAGCGATCCGCAATTTACATACTGGCGGTCTGCAACTTACATACAGGTGGATTACATGCGGCCCGCAGGCCACGTGTTAAACACCCTGGTCCTAGAGTATTTTTTTAACGAGTATTCATTAGTATTTAAAACCGTGTTTCACCACGCTGGTCCCATGGGGGAGGGGGAGGGGCGATAAAGAAGAATTTCGGCATCCAGTTCCTTCTCTTTCAAATAATTTCCTACAACTTTTACTTTTATGTTTACGTGAATTCGGGTACTATTGAAACAGACAAATTTTGGCAGAGATTAGTCTCAACAAAAGAGCTGAAAAGCACGGTCATGTTTTATGGATAAAAACAAAGGGGCAGAATGACCCTGAGAAAAAGACCCTCTTTCGAAAAAAACTTTGGAAATCTTGTGTCAATTTGACTTCCGAACTAATTCTTTTAGCTTCCTGTGCTTATGGAGACAAGACAAAGTCGTACAACAAAAAAGTCTACAATATTTTCGTTTTCAATCATTGCGGAAGATAAAGTAAAAAAAAATATTTTGCTGCATTTGTGCATTTTCTATCTTATTTATTTATTTTTCCCTTTGCATATATAAATATAAATGTCATCAGTTTTGTAGAATATTTTCATTTTGATTAAAACCCCTTCCCGACGGGCAGAGCAAATATGCATTCCTCACAGATGCACCTCAGGCTGGGCGGTGCAAATATGCAATTTAGTAAAACGCTCTGGTAGGCCGGGCGATGCATATATGACTTTTCAGCTGGAACGTTTTCTACTGACCACTAGATGACACTCTATGTCCATTATATTGAAAATGAACATAGAGTAACCTGACTTTCAGTCTGTTTATATTTTGTCTGAATTTGGTATTTTGCTCATCAGCTGTGGCGGGGAAGGGGATAAACAAAATGTAAACAAATAGCTTTTGTAAATTTTCCGCTTGATATAAAGCATTCGTGATTCTAATAACTCGCCCAATGTTTTTTTATTTTCTTTTTCTTAACAGTTTGGAGTGTTTTAGAGGTTTAGCGTCAGTTCTGTTACAGTTTTTGTTGCTTTCGGATATATTTCGCGTAATTTTCTTATTTCAAAAGCTTTGACTTCAGACTGTTACTTGATTGTTTTGAAAGCATTTTCCTAACCTCTTAATATGAACAAAAAGGGTGAAAAAAGTCAAAATGAATAGTCACAAACCGTACGTAAATAAAAAAAAAACGTAGCATACATTTTATGCTTGTAAATCATACAATGTAGGACTTAGCGTTTCTCCATGCTTCGAGATTTTCCACACACAGTCTTCATTTTAATTTTGCTATTTCTTTTTGTAAATGATCTTTGTCATAATTTTTTTTATTAATTTGAAAGTTTATTAATATGTTTCGTCAATGAAAATTTTGGAAAAATTTGAATAGCGCTTACAAAATTTATGTTCCCCGATGTAAGTGATATTTTTTATATAATTTCATATAAATTAGAGACATATAATTAACAGACAACTTATGTATTAATCTTGAGGTGTACTAAAAATTACGACGTTAGGACTGAAATTTTATTATTTATGCATTTTTTTCCTAAAGTTAGGCTTAGCGACGAAAACGCACCGTCTTGAAGTGCAAGTCCTTACGCATTCACCCCGTCCCTAGCGAGCGTCTCATAGAAAATCACCCCGTCCTGAAGAGGTTAACATATTTAAATATGTGTAGTTTCGTAGCTCGAATGTCTTAAAACATTTTCGATTGACATTGTTATTCAATTGAAAAAAATATCTAATATGCCTCACGTATAAAATCATTTCTTTAGTCACTTATAAAGAACAATAGTATTTCATTTAAAATGCAAAATGTTAATGAGCTTTTGAATACATTCATTATTTATATTTGTGGTTTAAAAGATACTCCTCAAAACGACGTACTAAAGTATTATAAAGATCTAGAAACAGTGTTAACTGACGGGAATTCATCAGATATAAACTCGCTGGACCTGGCAGACGAAATAGTAGCGGTTTTCGCTTTGCTGAATAATAAAGAATGTTCAATCGAGATTTTAAAATTCATATCAAACCTGAATTTTGCTCCAAATCTCGGTATAGTTTTAAGGATGTTGCTTACTCTCTCAATAAGTGTGGCAAATGGAGAAAGGAGTGCCTCAAATTAAAGTTATTAAAAAAATTTAAGCACCACAAATACCGACGATCGGCTAAACGGCTTGACAACAATAGCCATTGAACATGAAATGGCTGAAGAAGTTAATGTTAAAAAGAAATTATAAAAAAAATTCTCCGAAATACAAGTAAGAAAAAAAAAACGCTCTTTTAAGTTTAACTCTCGGTTTAAATGTATTTTTAATATGTACTTAAGTTTAATGTTTAGTGGTTCTATAATTTGTTTTAGTGTAATTTTTAATTTCTTTATTTTATAATTATACACTAGAAATGACTCTTTTCTTCTTTTTCTGTGCAACTCTAATTTTAATTTAGTTTCAAAAACATGAATTTATAAATTAGTATTTTTTGCTAATCAAAACTTCAACATTATTGATAGCAATTTTTTTTGCTCACGTTTTATTTTACCATTAAGCGTGGGGAGGGTCTAGGTCAATGCTCCACAACCTTTGTATCGTCGCGGACCGGTCAACGTTTATTAATTTTACTGCGGACTGATGAGGGGGAGGATATTGATTGTTTATATTTTAGACTGCTTTGATTTAATAATTTTAATTTAATTGTATTTAATCGTAACTTCTGAATAAAATACAGCTATACCAAAAAATAAAAATAAAGTGATTTAACAAGGAATATTAAGTGATTTTCATAAAAAGTAGCCCAAACCTAAGAAAAATATACCACAGTAAATAAAAGAGAAATAATTTAATGTTTCTTGTGCGGACCGCTTGTATTTGATCCACGGACCGGGGGTTACGGGACACTGGTATAGGTTACTTACACTATTAAAATTCGTAGGTAAACGAACGTATCTATGTATGTAGGTATATAGGAATGAATGTAGCCCAATTTTGTCACGAACCACAAGACGCAGAAACTCGCCGAAGGTACCAAAATTTCGGGAACGATCCGAGGAATCCGTTTTGACCATTTATATTCCGATATTCCAATTAGTTAAAAACATATTAATTAAAAACCTTAAAACGCATAATTAGTACCATTTCTCACCGCAAGGGGAAAATTTGGAGCTTCTTTTTTCAGAGGTTTTTAAAACATGATCTAATTTTTTTCATGAAACTTACACAAAAAATAATTACAGATTCGTAAAGATCATTTATTTCGCCACGATATGCTATAATTTATTTTACAAAATAATTATATTTTATGTTTCTTACGATTTTTTTAAAATGAGTCGAAATCGATACGTTTTATGAATAAGATTTTTAAATTGTTGCACTTGAACTTTCTTTCGCGTTAATGAAAAAATATTTTACACTAAAAAAAGTTCATGCTTTTCTCTTTTAGAATTAGTAATTTAAGAAATTTAATATCAAAAACATTTTTATGATTTTTCAAAAAATACTCAAAATTTTATTTAAATACTTAATAACTTCTTTATTAATAAAAATAATCTCACAAAAAATTTTTTCCCGCGTGTAGAACAATATTATACATAATCTGTACAAAGATTGATAAAATATCTTAAAAATTAAGGTTAAAAAAGAATGTGTTTTTCAATTTTTTTTTTTTTTTTCCCTTTTGCGATAATTATGTAAGCATTAATTTTTTCAAAAGTTTTTGCTTAAAAATTACAGTTGTTTCAAATCGATATATGAAGTTTGAAAGCTTTAACTTAAAAATGAAGCCCGAAAAATTTTTTTTACTTTAACGAATAACGAAATGGGATATTGAAAAAATATTCTTTTATTTTAAAAGTATTTTTACTGTTCTCCCGGAAGGACGGGATAGTGGGGTTAGTTAAAAAGCGCTGTTTTATAAAACGGTAGTTCCCAGGTTCGAAACTGAAGAGGAAGAAATTTTCGCATTACGCTACTTTTTAAAGTTTAAAATTTTTTTAGTGGAATGAAAAAAGGTTAAAATTAAAATGAAATATCAAAATGTTTTTATCAGATCGGGTTTTTTAATTTTTTCAGTACATGTATATGTATATATATATATATATATATATATATATATATATATATATATATATATATATATATATATGTGGGTATTCCCCCATATTGTTTTTTTTAACTTATATATTTATATATGTTTTATATCATAAATTGTGTAACGACTTTATAAGTTGATAGTAAAAAAAAGTTTTAAAATAAAAATTTATTTTATTCTTTTTAGAGCATTTGAATAAAAAAGCTTGCATTTAAAAAGTTTTTTTTTTTCCTTTTTTATATATAAATTTCACCTCAAATAAATTTCAAAATGAAAAAATTTTAAAAACCTGTTTAAAAGAGTCGGTGGGCCGCAACTTACGTACTATAGTACGTAAGTTGCGGCTATAGCGGTCCGCAATTTACGTACTAGCGATCCGCAATTTACATACTGGCGGTCTGCAACTTACATACAGGTGGATTACATGCGGCCCGCAGGTACGTGTTAAACACCCTTGTCCTAGAGTATTTTTTTAACGAGTATTCATTAGTATTTAAAACCGTGTTTCACCACGCTGGTCCCATGGGGGAGGAGAGGGGGCGATAAAGAAGAATTTCGGCATCCAGTTCCTTCTCTTTCAAATAATTTCCTACAACTTTTACTTTTATGTTTACGTGAATTCGGGTACTATTGAAACAGACAAATTTTGGCAGAGATTAGTCTCAACAAAAGAGCTGAAAAGCACGGTCATGTTTTATGGATAAAAACAAAGGGGCAGAATGACCCTGAGAAAAGACCCTCTTTCGAAAAAAACTTTGGAAATCTTGTGTCAATTTGACTTCCGAACTAATTCTTTTAGCTTCCTGTGCTTATGGAGACAAGACAAAGTCGTACAACAAAAAAGTCTACAATATTTTCGTTTTCAATCATTGCGGAAGATAAAGTAAAAAAAAATATTTTGCTGCATTTGTGCATTTTCTATCTTATTTATTTATTTTTCCCTTTGCATATATAAATATAAATGTCATCAGTTTTGTAGAATATTTTCATTTTGATTAAAACCCCTTCCCGACGGGCAGAGCAAATATGCATTCCTCACAGATGCACCTCAGGCTGGGCGGTGCAAATATGCAATTTAGTAAAACGCTCTGGTAGGCCGGGCGATGCATATATGACTTTTCAGCTGGAACGTTTTCTACTGACCACTAGATGACACTCTATGTCCATTATATTGAAAATGAACATAGAGTAACCTGACTTTCAGTCTGTTTATATTTTGTCTGAATTTGGTATTTTGCTCATCAGCTGTGGCGGGAAGGGGATAAACAAAATGTAAACAAATAGCTTTTGTAAATTTTCCGCTTGATATAAAGCATTCGTGATTCTAATAACTCGCCCAATGTTTTTTTTTATTTTCTTTTTCTTAACAGTTTGGAGTGTTTTAGAGGTTTAGCGTCAGTTCTGTTACAGTTTTTGTTGCTTTCGGATATATTTCGCGTAATTTTCTTATTTCAAAAGCTTTGACTTCAGACTGTTACTTGATTGTTTTGAAAGCATTTTCCTAACCTCTTAATATGAACAAAAAGGGTGAAAAAGTCAAAATGAATAGTCACAAACCGTACGTAAATAAAAAAAAAAAACGTAGCATACATTTTATGCTTGTAAATCATACAATGTAGGACTTAGCGTTTCTCCATGCTTCGAGATTTTCCACACACAGTCTTCATTTTAATTTTGCTATTTCTTTTTGTAAATGATCTTTGTCATAATTTTTTTTATTAATTTGAAAGTTTATTAATATGTTTCGTCAATGAAAATTTTGGAAAAATTTGAATAGCGCTTACAAAATTTATGTTCCCCGATGTAAGTGATATTTTTATATAATTTCATATAAATTAGAGACATATAATTAACAGACAACTTATGTATTAATCTTGAGGTGTACTAAAAATTACGACGTTAGGACTGAAATTTTATTATTTATGCATTTTTTTCCTAAAGTTAGGCTTAGCGACGAAAACGCACCGTCTTGAAGTGCAAGTCCTTACGCATTCACCCCGTCCCTAGCGAGCGTCTCATAGAAAATCACCCCGTCCTGAAGAGGTTAACATATTTAAATATGTGTAGTTTCGTAGCTCGAATGTCTTAAAACATTTTCGATTGACATTGTTATTCAATTGAAAAAATATCTAATATGCCTCACGTATAAAATCATTTCTTTAGTCACTTATAAAGAACAATAGTATTTCATTTAAAATGCAAAATGTTAATGAGCTTTTGAATACATTCATTATTTATATTTGTGGTTTAAAAGATACTCCTCAAAACGACGTACTAAAGTATTATAAAGATCTAGAAACAGTGTTAACTGACGGGAATTCATCAGATATAAACTCGCTGGACCTGGCAGACGAAATAGTAGCGGTTTTCGCTTTGCTGAATAATAAAGAATGTTCAATCGAGATTTTAAAATTCATATCAAACCTGAATTTTGCTCCAAATCTCGGTATAGTTTTAAGGATGTTGCTTACTCTCTCAATAAGTGTGGCAAATGGAGAAAGGAGTGCCTCCAAATTAAAGTTATTAAAAAAATTTAAGCACCACAAATACCGACGATCGGCTAAACGGCTTGACAACAATAGCCATTGAACATGAAATGGCTGAAGAAGTTAATGTTAAAAAGAAATTATAAAAAAATTCTCCGAAATACAAGTAAGAAAAAAAAACGCTCTTTTAAGTTTAACTCTCGGTTTAAATGTATTTTTAATATGTACTTAAGTTTAATGTTTAGTGGTTCTATAATTTGTTTTAGTGTAATTTTTAATTTCTTTTATTTTATAATTATACACTAGAAATGACTCTTTTTCTTCTTTTTCTGTGCAACTCTAATTTTAATTTAGTTTCAAAAACATGAATTTATAAATTAGTATTTTTGCTAATCAAAACTTCAACATTATTGATAGCAATTTTTTGCTCACGTTTTATTTTACCATTAAGCGTGGGGAGGGTCTAGGTCAATGCTCCACAACCTTTGTATCGTCGCGGACCGGTCAACGTTTATTAATTTTACTGCGGACTGATGAGGGGAGGATATTGATTGTTTATATTTTAGACTGCTTTGATTTAATAATTTTAATTTAATTGTATTTAATCGTAACTTCTGAATAAAATACAGCTATACCAAAAATAAAAATAAAGTGATTTAACAAGGAATATTAAGTGATTTTCATAAAAAGTAGCCCAAACCTAAGAAAAATATACCACAGTAAATAAAAGAGAAATAATTTAATGTTTCTTGTGCGGACCGCTTGTATTTGATCCACGGACCGGGGTTACGGGACACTGGTATAGGTTACTTACACTATTAAAATTCGTAGGTAAACGAACGTATCTATGTATGTAGGTATATAGGAATGAATGTAGCCCAATTTTGTCACGAACCACAAGACGCAGAAACTCGCCGAAGGTACCAAAATTTCGGGAACGATCCGAGGAATCCGTTTTGACCATTTATATTCCGATATTCCAATTAGTTAAAAACATATTAATTAAAAACCTTAAAACGCATAATTAGTACCATTTCTCACCGCAAGGGAAAATTTGGAGCTTCTTTTTCAGAGGTTTTAAAACATGATCTAATTTTTTTCATGAAACTTACACAAAAAATAATTACAGATTCGTAAAGATCATTTATTTCGCCACGATATGCTATAATTTATTTTACAAAATAATTATATTTTATGTTTCTTACGATTTTTTTTAAAATGAGTCGAAATCGATACGTTTTATGAATAAGATTTTTAAATTGTTGCACATGAACTTTCTTTCGCGTTAATGAAAAAATATTTTACACTAAAAAAAGTTCATGCTTTTCTCTTTTAGAATTAGTAATTTAAGAAATTTAATATCAAAAACATTTTTATGATTTTTCAAAAAATACTCAAAATTTTATTTAAATACTTAATAACTTCTTTATTAATAAAAATAATCTCACAAAAATTTTTTTTCCCGCGTGTAGAACAATATTATACATAATCTGTACAAAGATTGATAAAATATCTTAAAAATTAAGGTTAAAAAGAATGTGTTTTTCAATTTTTTCCCTTTTTGCGATAATTATGTAAGCATTAATTTTTCAAAAGTTTTTTGCTTAAAAATTACAGTTGTTTTCAAATCGATATATGAAGTTTGAAAGCTTTAACTTAAAAATGAAGCCCGAAAAATTTTTTTTACTTTAACGAATAACGAAATGGGATATTGAAAAAATATTCTTTTATTTTAAAAAGTATTTTTACTGTTCTCCCGGAAGGACGGGATAGTGGGGTTAGTTAAAAAGCGCTGTTTTATAAAACGGTAGTTCCCAGGTTCGAAACTGAAGAGGAAGAAATTTTCGCATTACGCTACTTTTTAAAGTTTAAAATTTTTAGTGGAATGAAAAAAAGGTTAAAATTAAAATGAAATATCAAAATGTTTTTATCAGATCGGGTTTTTTTTTTAATTTTTTCAGTACATGTATATATGTATATATATATATATATATATATATATATATATATATATATATATATATATATATGTGGGTATTCCCCCATATTGTTTTTTTTAACTTATATATTTATATATGTTTTATATCATAAATTGTGTAACGACTTTATAAGTTGATAAAAAAAAAAAGTTTTAAAATAAAAATTTATTTTATTCTTTTTAGAGCATTTGAATAAAAAAGCTTGCATTTAAAAAGTTTTTTTTTTTTCCTTTTATATATAAATTTCACCTCAAATAAATTTCAAAATGAAAAAATTTTAAAAACCTGTTTAAAAGAGTCGGTGGGCCGCAACTTACGTACTATAGTACGTAAGTTGCGGGCTATAGCGGTCCGCAATTTACGTACTAGCGATCCGCAATTTACATACTGGCGGTCTGCAACTTACATACAGGTGGATTACATGCGGCCCGCAGGCCACGTGTTAAACACCCTTGTCCTAGAGTATTTTTTAACGAGTATTCATTAGTATTTAAAACCGTGTTTCACCACGCTGGTCCCATGGGGAGGGGAGAGGGGGCGATAAAGAAGAATTTCGGCATCCAGTTCCTTCTCTTTCAAATAATTTCCTACAACTTTTACTTTTATGTTTACGTGAATTCGGGTACTATTGAAACAGACAAATTTTGGCAGAGATTAGTCTCAACAAAAGAGCTGAAAAGCACGGTCATGTTTATGGATAAAAACAAAGGGGCAGAATGACCCTGAGAAAAGACCTCTTTCGAAAAAAACTTTGGAAATCTTGTGTCAATTTGACTTCCGAACTAATTCTTTTTTAGCTTCCTGTGCTTATGGAGACAAGACAAAGTCGTACAACAAAAAAGTCTACAATATTTTCGTTTTCAATCATTGCGGAAGATAAAGTAAAAAAAAAATATTTTGCTGCATTTGTGCATTTTCTATCTTATTTATTTATTTTTCCCTTTGCATATATAAATATAAATGTCATCAGTTTTGTAGAATATTTTCATTTTGATTAAAACCCCTTCCCGACGGGCAGAGCAAATATGCATTCCTCACAGATGCACCTCAGGCTGGGCGGTGCAAATATGCAATTTAGTAAAACGCTCTGGTAGGCCGGGCGATGCATATATGACTTTTCAGCTGGAACGTTTTCTACTGACCACTAGATGACACTCTATGTCCATTATATTGAAAATGAACATAGAGTAACCTGACTTTTTCAGTCTGTTTATATTTTGTCTGAATTTGGTATTTTGCTCATCAGCTGTGGCGGGGAAGGGGATAAACAAAATGTAAACAAATAGCTTTTGTAAATTTTCCGCTTGATATAAAGCATTCGTGATTCTAATAACTCGCCCAATGTTTTTTTATTTTCTTTTTCTTAACAGTTTGGAGTGTTTTAGAGGTTTAGCGTCAGTTCTGTTACAGTTTTTGTTGCTTTCGGATATATTTCGCGTAATTTTCTTATTTCAAAAGCTTTGACTTCAGACTGTTACTTGATTGTTTTGAAAGCATTTTCCTAACCTCTTAATATGAACAAAAGGGTGAAAAAAAGTCAAAATGAATAGTCACAAACCGTATGTAAATAAAAAAAAAAAAAAAAAAACGTAGCATACATTTTATGCTTGTAAATCATACAATGTAGGACTTAGCGTTTCTCCATGCTTCGAGATTTTCCACACACAGTCTTCATTTTAATTTTGCTATTTCTTTTTGTAAATGATCTTTGTCATAATTTTTTTTATTAATTTGAAAGTTTATTAATATGTTTCGTCAATGAAAATTTTGGAAAAATTTGAATAGCGCTTACAAAATTTATGTTCCCCGATGTAAGTGATATTTTTTATATAATTTCATATAAATTAGAGACATATAATTAACAGACAACTTATGTATTAATCTTGAGGTGTACTAAAAATTACGACGTTAGGACTGAAATTTTATTATTTATGCATTTTTTTCCTAAAGTTAGGCTTAGCGACGAAAACGCACCGTCTTGAAGTGCAAGTCCTTACGCATTCACCCCGTCCCTAGCGAGCGTCTCATAGAAAATCACCCCGTCCTGAAGAGGTTAACATATTTAAATATGTGTAGTTTCGTAGCTCGAATGTCTTAAAACATTTTCAATTGACATTGTTATTCAATTGAAAAAATATCTAATATGCCTCACGTATAAAATCATTTCTTTAGTCACTTATAAAGAACAATAGTATTTCATTTAAAATGCAAAATGTTAATGAGCTTTTGAATACATTCATTATTTATATTTGTGGTTTAAAAGATACTCCTCAAAACGACGTACTAAAGTATTATAAAGATCTAGAAACAGTGTTAACTGACGGGAATTCATCAGATATAAACTCGCTGGACCTGGCAGACGAAATAGTAGCGGTTTTCGCTTTGCTGAATAATAAAGAATGTTCAATCGAGATTTTAAAATTCATATCAAACCTGAATTTTGCTCCAAATCTCGGTATAGTTTTAAGGATGTTGCTTACTCTCTCAATAAGTGTGGCAAATGGAGAAAGGAGTGCCTCCAAATTAAAGTTATTAAAAAAAAATTTAAGCACCACAAATACCGACGATCGGCTAAACGGCTTGACAACAATAGCCATTGAACATGAAATGGCTTAAGAAGTTAATGTTAAAAAGAAATTATAAAAAAAAATTCTCCGAAATACAAGTAAGAAAAAAAAACGCTCTTTTAAGTTTAACTCTCGGTTTAAATGTATTTTTAATATGTACTTAAGTTTAATGTTTAGTGGTTCTATAATTTGTTTTAGTGTAATTTTTAATTTCTTTTTTTTTATAATTATACACTAGAAATGACTCTTTTCTTCTTTTTCTGTGCAACTCTAATTTTAATTTAGTTTCAAAAACATGAATTTATAAATTAGTATTTTTTGCTAATCAAAACTTCAACATTATTGATAGCAATTTTTTTGCTCACGTTTTATTTTACCATTAAGCGTGGGGAGGGTCTAGGTCAATGCTCCACAACCTTTGTATCGTCGCGGACCGGTCAACGTTTATTAATTTTACTGCGGACTGATGAGGGGGAGGATATTGATTGTTTATATTTTAGACTGCTTTGATTTAATAATTTTAATTTAATTGTATTTAATCGTAACTTCTGAATAAAATACAGCTATACCAAAAAATAAAAATAAAGTGATTTAACAAGGAATATTAAGTGATTTTCATAAAAAGTAGCCCAAACCTAAGAAAAATATACCACAGTAAATAAAAGAGAAATAATTTAATGTTTCTTGTGCGGACCGCTTGTATTTGATCCACGGACCGGGGGTTACGGGACACTGGTATAGGTTACTTACACTATTAAAATTCGTAGGTAAACGAACGTATCTATGTATGTAGGTATATAGGAATGAATGTAGCCCAATTTTGTCACGAACCACAAGACGCAGAAACTCGCCGAAGGTACCAAAATTTCGGGAACGATCCGAGGAATCCGTTTTGACCATTTATATTCCGATATTCCAATTAGTTAAAAACATATTAATTAAAAACCTTAAAACGCATAATTAGTACCATTTCTCACCGCAAGGGGAAAATTTGGAGCTTCTTTTTCAGAGGTTTTTAAAACATGATCTAATTTTTTTCATGAAACTTACACAAAAATAATTACAGATTCGTAAAGATCATTTATTTCGCCACGATATGCTATAATTTATTTTACAAAATAATTATATTTTATGTTTCTTACGATTTTTTTAAAATGAGTCGAAATCGATACGTTTTATGAATAAGATTTTTAAATTGTTGCACTTGAACTTTCTTTTTCGCGTTAATGAAAAAATATTTTACACTAAAAAAGTTCATGCTTTTCTCTTTTAGAATTAGTAATTTAAGAAATTTAATATCAAAAACATTTTTATGATTTTTCAAAAAATACTCAAAATTTTATTTAAATACTTAATAACTTCTTTATTAATAAAAATAATCTCACAAAAATTTTTTCCCGCGTGTAGAACAATATTATACATAATCTGTACAAAGATTGATAAAATATCTTAAAAATTAAGGTTAAAAAAGAATGTGTTTTTCAATTTTTTTCCCTTTTGCGATAATTATGTAAGCATTAATTTTTTCAAAAGTTTTTTGCTTAAAAATTACAGTTGTTTCAAATCGATATATGAAGTTTGAAAGCTTTAACTTAAAAATGAAGCCCGAAAAAATTTTTTTTTACTTTAACGAATAACGAAATGGGATATTGAAAAAATATTCTTTTATTTTAAAAGTATTTTTACTGTTCTCCCGGAAGGATGGGATAGTGGGGTTAGTTAAAGCGCTGCTTTATAGAACGGTAGTTCCCAGGTTCGAAACTGAAGAGGAAGAAACTTTCGCATTACGCTACTTTTAAAAGTTTAATATTTTTTAGTGGAATGAAAATGGTTAAAATTAAAATGAAATATCAAAATGTTTTTATCAGATCGGGTTTTTTTAATTTTTTTCAGTACATGTATATGTATATATATATATATATATATATATATATATATATATATATATATATATATATATATATATGTGGGTATTCCCCCATATTGTTTTTTAACTTATATATTTATATATGTTTTATATCATAAATTGTGTAACGACTTTATAAGTTGATAGTAAAAAAAAGTTTTAAAATAAAAAATTTATTTTATTCTTTTTTAGAGCATTTGAATAAAAAAAAGCTTGCATTTAAAAGTTTTTTTTTTTCCTTTTTATATATAAATTTCACCTCAAATAAATTTCAAAATGAAAAAATTTTAAAAACCTGTTTAAAAGAGTCGGTGGGCCGCAACTTACGTACTATAGTACGTAAGTTGCGGCTATAGCGGTCCGCAATTTACGTACTAGCGATCCGCAATTTACATACTGGCGGTCTGCAACTTACATACAGGTGGATTACATGCGGCCCGCAGGCCACGTGTTAAACACCCTTGTCCTAGAGTATTTTTTTTTAACGAGTATTCATTAGTATTTAAAACCGTGTTTCACCACGCTGGTCCCATGGGGAGGGGAGAGGGGGCGATAAAGAAGAATTTCGGCATCCAGTTCCTTCTCTTTCAAATAATTTCCTACAACTTTTACTTTTATGTTTACGTGAATTCGGGTACTATTGAAACAGACAAATTTTGGCAGAGATTAGTCTCAACAAAAGAGCTGAAAAGCACGGTCATGTTTTATGGATAAAAACAAAGGGGGCAGAATGACCCTGAGAAAAAGACCCTCTTTCGAAAAAAAACTTTGGAAATCTTGTGTCAATTTGACTTCCGAACTAATTCTTTTAGCTTCCTGTGCTTATGGAGACAAGACAAAGTCGTACAACAAAAAAAGTCTACAATATTTTCGTTTTCAATCATTGCGGAAGATAAAGTAAAAAAAAAAAAAATATTTTGCTGCATTTGTGCATTTTCTATCTTATTTATTTATTTTTCCCTTTGCATATATAAATATAAATGTCATCAGTTTTGTAGAATATTTTCATTTTGATTAAAACCCCTTCCCGACGGGCAGAGCAAATATGCATTCCTCACAGATGCACCTCAGGCTGGGCGGTGCAAATATGCAATTTAGTAAAACGCTCTGGTAGGCCGGGCGATGCATATATGACTTTTCAGCTGGAACGTTTTCTACTGACCACTAGATGACACTCTATGTCCATTATATTGAAAATGAACATAGAGTAACCTGACTTTCAGTCTGTTTATATTTTGTCTGAATTTGGTATTTTGCTCATCAGCTGTGGCGGGGAAGGGGATAAACAAAATGTAAACAAATAGCTTTTGTAAATTTTCCGCTTGATATAAAGCATTCGTGATTCTAATAACTCGCCCAATGTTTTTATTTTCTTTTTCTTAACAGTTTGGAGTGTTTTAGAGGTTTAGCGTCAGTTCTGTTACAGTTTTTGTTGCTTTCGGATATATTTCGCGTAATTTTCTTATTTCAAAAGCTTTGACTTCAGACTGTTACTTGATTGTTTTGAAAGCATTTTCCTAACCTCTTAATATGAACAAAAAAGGGTGAAAAAAGTCAAAATGAATAGTCACAAAACCGTATGTAAATAAAAAAAAACGTAGCATACATTTTATGCTTGTAAATCATACAATGTAGGACTTAGCGTTTCTCCATGCTTCGAGATTTTCCACACACAGTCTTCATTTTAATTTTGCTATTTCTTTTTGTAAATGATCTTTGTCATAATTTTTTTATTAATTTGAAAGTTTATTAATATGTTTCGTCAATGAAAATTTTGGAAAAATTTGAATAGCGCTTACAAAATTTATGTTCCCCGATGTAAGTGATATTTTTATATAATTTCATATAAATTAGAGACATATAATTAACAGACAACTTATGTATTAATCTTGAGGTGTACTAAAAATTACGACGTTAGGACTGAAATTTTATTATTTATGCATTTTTTCCTAAAGTTAGGCTTAGCGACGAAAACGCACCGTCTTGAAGTGCAAGTCCTTACGCATTCACCCCGTCCCTAGCGAGCGTCTCATAGAAAATCACCCCGTCCTGAAGAGGTTAACATATTTAAATATGTGTAGTTTCGTAGCTCGAATGTCTTAAAACATTTTCAATTGACATTGTTATTCAATTGAAAAAAAAATATCTAATATGCCTCACGTATAAAATCATTTCTTTAGTCACTTATAAAGAACAATAGTATTTCATTTAAAATGCAAAATGTTAATGAGCTTTTGAATACATTCATTATTTATATTTGTGGTTTTAAAAGATACTCCTCAAAACGACGTACTAAAGTATTATAAAGATCTAGAAACAACAGTGTTAACTGACGGGAATTCATCAGATATAAACGCTGGACCTGGCAGACGAAATAGTAGCGGTTTTCGCTTTGCTGAATAATAAAGAATGTTCAATCGAGATTTTAAAATTCATATCAAACCTGAATTTTGCTCCAAATCTCGGTATAGTTTTAAGGATGTTGCTTACTCTCTCAATAAGTGTGGCAAATGGAGAAAGGAGTGCCTCCAAATTAAAGTTATTAAAAAAAATTTAAAAGCACCACAAATACCGACGATCGGCTAAACGGCTTGACAACAATAGCCATTGAACATGAAATGGCTGAAGAAGTTAATGTTAAAAAAGAAATTATAAAAAATTCTCCGAAATACAAGTAAGAAAAAAAAAACGCTCTTTTAAGCTTTAACTCTCGGTTTAAATGTATTTTTAATATGTACTTAAGTTTAATGTTTAGTGGTTCTATAATTTGTTTTAGTGTAATTTT